>CM050511.1:56347944-56905444 GCA_027563665.1 Antrozous pallidus | reverse complement strand
GTATTACGACAGATTTCTGGAAGCAGCTGCATTGCAACATGTTAAAGGGCTAAGTAGTACTTGAGATTAAGGATAAGTGATTTAAAGGAGAGGCAAGAGGGGGAATTGGAGGGCTCAACTGAAATGGAATCTTGAGGTGTTTCTAGTTTTTCTATCCTTCAAATCCAATAACAGCTAATAATAGTTTAGTGCTTTCTAGGTGCCAGTAATGAACTCAGTCCTCGCAGCAGCTGTATGAAGAAGGTGCTATTCCTGTTTCCTTTCCACAGGTAAGGAAACTGAGGCGCGGAGATGATGACTGCCTTGCCTAGGATCACACATCTAGGGAACAGCAGATCCAGAATTCCAAGGTCAGGATTTCCCACTCAGTCTAGTTACAGAAGCTAGAGAGCTTAGAGGGGGGGCGCCTAGCACACACTAGGGACAGGGGAATGTGAAGGGAGGAGGGGTGCCGTGTAGGGCCTGGTTTAAGACTAAGGGCCAGACAGGTGCCCCTTGTTATGTTAATTGAGAGTTTAACCGAAATGCTTCCAACTTAAGTCCTAAGAATCAGAGGGTCTGAAACCTATCTTTGAGAGGTAAACCTTTTGGGAATTGACTAGGAATTTTGCTGCAGAAAATGATAAGCAAGTTGGATTAAAGGACTAACACCCGCTTCAGAGACAATCACACACAAAAGGAGATGAACAAGAGATGTAAATCGCATTACGGAAGTCCAAAGAGCAGGTCAGGAGGAGGCTTGGAATTTAGAAGGGAGGAAGAAAATGTTCCCTATGATTAGTAATGAAGTATAAGTGGGCAGTTAGGGAGAAATCGAAAGGATTGAAAGAAAACAGATAAGCAAAGCATCAATATTAAGCAGAATTAAAAAGGTAGAAAAATTAAGGTGAAGTGGAGCTGATCTGGGGGCAAATTTTAACGCATTTATGAAATGCATTTCCCTCTGAACAACTTTTTATCAGAGTTAAGCATTTCTAAACATAAATTTTAGTGAACTTGTTGACAGAGTATGAGTAATAAAAATGCTATTTATTACAGCATTATAATTACTTAGTTATTATTTTTAATTCCCAATGTATCACTGCTTTGCCAAGGGGAATTACTCTAGCAAAAAAATGGATTCTCATTTTTTTAAAATAATGTTTTTATATGTCTGAAGCAACCAAACTATTCTGCCTTTTCTTGCTCTTTTATTAACCTCCAATTCCAGTTCAGACACCCTCCTAGAAAGTTGATTTATTTTAATGGAGAATGGTTTCAGGAAAGAAGATCAGGGTATAGGTGACACGAAATCAGTTACAGCTGGCCTCTTTAGCCATGACATACTGGGGGCTGGATATGATTATTATCGGTGGGGTACCCTCTGTATCCTCCTCTGTTACTAGTGGAAGTGGAGTACTTGGGATGTCACAAGGAAAGGAATTTTCTGAGACTGGCATGGGAGGATGAGTGATCTTTTCCCCCATGAAATTAAACGCTTGGATTTCCAATGTCCCCTTTCCCTCCATCACTCCATGGAAAAAGTTCAATTTTGTCTTCATTTGGGTTAGAATTAAGGCCACTGGCCAGAGTTCCTGCTCCATATTGAAGCACAGTCCAGTCCAGCATTCCTTGTATGAAGCTGCTAGAGGCCACATGGCTATGATGCCCGACAATGAGTGCAGGTCACTGATCAAGAGAGTGCAAGGGAGCCCTAACCGGTTTGGCACAGTGGAGAGAGTGTCAGCTTATAGACTGAAGGGTCCCAGGTTTGATTCCAGTCAAGGGCGTGTACCTTGGTTGTGGGCACATCCCCAGTGGGAGTGTGCATGAGGCAGCTGATCTATGTTTCTAACTCTCTATCCCTCTCCCTACCTCTCCCTAAAAATAAATAATAATAATAATATATATATGTATATATATATATAAAGAGAGCGAGTGCAAGGGAGCAAGAGCAGAATGAGAGGGGAAAAAAACTCTTTGGGGATTATAATCAGGAGCTAGCATCAAAATATTAAGTTTAGTAGGATCCCAGGCTGACAAAAAAAGCCCCCTGCTTTCTGTGCCTCTGCTATTCTGTTGATGGTATGGGATGGTCTTTCTCCCTTCTTCTTATCTCACAAGTAGCTTTAGAGATGCTTATTTCTCATTTTTAAAGTTTTGCGCATTTTAGCATCACTGAAAAACAACAATCTTCCCATTCTTCCCCGGGTAATGTCCATTCAATTTTTGTTATGGCTGTTGTCTATGCCTTTTTTCCCTGAGTAGTCTAAAGATTTGTAGTTTGAATTTAGACTAAAATAAAATAAAATAAAACAAAAATTTAAAAACATCTCTCCCTACCCATGACCAAAGCAGTCAAATCTTACTAGGAAAAAAAATTCTAAGCAAATTTTGTTTTATACAAAATTAAGTTAATTTTTCCAGTTGACAAAGATATCTGACCTACTGAGGTTTTTCCAATGGAACTTGTCTAACCTCAGTTGCTTATCAGCACTTAGAGGACAAAATTGAAATCATATAAATACATGGTGAAGAAAGATATTTGACTTTGGGTGGTAAACACACAGTGCAATATACAGATGATGTGTTATAGAATTGTACAGTTGAAACCTATATAAGTTTATTAATCAATATCACCCCAATAAATTAAAAACATTTAAAAATAATTTCTGGGGGGAAATTTCGTCTTGTGCTACCACATAAAAACTCCCAGCCAGAAAAGTCTCATGAAACAATTTATATCTATAAAAGGCTAATATGCTAAGTGTTCCTTCTATTGTCTGACTGGTCGCTATGTTGTGCACTGACCACCAGGGGGCATATGCTCAATGCAGGAGCTGCTGAGCTGCAGTTGTTCTTAGGTGACTCACTCTGAAACCAGAGAAGAGGGAGACTGATTCCTTGCAGGGCTGTGCAATTCTACCTTCAGCCATGGGTTATGTTGTTGCTAGGGCACCCTTGGTCCCAAATATGGTTTACTTCACACTTGCATTTGCATTCCACATCCTGTATAATAGCAACTTTTCAGAGTGCTCTCTCGCACTCTGGGACCCCTCAGGGGATGTCAGAGAGCCAGTAGCTGTCTGATCCCACAGGCCAGACTGAGGGACCCCACCTGCTGGAGTGGAACCCACTCACTCTGCAGATGCTCGGGAGGCACCTGGAGGTTACCCCCAGGGTGTCACCTGTCCGTCTTACCCAGACCCACCCCACTGGCCACCATCTAATGAATGTGCACTAATCTGTGCCCCGAGTCACTAGTCCTATCTAATAAAAGAGTAATATGCAAATTGACCATCACTTCACCATAAAAATGGAAGCTCCCACAGCCAATAAGGAGGGAATATGCAAATTTATGAGACAAAGATGATGGTGGCTAGAGCAGAGTGGGTGGGGAAACTTGGCTTCCTCTGTTGCCCAGTGACAGAGGAAGCCAAGCCAGCCTGAGTGGAGCAGGACAAGCTGGCTAGAGAGGAGCAGGTGAGGGGCTTGGCTTCCTTGGTCGCAGGGACAGCCACTGTGGTGGGCCAGATTGATGTCCAGGTTTGCTGATGTGTGCAGCAGCAGGCCCCCAATGCGCGCATCTTCTCCTTGCCCCTTGGTGTACAAACGTCCTCCAGTGCGCTGTCAACCATGTGCACCTGCAACAGTCCCAGACCATGGTGCATGCAAGGTTCCCCTGCCCCTCCACCGAACTTCCATCAACTCCACATGCCTATGTCCCACACAGGATTTGCACACATTCTCTCTGGCATGCTATGTCCTTTGGAGAGTGTCTGAGTGTTCTGAATGCTGAGCATGGGCGGCTGTGAGATGACAGGGAGAGGGTGGAGTGGTGATGCCCTGTTTCCGTAGAGACCAGTGCAGTGTTGAGATCCCTTCTGTGGGGCTACTGCCGGTGCTGAGGAGGGAGCAGATGTGGACAGACATACCTGGTGGGTGCGGGCAGCCCTCGCTGAAGTGCTTTTGGTCAGCATTCAAAATCAGAAACCCAGAAGAAGTAAGGAGTTCCGTCCTCTCAGTGAAACGGTCAGATAGTTGGGGTGACTGCAGAGGAGGAATGTGCAGTTTGGGTACCAGCACCCATGAGGGAAGGCTGCCCTGACTGAGCCTCGCTCACTTGGGGCCTAGTGCACTCCTGCTGAGCAGTGGATGACAGGATATGCTTTTCTGAGTTAATGAGAGAAAACATCGATTCTCCTGCTGCCCACAAAGGTGGAAAGTGCAGTCAGGAGACATGCAGGGAGTGAGCTAGTTTCCCTGTCTGAGGGTTCCAAATCCAGCATTGGTTCCTTTCACCGCTGACTAGAGTTATACAGGGTGTCCTCGAAAAATGTAAACACACTTTGAATACCTACTAATTCCAATGGGTTTAAGCATGAGGGAGAAAAACAACAACAACAACAACAACAACAGAGCTGTCATCTGTTAAAAGTGCAGGCACAAACTGGCAGTCGGACATTCCCCAAGGGGTCTCAGATTGGAGAGGGTACAGGCTGAACTGAGGGTCCCCCTCCTCCCTATGTATGAATTTCATGCATTGGGACTTTGAGACTTTAAATCTCATTCAGCTCTATAAAATAAAATCTAATTGCCAATGCCTTAATTACAAGGTATTTACAATACCACAATTTCATTACAGAGAATTCCAACTCAACACACCCACTCCTTCCTACTTTCTTTTATTCCCTGCTACTTCCCTAGATGTTCAGAGTAAGTTGTATGACAAACATTGAATATTTTGGTGCAAATCTCCAGATTTTTCTTTTTTATGAATTATAAAGGTCACATACCTACTTGGAATGTTGTGTTAACTATTAGTTACATGTTATCACATAGCTGAATGACATCCTCACCTCAGAAAGGTTTACCTCAGGTGGGATCATTAGGAAAGAAAATGCACTGAGGAGTGGTATGCTTCTCAGTTCTTTAGCCATATCCTTTTGCAACCTTTAAGAATATAATAAATGATAAAAAATTACTTTATATTTGGAATTCTCTGAAAGAGGAAAATTATTGTTCTGTTTCGCTTTTCTTTTAGAGTAAAAATGTCTTAAGATAACAAAACTCCTAAGGCTCAGATCTTCCACATAATAACTCATTGATGGCATATGGCCTTTTAAATATATTTGCATTATATATATATTAATTTCAGAGAGGAAAGGAGAAGGAGAGAGATAGAAACATCAATGATGAAACGGAATCTTGATCAGCTGTCTCCTGTACACCCACACTGGAGATTGAGCCTGCAACCTGGGCATGTGCCCCAACTGGGAATGGTGACCTGATTCATAGGTTGATGCTTAATTACTGAGCCACATCAGCTGGGCAAATATATTTGCATTTTTATCTGCAGTTGACTTCACCTCACTGAGTCAGTAGTTTTGATGCTGGCAAATTTATTTGATGAAATGGAAATGAAATTACTCCTAAAGAGGAAAAAGAATGTCCATTCTTCAAATAAAACAAGAAAAATTTTGGACATGTTAAAAGAGATATCTTTACCCACATTTCATAAAAGGGATCATATGCATAAATTTTCTTAAAGCTCTCCCATATGGGGGAATCATACCTAAAATAGGAAAAGAAAATAACAAAGCATCTATCTGAGTTGACTAACTTTGGTTTAATTACTCCAAAACCAGATATTTCTTTAGCAAATCTGAATGCCAACTTGTTTGATTTTTACTAGCATCTGGAAGAGTTCATTGTTGAATGTATTTTCTTGACACATACAAAAGGGGGAAATGGACAACAAATGTAGGTGAGTGCTCAGAGGAAATACAGGCCACATAATTGTTCCAAACCTCATGCTCATAGGAGAAGGGCATTCACAAACTTAAACAATGAAACTTTCAATTCCCAAATGAAGACTCCTTCCAATTTTTAAGCTGCAGTTTCTGAATACTGAATAATCTTAATATCTTTTCAAATGAATTGTAGAGTTTTAAAGTAAGACTTTATCCTACAGAAAAGTGATTAAATGCATGCAGTTTTATAAAACACTAGTAACCTGGTGCATGAAATTCATGCATGGGCGGGGGTTGTCCCTCAGCCTAGCATCCACCCTCTCCAATCTGGGACCCCTCAGGGGATGTCAAACCGACAGTCAGACATCCCTCTCACAATCTGGGACTGCTGGTTCCTAACTCCTCACCTGCCTGCTAACCACTCTGGCTGCCAGCTTTCTCGCCCCCAATTGCCCACCCTTGCCAACCTGCTTGCTCCCAACTGCCCTCCCCTCCTGGTACAATCACCTCTATTCAACTCTGTCTTGGCCCCACCACCATGGCTTTGTCCTGAAGGACGTCTGGAAGTTCTCCCAGCCTAATTAGCATATTACCCTTTCATTAGTATAGATCATTTACAACTAAAATCTAAAACTTGACATAAATGTAGGTATCCAGAAGAATGAAGCTCAGAAACATAGGTATTTGTTTATCCCTCAAATGGGTATGGCCTCAGGTAACATATTCCACGTCCTTGACTCCTACTATGGGCCTAGATTTAATCCTATTTCGTGCAGCAAATAACTGTGACAGTTATTTGAAAACTGATCTAGCTGAGATGGGATTTGGGGGCAGGTTAGAAGAAGTCAATGGGGGGATAAAAAGGGCATATGTAAAACTTTTGACAATAAAGTTTAAAAAAAAGAAAGAAAACTGTCCTAAACTGGAGTCATACAGGCTAAATTTATCTAATAATCAGACTCATACTGATGTAATGTTATTTTCTCACTTTCCTTTTTCACATTTTCTCATTAATTTAAAATTGTAATAATCTCCATCAATTACTTGTAGAATAATTCTTCTAGGGCCTTGTTCTGAGTGCTCCCCAACCTTTGGCCTTAGGTCTTTCCTAGGCCACAATGAGGTTGCTTTCCAGTGAGTTTCCAAAAGTGATTAGCATCAGCTATTTTATTTGCACTTGCTAGCTTCAGTGCCAGCAATAATATAAAAGCTGATGAGAATACTCCATGCACCCAAATTGAACTTCAATGGCCTGTATGTTTTGCGTTTGGTCTATTGATTGTGCCTGCTTTCACCTTCTGCCTGTCCCTTACTTTTCAATACTACCTGCGAACTCTTAGGGATGCTTTTTAGTTCCCCCAACCTTAGCCAGTGTACCTTTATAATGACAAAGGTGATAACATATCTAGCGCTATTACTTCTATTTAATCAATAAAAGATAGTAAAATCACAAAGACAGTTGAATTCTGTTATTATAGTTTATTACTGACAGGTGGTCTGACGATAGTTTGGTTAAGTTTACATAAGTAATAAATTTATGTAAAATTCTTATATTGCATGTATTTATTTCATAAAATTTTATTGTCTTCATTTTAGTATAATCACCAATTAGGTTATTATAATTAAGATGTTCATATTTTTTGTTAAACATTTATTGAAGCCCTATAATTCTTATATTTCTTTAATTTATTAATTTCAGGTTAGAGAATTTTATCTAACGAGGCAGTAGTGAAAGGGATAAAATCCTTAAAGCCATATTTAAATACAACATAAACAATAAATGTGATATTATGTTTATATACTGTAATGGAATCTAATATAAATTATCATAATTACAGAAAATACTACAAACTATTTTATTTTTATCTTGCAGTTTATTGGCACATCACAATTTTTACTGGTTATGCAGTATACAAATATACACAGTATTTATTAAGAGTTTTATTTTAAATAATTCAATGCTGTGACAGTAGCATAATTAAATAATAATATATTGTTCAATTTGGCCATGTACACCTTAATCCAATATTAAATCTTGATCTATAATATTCAGACAAATCTCTATAGAAGTTAATTTCAAGACTTAAATGTGATATAATTTCCTTAAATTTTATTAGAATGTTATAAATCATGTAAAATTTATTTCAATTGATAACAAGTTCCCTAAATAAAAAATATTTTAAAAATTTAAAGTAAAGTGATCAAGTTTAAATTAGTTTTGCAAACTACTCTATCATGATCAATATTAATAGTTCATACCAACTAGCTGTTGCTCAAGTTAAAAATTAATTTTATTTCTACCAAAAAACATGATTCAATCATGATTTGAGGAACTTTAGCTCATTTCCTTAATTCTCCTAATGAATTTTGTCTTGTTACATTAATTATGCTGATATTTATAAAATTTAGTCAGCATTCCATAATGTGTCTCATCATCATTGTAAAATCAAATGAGGACATGTTTTATTAAACTGTTTCACCTTTGGGCAGATAGGTATTATAATCTTTGTTTCAAATATCATCATTGCTATTGGCATCACTGAGACCATATTTCCTTGTTACTATTTCACACTATAAGCCTTACTTGGCATAGAAACCTAGAGTTTTAGCCAAAATTCTGGCTTGAAGATTCTTTTCTTTGAACCCTTATGCAAATATATTTGAAATCAATGCCTAAAATTGAAAGCTATTTTCTCAGTTCTGTATTTCATTCAAAACATAATCTTTTTACATCAAGTAGAAAAGCAATAAAAACATCTTTAACTTTGATTTCTTTATTTTTATTTGGTACTTTAATAGTTTGTGTAATATAAGTTGTTTAATATGATTTTGTTTCTTACAAATTAGTTCACTTGTATATAATTTCTTTTTTTATTTTGGTTATGATGACATTTTCTGGTTTTAATAGCCTTTATTAGTATATTAATGATATTATTCTAAATTGTTTATCCTAGATAGTAATAATCTGTTTAATATTTTTACCTGCCTTCATTTTTGGTTATTTTAACATTATATTGGTAAGTCACTTCTAGTAAATCTAGTGATTTTCCATTGTTTTAAAAAAATAATGCACTGCTATTACCATAAAAGCATTATTGTGCTCAGTTCAATATTGAAGAAACATTACTAATGTTTTAAGAATAGCATTGTTATGTTCTATATTGGTAATTACTTGTCTGTATTAAATTTTATTGATTCTTTACTATTTATTCAATCCTTTCCCCTGCCTGCCTTCTAATAATTGCTTTTATGTGTGTTCTGTGTCATATTTCCTATTTTATTCTTTTACTTGATAGTTTATAAGTATTTTTAATTATAAATCAGGCTCCAAAGTTGGTCTTGAAGATTGGTTGTAAAAAATGTTAAAGTAGAAACTAAATACTTTGCTTTTGAATTTAGAATCTAAAAACCTAATTTTCTTGGGTGAGGAAAGAATGGGTAACTATTGTTAAATTGGTACACAGTTTCAGTTTAGGATAATATAAATTTTAGAGATGGATAATAATGGTGGTACAATAATATAAATATATTTAATAACTCTAAGCTATAATCAAATATAATAAAATGGTAAATTTTGTTTCATTTTACTACAATTTTTAGAAAGCCCATTTCTACAGCTTTTTATCCATTTGAAATAATTTTGACATAAAGTTAAATATAAATATTCTGCTAGGATAATAGAAAAGATAACTGTAATAATAAAATTAAGATTATGTTTTGTAACAAATATTATCATGGTCTCAGAATGATATTATTACCATTTCTAGAACTACCATCCAATAAACAATGATAAAAAGTTTTGTATTTTCTTGCCTAATTTTCCAACTTCATAAATATAATTTTTTCATATTCTAACAAGTAGTCCAGGTTTGCAATTGATGGTTATAAAATGCCAATTTGTTATGAGTAATTCTCCTTTCTATTTTTATTGTTTTGATCGCCAATTAGTCATCCAGTAGATAATATGTCTGATTTAATGTGACCTATTTAAGTTGAAAATTAGATGATAAAATTTTATAATTTTATGTTTATTTTTATTATTTTGATTAGAAACTAAAGCATCATTAAATACTTATTAATGTCCCATTTATGTATTTCATATGTCATATTTCATAGAAGTTTAATCACTTTTATTTTTAGTATATTTAAAAATTTAAGCAAATCAATTGTAAAGTTTTCTTTTTTCTTTTCAACATTTTTTGAGCTGCATTTACATAACTTCTATTTCTATTATGATCTCAAATTGTGATCAGTCACAATGATATAAAAGTTTTCAAAATTAAGTATAATTGCATTGAAAAAGTCAAAATTAAATATATTTTAATAAAAATACACATTAAAGTAATATAAAATAAACAAAAATGTCAAAAATTTTAAGTTGTGTTTCATATATGTGTTGTTGTTAAATTACTTTCTTTATGATACTTGATTGTGGGAGAAGGTACAATGATGTTTGAATCAGAGACCAATTAATTGTATTACTTATTCTTATAGCAAGAATAATTTACCTTGGAATTAAGGTTGGATGTTGAAATTTGATCATGAAGAAATTGGGAGGACTATGTCTGTAAACAAGCTGATTCCCTGAGATTCCTTCAGTATTCATACATCAAATAGAAGAAGTTAATGGAAAACTATACCAAGCAAAATAAACAAACAAAATACGGAGGTTTTAGATTCATTAGGAATTATTTTTTGGATCACTCCAACAGTTAATGAATCCTAATCACCCAAGGTTCTTCCTGAGGCAAAGGTAACATAAAATGGATAGTGAAAGAAAGATAACTAAGGCCTCAAAGGCAATTATGGAATGAGAATTTAAACACTGGACTTATTTTCCCTTGCTTTTTATGTAAGCATGTCACCTTATATAAAGCTGGTTGTTTTGCAGTTGAGTCTTTCTTTAAAAAATATATTTTATTGATTTTTTACAGAGGAAGGGAGAGGGATAGAGGGTTAGAAACATCAATGAGAGAGAAACATCTATCAGCTGCCTTCTGCACACCCCCTACTGGGGATGTGCCCCCAAACAAGGTACATGCCCTTGACCGGAATCAAATATGGGACCATTCAGTCCACAAGCTGATGCTCTATCCACTGAACAAACCAGTCAGGGCTATATTAACATTTTAAAAGGAAAATATAATAATTAGAAAATTATAAAAAAATACTAGAGGCCTGGTGCATGAAATTCATGCATGGAGGGAAGATTCCTTCATTTCAGTCTGCACTCTTTCGAATTGGGCACCCCTTGTGGGATGTCTGACATCCCTCTTACAATCTGGAACCACTGGCTCCTAACTGCTCACCTGTCTTCCAGCCTGATTACCCCTACCTGCCCTCTCCTGTAGGCCTGTTGTCACCCCCAACTGCCCTCCTTGGCTGGCCAATTTGGTTCTGATTGGTCGGTTCCTATGCCAGCATCAAAAGCTTCACCTTCTAAGCAGCCATTGGCTCCCCACAGCACCCAGATTTGGTTCTCATTGGTCAGTTTCTATGCCAGTCAGCATCTCCAGGCCTATCTCTAGGCCTCATCAAAGAGAAGGGGCTTAACAACAACCCCTGTGGAGGCCAGCAGAGAAAAAAAAGCCTGGCTCCTGGCAAAGAGCAGAAAGAAAGGGAGAGAGAAAGAGAGAGATAAGTAAACTGACTTCCTTTATGGGTCTCAGCCACCTGAGCAGTCAGTGTTGGGTCACCAGGCTGTAGCTGGGCAACCCAGTGCTGACATCCAGATAGTCTGCATTTGATTGTAGGCTTGGCCCCTTCCCAAGCCCCAGACTTTAGGCTTGGGAAGTACCACCTCCCCCCGACCCCACCCCTCTGATCACAGGCGGGGCCCCTCCGATGGCTGGCTGGGAGTGACCTGGTACCAAGGAGGTTCTCCGGACCCAGTTATGTATGCAAATTAACCTCCATCTTCGTTGGGTTAATATGCATGCTCACTCTGATTGGCTGTGGGTATAGCAGAGGTATGGTCAGTTTATACGTTTCTCTATTATTAGGTAAGACTATCAATTCTAGCATTTAATAAATAAATATCTAATTATGTCTAGAACTAGGCATATGCATATTTAAAAGTAATATAAGTTGCTAATGTTGTATAATGGTCTCAGCCATTTTATAAAACTGTTGTGAATACCAAAGTCAGGAGTACATCCCGAGGTCTCATTTGGAAAACAGAGCAAAACAACACAGTGCATGTGCACGTTACTGAGATTGACTCTTTCCTGCGTGCGGATTCTTTTTTTATTTTTATTTTTTTGCTGAAAGGAAAGATTTTACAGAAAAATTAATGTATTATTATTTTTTTACTGGAACAGTGTCACAGCTCAAATCCTTCCCTCTTGGGAGCTGTGTTCTCTTACGTGTATATCTGTACAGCTCCTAGACTTCAGGGCAGCGCTATGTAAGGAGCTGTTTTGAGGTCAAGAGTCATGGAATATTTTTTGTGGTTTCTCACTTGTCATACCATGTCAGTGCTTGCGTGTGTGTGTGTGTGTGTGTGAGGAGGGGGGGGAGGAGAAAGAGAGAGAGAGACTGTGTGACATAACATGAAAACTGGAGAATAGCTCCTCTCTCTAGGGACCTGAGGCTATTATAGATCACACTGGTGTAATGAGATATTTCCATGTTTACTGGATTCTATTTTTAAGACTGTAAAACTTTTAACATATTTTTTGGTCTTTATTTTATTTCTCTCCTCTCTTTACCAATCAATAATCTTTATTTTTTCCCTAAAGTCTGTCCTTTTTGAAGTTTTCCTCTTTCCCAGAGAGTTTTACTTTTTCATATTTCTAAGACATAACCAATGCTAGATGTCTTTTGTTGTCCCTTTCATTCTAGTCTTCCAGTCCTCTTTCACTGACCCATTTTTCAAAGCAGCATATGACTTGTTTGCAGTTTGGCAATATATCACTTGTTATTTACCTGGGTCTGTATCTCCCTCAAGGGCCTCCATTACAATTGATGAATTTGCTCTAAGACTCACAGCCTCTGAAAACAGCCAGTACAATGATATTCCCTTTGATAACTGGTCTTATATAAAACTTTAAAATTTCACTAGGGGCCCCCAAGGTCCTTTTCATTATGTAAGAGTTAAAAGAGTCTACTCCTATAGTATGAAAACTTAGCCTTATTGCTATTATCAGAGTCAAAATTACCTCCATTACCCATATCTGCTCACTTCAACTTAGCCTTGGTGTGCCATGTGGCCTCTTAAGATAAAGCAAATCCACAAATCCACATAGAAGGCTTATAATCTCTTTATTCCCACCTCATGGAGGGCTTTTGCACCAAGAAGCAAACAGGGCTCCTTGATTCTCAAATATCCAATTTAAGAAAATGGCCAAAATATACTCCTTGAGTCTTTTCTGCAAAACGGAATTTCTTGCTCTGGTTGGTTTTGCCCAGTGGTCAGAGCTTTGTCCCAAGGACCAAAGGCTCATGGATTCAATTCTCAGACAAGGGAAGATAGCTAGGTTGCAGGTTCCCCAGGCCCAGTTGGGGTGCATAAAAAGAGGCAACCAATTTATGTCTCTCTTTCATGTGGATATTTCTATTCTTTCTCTCTTTTCTCTTCTCCCTTCCTTCCACTCTCTTTAGAAATCAGTGGGAAAATATCCTTCAGGGGATTTAAAAACAAACAAACAAAGCAAAACAAAAAACCTGAATCTCTTTTCCACCTCTCAGACAAAAAGTCCTGGAAGGGAGTATGGCCTAATTACCACATCTTGTCATGTTAGGGTGTCATTCCTGTCTGCCTTAGGCATTCTCAAGTGCTTAACTGGAAGTTGAATTTCTTGTCAAAACTCTCTGGCCCCTACATTCTTCTAGTCCTAGAATTGTTTTACATAAATACATCTACTTTACATAACAGTATTTAAAATATTTGAATATAATTTTTGGTTTCAAACTTTTATATTTTATTTACTTTCTCATTATCTACTGAACTACAAAATAAACAGCTATTCACAACTAATCCTTTGATATATCCTCATTTAATATTCTAGGTTATTCAAACAGAATTAAAATGCATTGATTGATTAAAAGACTATAATGAATTAAACACATTAGGAAACAAAACTAGAAAACTGAGCATACACATTAGACTAAAGCAAATATACATAAATACTTTCCAGGCGTTTTACCAAAATAATTTTTATTCTTTGTATAAATGTAGAAGGCAATGAAATTATCCAAAGAACCTTTAACATCTTACTAATGTAATAGGCAACTAAAGAAGAATATACTAACATTCCCTTTGGAGTTTTATATTTAAAAAAATATTTGAACTTTTGTGTGGTCATGAACTTTCTTTACTATTTGATTATGCCAGAATCCTATATAATAAAAGCCTAATATGCAAATTGACCCCTCAGGTGATTGTTCAACCTGGAGTTCCACTGCTTGCTATGATGTGCGCTGACCACCAGGTGGTGGAGCAGAACATGGTGGGCATTGGCGACATGGTACCAGCAGCGGGTGGCAGTGGAGGCGCTGATGGCCCTGATGGGCCCCAAAGACAATGGGACCACGGTGGGATGGTGGAGCAGGTGAGCGGGTGGTGTCTGGCCAAGACAGGGTACCAAATGGGGCAACAGGGCTGTGAGATTGGGGGTGTGAGCTGAGGCCCAATCCCTGCAGGCCACTCCAAGGGACCCTACCTGCACACAAATTCATACACCCCAGGCCTCTAGTAATTAAATAAACCTGATGTTTCTGAAGCCTTCTTAAAATCTTCACAGAATAATTGTGAAGTATAATTCACAATCTTTTTGTCGACAAAATATTATTTGCATGTGTATTATACTATACTATATAGCTTTATACACAAGGTAGACAGAATAATCAATCAACTTCCCCCACCCCATGCATGAATTTAATGTACCAGGCCTCTAGTTTTCATATAATAAACAATTTTTTGAAATACTTTTTGCCTTAAAACCATTTTATTTCCTAATAATAGAGTTATATACCATCTTTTTCTGACTAGTGTTTGCATGTATTAGTTATCAGATTTTGAAAAAAACATATTTTCTTTTCAGATAATTTAAAAGTATATATATATATATGTATATATATATATATATATATATATATATATATATATATATGAAGTATATATATGTAATTATTTTTGTCAACCTTAATGGCTCTGTAAGTCTGAACTATTCACTCACTGCTTAGGTGAAATATTGGTAGCTGAAGCAGCTGCCACTTTTAGTCTTATGTTAATTCTTGCTGGTTGACTCATTGTTGGAACTTCCCAAACCTAAAGGACATGGATGTATCAGGTAGTTCTAATAAAAGGGGATAGGAAAGCCAGAGCTGGTGGTGTCCTCCCCATAGAGGTGGACTCATGCCTGGCCCCCATGATTCCCAAAATGACGCTCTTCCAGTCTCTCTTCATTTGTGTGCGGCCTTCTCCAGATGCTGAACCCTGACATGGGAACCCTGGACACGTGGGACTTGAAAAGGATTTCCAAAAATGCGAAAGTCAGCAAAAGACAGGTGATGAGCTTTCAAGATAAGAGAAAGCCATTGGGTTCAGATCATAAATGTATAAATCAAAGGTTTGCTTAATCTGTAAAATTTTTAAAATCTTGCCTCTGCATACTAGAAATAAATGTATAAGAACAAAAAGTGTTTCAGTCTCGGTTTCAATGTCCAACTTTTCTGAGTCCCAGTTTCAGTGTCAAATAATTCATTATGTGTATAAGTCAGCAATGGTATCCAGATAGTGGACATATCGTGTCAATGCATGATCCATCCTCTCTGGTTTGGTCCTGGGCTGCCTGCAGACATGCACAGCTGCTGACTGCTAGCATGGCAAGGTGCCGTCAGTGTCCCACATCTCTGGACCGTCCTCGTGACTGGAACAGATCCATCAGTTCCTCATCGTCTCAGGAACCCACATGGTCTTGGAGTTGTTCTCTGAAAACACACAAACACATTCTCGACCAAAAGTTAACAAAGGGATCCTCTATGCAAAATAGACTTGGGATTCTTTTTAATTTTTGCCTAAATGATTTTCCTTTGGCTTATTTTGACACCATGTGTGTTTTTTCATGGGTGTCCTGCTATTGTTTTTACAAATGGAATTTTGTTTTATTTTAAGCCAGGCAACATGCTTTTTTCTATACAAGTGACTCTGATAGAATATCTGTCTTCTCCATAGGATTTACTGTCAATGAGAGAATATGATATCTGGCACTTCTAAGAGTCACTACTATCTCTATTACATGTCTTAATATCAAGTTCAAACTTAGGTGAATTTTATTTTAATATTAAGGTTCTTAATAGCATGTTCAAGCATTGCTTTCTAACAAATTTGTATAGGACACCAACCGAATTGCATCATCGTCAGTGATTTTGAACTGCATTTGGCAATTTGCGTAAAGGGGGAAATTATGTATTCAAATGATGCATACTCTACACTCCCTTAAATTCTCACATACCTCTATGAGAGACACCCCCACCCCATGCATGAATTTAATGCACTAGGCCTCTAGTTTTCATATAATAAACAATTTTTTGAAGTTCTTTTTGCTTTAAAGCCATTTTATTTCCTATTAATAGAGTTATATACCATCTTTTTCTGACTAGTGTTTGCATGTATTAGTTATCAGATTTTGAAAAAAACATATTTTCTTTTCAGATAATTTAAAAGTATATATATATATATATATATATATATATATATATATAATTATTTTTGTCTTATCTTTGGTTTTCTAGCCTGGTCTATGTTGGCTTAAGCTGTCAATAGGCAACATAACAAAAAGGCTTGATTCTTTTGGATGGTTGATGTTCTCACTTTTGCTGAGAATATTTTTATATCTCAGGAAAGCATGTGTCTACTCAAGTAGAGCTAATAGTATTAGTTTAGTCAATTCATTTTCCAATTTAATCTCCCAAATGTAAGTCCTGAATATAAATGTTTCACTAGAAGTTCCAAATTTTTCCAGTGTTTTTTTTTATGAATCTTGGAACAGTACAAGGAAACAAATTGAAGCTGTCCAAGCACCTTTTTAAAGGCTAACTGTATGAGTGCTAGAGGCCAAATTGATGCATTAATAATACAAAAACCTATATTTGATTATAAAGTTATTTTAAATTACTATTTTCAGACTTCTGAGCAAAACTCAGTTTGAAGAAAAAAAAAGTTTCAGAAAGTAAGCTGGAAGACACACTCTTTAATAGACTTAATTAAGAATAATTTCTCAAGGAATTTGAACCCAAATTGCTTCACTAAAGAGCAATTACTACCAGGTAAGAAAATAACCCAGTCATACACATCAAAGTTAGAACATGGGCCATCTGTTAAGGCATTGCTGGCTTCTTTTCACATCTGTAACATGGGGACTACAATGATACTTGTCATTAATTTCACATTTGTATTTTTTAAATTACCCTTTATTATTTTATTATTAAAATCCATTAAGCATTAACTCTGCACCAAGCACATTACTAAATGGATGTCTTGAGTTATTGGATTTAATCTCACACAGTTTTAAGGGTATGTACCATTATTATCCCCATTAGTATTCAGATGAAGAAACATTCAGGACTGGAACCCTCATCTCTCTAAATTCTTATTTTAAAACTTTACTTATTTATTAATTTTAGAAAGGGAGAAAAACATCAGTGTGTCATTCTAACTATTTATGCATCCTCTGGTTCACTCTTGCATGTACCCTGACTAGAGACCAAACCCATGACCTTGACATAATGGGATCATGCTCTAACAAACTGAGCTACCTGTCAGAGCTAATTTATTAAATGTTCTGCACTGCCATTTCATAGCACTGTTTTATATCCTGGTTTTCTTCCTACTCCCATGAACTCTTTTATTATAGATATAATAACTCTTCTTCGACATGCAACTCTAGACATTTCCTGACATTTCTGCTCTTTATCCTCTTTCTTCTTAATCTATGATAGTCTGTGATCTCATCTACATCTGGGTCTTCAACATTCTCCTTTATTCATTCTCAAATTTACATCTCCATTGTGATGGCACTCCAGTATACCAGATTCTTATTTCTGACTAGCTACTGAATAAAATTGTTACAGAATTTACCAGGCAGCCGAAAAATACACAGAGTACTTGGAGATAGAGGAGAAACCCATTTATTTTCAGGTGTTTCGCATGTACTAGTACAGTGATTCAGGGGAGACCGTTTCTCTCCAAACCCTGAGCCAACCAATATGGAGGAAGCTCTCCCCTTATACCCTTTAGTTTCTTTGTCCCCCAAATATGGATGGGACTTCCAGAACTTTTGTGGGCTTTGCAAAAAGCCCCGAGTGTTTGGATGGGAGCCTTAAGACCACACCTAAAGGCCTGGACTGGTACCAGCACTGCTAACCATCTCCGGGGGTTGTTTATTGTTCATGGTCTATGGCCTCTTTAAAATGGGAGTACTTAGGTAAACAGGTCTTGCAAAAACTGATTGTGGAGAAAGGGGCAGTGACTTAATTATAGTGTATCATGAATGTACATTAGGTTACTGACATAGATTCAGATTGCTAGTCTTCCCCCCCCCACCCCCACCGCAAATGTCTTATTTTCCCCATCAAAATCACCTGATGTCCTCATACTTCAAACTTATTATCTCAGAACCTGAACTCTCAACTTTCCTTATAAAACTTCTTTTGGACAGCATGGATGGACTTGTGCTAAGTGAAGATTATGCTAAGTGAAATCAGCCAGCCAAAGAATGATTTCACTTATTTGACTTTTCATAATGGAGACATTTGCAGCTGAGAGATTGAACTGTAGCTGAAAATTTACCTATTTGACTTTGTTCTGATTTTCCTCAGCACTTCTAAAGAGTGACTTCTTGGCCTTACATATTGCCGTTCTAAATTCAATGAGGAAGATATTTACCATTCTATAAATAACACTTTGGCATTTTACATCTTGTAGGAAAGAGCTTTTAAATTACAGCTCATTGCATAGTTTGAGATTTTTAAATGCCAACGAGAGACATAGAAAAGAGACCTTTAGTGGAGAAAACACCAAGTTTCAAATTCAACATTGAGAAATGTGCAAAAGTTTTAGGGGCTGCTGTGAAGTGTGAATATGTTATTTGATGAGAGAACATAGGGCTTCAGCTTATTTATTGAGCCACAAGAGGAAAATGGGACAACATTTGAATAATATAAAGAAGATAGTTCTGTACTCTACTTCCTTTATCTTCTACTTACATGATCACTGGAACAGTGGGTAGAAATCAAAATAGACACTCCTGGGAAATTGCAAATTTCTATACATCTTAGTAGATAAAGACTGGAGGCATGCATTGCAGATATGAAGATTTTTAAAGGTAGATCATATCAATCTGTCAATAAATAAAATTCAGTAAACTTTTAATTGACTTTATTAAGAGACTCATGAATGAAGGAGCATCCCATCCAGCAACAAGAAGGGTAAGCTAAAGGGTTGTACAAAATAAGAGGTTTTTCACACAAAGAAAGGTGAGAAGAGAGCTATTAGCAGGAAGAAAAGAAAAGATTATTTTTAGGGCAGGGCATCTTTTGGGCAGGAAAGGGAACAAACAATAAGGTTGGTTTTCTTTTTCAATTATAGTTTGCATTCAAGATGATTCTGTATTAGTTTCAGGTTATGCCGCATTGTAGTTAGACAATCATATACTTTACAGGATTTCCCTTGATATTTCTATAATCACTTCTCACCATGCTAGACAATCATATACTTTACAGGATTTCCCTTGATATTTCTATAATCACTTCTCACCATGCATGATTATTATCACATCATTGATGACATTTCCTATGCTGGACGTACTGTTTTGTAACTACCAATTTGTACTTCTTAATTCCTTCACCTTTTCACCCAGTCCCCTCAAGCCACCTCTCCTCTGGCATCCATAAGTGTATTATCTGTTATCTATGAATGAAACAGCAAGGGTTTTCTCATGCAGATTGTCTCACCTTCTTATGTGTTTGTGTGTATGTGTGTGGGGAAGAGGGGATTGAGAAGGCCCATGTGACAGATCATCTTGATGGTGTTGACAAGAAAATTGCAGAATGTTTGATTAATATTATATCTAGTTATGGTAGAAACTATAATTAGGTCAGGTATGAAGTCTAAGTTTGGTATCATGGGCTTTGACACAAGTCTAGGTTTGGTATCATGGGCTTTGAGTCTATTTTGGACTCAAGGTTTTCTCTCTAACAGTCCACTCATAATCTAGAAAGAAAGTTCAAGAAAATATAAAGTTTTGAAACAAACATTTAGACACTCAGCATAGCTTAGGATTTTTCTCAACTTATTATTGAAATATAATAAGTCTATTTGACAAATTAGTGATAAATAAGTTCTACAATAGCTCTTATCTATATATAAAAATTATCTCTCTGATATTTTTATAATTTAAATGTCAACAGATTTGGTAGCTTTAGACAAGCATGAGCTGCTGCTGGCATGGAAATGTTGATGATTAAAGTCTGATTGTAGGATAAGGTTTACTGTCCTTACCATTATTAGGGGAAGAAAATTAAATGATTGCATTTTAGTTACAATTGCTTATCTGATTACTTTTTGTTGTTTTCCAAAAACAGCATAATGTATGATAGAAAAACCCACAAAAAAATACAAATAGAAAGGTCTGTTTGTTTAGCTGACTACTGCTGACACTTCATGATTTTTCCAAATATATAAATGTTATCTTAAATATGTATCTGTTTGTGTTTTTATTTTTGTATACATTTTAATAAAGTTTTAAACTTATCTATCTATTTATTTACGTATTTTTGGTTTGAAGAGATGTTGATGTAAGCTCATATTATTATTTGAAAGATATGAGAGCTAGTGTGGGAAAGGAGCATAGTCTGGGTGTACAATTTCAGGAGAATATATGCTTAACAAATCTTTATCTGAAAGATCAAATGCCCCTGCTCTTTCTCCTGGCTTGGCCTTTTTTACAAACATGTGGCACGCTGGTCTCTGCCCCTGAAGAATGTTGCTTTCATGCTTATGTCGGGTGGAAGGAAACCCACTGTCTCTTTAGTTAATACCCTACTGGGTGAAGCTGTCCAGCACACTGTTGTAGACTTTCTTTGGGGAGAATGAACTAAGAAAAGTGCATCTAATTTTATTAGGATCTTCTCTCAACTTCAGCCCCTTTATTTTCAAGTCTGAGGAATCCAAACCTCCTTTACTTGCTTTCTTGCATTCTCAAGCAAAAGAGTCAGGACTCCTTTTGGACTAAATTGCACTTTACGTAGTAATTGTTTCTCATTACTTTTTTTTTAATGGGTAATATTTTCAAATACTGATTCCTATTATTATATTATGCTACAATCCTATTTAATAAAAGGGTAACAGGCAAATTAACCATCACTCTGTCACAAATATGGTGACACCATAGTGGCCAGCGTACTGGACGCTGCTGTTGTTGCAGGCTGGGCTGAGGGACCACCCATCCCCTCCCCCTTTGCACAAATTTTGTGCACCAGGCCTCTAGTATTTGTATAATTATATTATAACTAGTAGCCCTGTGCATGAATCTATGTGCCAGTAGTTCACTAGTAGCTCGCTGCTGCCCCCCCAGTAGGTCCCTGCCTAATTCCCCACCCTCCTGTAGTTCCCCCTGCCCTCCGTCCCCCCTCAAAGCTTGCTGCCCTGCTCCCTCCTGTAGCTCTCCACCACCTGCATGTAGTCAGTAGCTTGCTACTGCCCTCCTGTAGCTCTCTGCCTGCTGCCCCGTCCTCCTGTAGCTCCCCCCCCCCCCATAGCTTGTTGCCCTGCCCCTTCCTGCAGCTCTCTGTTGCCTGCTTGTAGCTCACTGCTCTATCCTCCTGCTGATCAGTGTTCCTGTCCTTACAAGGTCAGACATTACACTTCATGGCCTAACGATCGTTTGCATATTACATCTTTATGATGTAGGATTTCTTTCAGATCTGGAATAGGTTGAAGGCGAGGTGAATTAGAAGTTTGGGCTCAACTGGCCATTTTACATAGATGTTTTAATAATCACCTTCTTTCTTGTCTTGCCAACATAATTTTATTCCATTGTATATAATCTACTTTATTATATTGTATTTTTCTAACATCTAGTAAAATTTTCCAGTCAAAACTAAGTATCTTCAATTTCATTCTCTATTTTTTTTGTTTGTTCTTTTCAAATAACTCTATTAGATTAGTGAGAACTAATGTTGTCTGAATCTCAGTAGGTTGCATCTCTGAAAATAGCACTACACCTATGCTTTTCTGCCATGAAGATAAAACTAATTAATTTGAGTGTGATCTGTTTCTTTTTCTGGAAACTTTCTGAGTGTTGGAATATGCCTTGGCAAGTCTGTTTCTCTGAAAGTTGGTATTTGTACAATAAAGGCCATAAACATTAATCATGGCTTATAAAATATGTACTTATGCATTTCCAAAATTTTTGTTAAAAATGCAGCTTTTATGCTTTTCTTATATCTAGTTCATCAACTAACGTAAAGCAACCAGGGTCTCTATCATTTTTCTTTACTTCTTACTTGTCTGTGAAAAGATTACTTGAGATTGGAATATTTTAAGTAGATTCTTTTCAATAAAAGCCAAAACAAAGATTATAGAGCCTGTGCTATTTTGTTCTTATTCTTGAGCATAAATTTGGTGTCATAAATACTAAATGGCCACAATAATTCCAGCTGTAAATTTATTTAGAGAATTTTTTTCACAAACTGTATTTTACATGGTAAGTAGCAGTAGGAGTGCCTAAATGTTCACACACATGTTATTATTTGTAAAATTACCCTTAGGTGGTCGGATCCACTCTTTTCATTTTTACCCTAACAAGTGCTTCACTTTCTTTTAGTATTCTCTTTTCTGAAATTGAGTAAACATGTCATGGATATCAATTATGTCAAGGTCTTTCTTCACTTGTTGCCAACTATTTCAAACATTGATTTTGCTTTTATGCTTCTAGTATATGTCTGGAAGCATTTGTCTTTATTGTCTGGCTTGGCATTTCTGCAGCTTCTTATACCTGCCAGTTGTTTAAGCCTTGTAGTGGATTGCTTTGCTGTCCCATTTTTCTGAAGTACATCATCAACTTGCAAACAGACAACCTTTGTAAGGCTAGGGTTGACCTGAGTGTATTTGCTGTCCTGCATCCATCTTTTTACTCATTTCTATATCAAAATATAACAATTATTTTTTGCCAACATTTTTATATTTTAGTGCCAACAGACTGGTTACATTTTTATTCATGCTTTCTCTTTTCTTCCAATGAGTTCTTCTATTTTTTTATTCTCTTTTTTTAAGACCCTTTCTGCGGATCACTTAAACCTTCAGTGTGTTCTCAGCAGTTCCAGGCGATACTTACTATATTTCCCTGTCAATTCATTTTCCCAGTAAGTAAAGTCCGCTGATGACTTTGCTTTTTATCTCACTAAGATTATGCAAAATTTTATTGCACTAAAGGGGTCTGTTTTCTTGCACACGTCACAGCCCAATAAAAAAGGAGTTTGCAGCAAAGAAACTAAGAGTTTATTTTTAGGAAGTGAACCTTGCCTGGAGACACAGGTGAGCTAATGCTAAAGACCTGACCCCTAGCTTCCAGGGAATGGACTATACAGGGGGGAAATCATTAACCACAGTGACCAAGGGAGTTAGGATGTGATGGGGGTCTGGTCTCTACTGACTGGTCGGTGCTAGGGCAGTGCATCTGGTCTTGATGTCAGCTATGGCGTCGCTTTGTCTGGTTTTACTGCTTTTCTGGGCCTGGAGCTGAAAATACAACTGAAATCTAGATTTTATCTCTAGCTTGACTGAAACTCTGTCTCTGTGAGCCCCAGTCCTGAGGCTTTGTTCTTAAGATTATTTGATGCAGATCAGAACCTCATTGCTCCGAGGGCTTGATGTTTAAAGGAGTGGTCCTCCTGGGAAGAAGGAGCATCTGAATGGTGGATGAGGCCAGTTTGAATCAAAAGAGAAGAAAGAAGAAAAGGTCAAATTAAAAAAGTTAGTTTTGTACATGGTTCCACAAGCAATGAGAAGGCAAGGTACTTACCTTCCTGCCACAAAATGTGCAACATAAATATACATCTGTATACACTACCTTTCCTCCTGCTATAATGCATCCAGCAGTCCTGTTCTTATTGAAACTATACTTATGTTTTAGATTCTACTCATCTTCTTCTACTCAAGAACTTTGGCTCCTGCAAATATGTCACCTCTTTTTTCTACATCATGGAATTTTTTTATTAATGTATTATTCCCATTAGCATGCAAACATAATATATTTCTCATTTAAAACAAAGGCACAGGATGATAGAGCAATGATTATTATCATTTTTCAATCATTCACATTTTACTTCAGTCAGATATGTTAAAATTAAACATATTAATAAGCCTTATGCATTAACAATGTCAATTAATGTAATCTCTTGACATCAACTTTTTTCTATGCACTAGATAGGCAAATTCTAAACACAAACCCTATTCTCTTATAAGTAAATATCAAATGGACCCAGAACATATTTATATTAATTCTTAGATTACCATCAAAGAAAAATATATTTAAAATTCAGAGAAATCTTAGATTCTGAATCTGGGACTGGAGTTTAAGAATTATTTTGGTATAAAAACAAGGTAGGGAACTAATTCTGAAGCTGGGTCAGCAATAAATCTGCAATTACTTGCCTTGAGTGTCTTTTGAGTGGATCTTCCTCATGAATATGGAGAAAGAGGACTGCTCATGGATTTGCATATTCAGGATCTAGCCAAACATTCTTTTATTAAAAAATATATTTTATTGATTTTTTACAGAGAGGAAGGGAGAGGGATAGAAAGTCAGAAACATTAATGAGAGAGAAACATCCATCAGCTGCCTCTTGCACACCCCCTACTGGGGATTTGCCCGCAACCAAGGTACATGCCCTTGACTGGAATCAAACCTGGGACACTTCATCTGCAGGCCAATGCTCTATCCACTGAGCCAAACCAGTTTTGGCTAGCCAAACATTCTTATACATTTTCATGACCCATGTTCAGTGGTACAATGATTCCTTTATACATGGTTAGGTTATGATTGTCATTAACAAATATCATACAATCATTCAAATAAAATCAGACTTCATGATCACTCAACTAAATGTAGCAATCAATATTGTGTAACAGGTAGAGCAGAAACATCAAAGCACTGGAGTCAGGAGAATGCATGTGTCCAGGCTTTGTGCTCTTTGCAACATTGTTTTCCTTTTCTATAGGTTGACTGTGTTAGAATACATGGTTTATATAGTCCCTAAATTGAGGATATTATTTCTATTGCTTTCTCAGAGAGAGTGGAATAGAGGAGGAGGAGGAGGAGGAAAAGGAGGAAGTGGGGGAGAGAGAGAGAGAGAGAGAGAGAGAGAGAGAGAGAGAGAGAGAGAGAGAGAGAGAGAGAGAATCAGCTGGTTGCCTCCTGCACATGCCCTGGCCAGGGGCAGGGAGTGAACTCAAAACCTAGGTATGTACCCTTTCTTCAGAATCAAACCTGGGACCTTGGGTGTGAATGCCAAGATTCTAACCAGGGCCAAGGCTATATCATCTCTTTTAGATGACTCATATGGTTTAATAACTCAAGGAATTTCTTTGCAGAGACCACTAACCTTTCAAACTAACCTTTTTTGAGCTCTTCTTAGTTACATGTCAAGGCTCTATTTTAAGTGCTTAATATGGATTACATGATTTAATCCTCACAACAGCCTTTTGCATTTTGGTATAAATAATAGTACAGATAAAGACAGGGATGCTTAAAATACCTAAAGTCTCTCAGTTGGCAGTGGGTAAGCTGAGATTTAAACCTAGACCATCTGACACAAAATCTGATGCTCTCTTAACTATCTCACAAGACTACCTCTTTAAAAGAGTGAACAGATTTGTAGAGTGAGCTACAATATAAGCAGAATAAAATATTCTATAATGAAGATCTGTGGTGGAATTCAAGTTTGAAAATTTCAAGTCTGGTAATGTCTTCACTCTCTACCCTCTCATTCTTAAGAGAAGAGTATTGCTTCATTACTTCATGAAAATAAAGAATAATAGAATACAAAAAACAATGAGACCAAATTTTTACTTCTGCGCATTTAAACCCAGGACAAGGTAATACATCTTCTGAGCTGGACATTGTTTGATATGTAAGAGTCTGGGCTTTTGAATTTCAAATGGTTAGGGTCTTCAGAGTATTGAAATAAAGATCATGTGTGGATTTTTTTGTGTTGATTTTTGTCAGTACTCTTTCTCTTCATTATTTATATCTTTTTAAAAATATTTATTGTTGAAACTATTACATATGTCCCCTTTTTCTCCCATTGGTCTCTTATAGCTTGCCCCTATTCCCCATCCCAGGCCTTTACCACCCTATTGTCTGTGTCCATGGGTTATTCATATAAGTTCTTTTTTAAAAAAATGCATTTCTTTATTGATTTCAGAGAGAAAGGGAGAGGGAGAGAGAGATAGAAATATCAATGATGAGAGAGAATCATTGATCAGCTCCCTCCTGCACGACCCCTACTGGGGATCAAGCCCACAATCCGGCATGTGCCCTTGGCCGGAATCAAAACTAGGACCCTTCAGTCCACAGGCTGACACCCTATCCACTGGGCCAAACTGGCTAGGGCTACATACAAATTCTAAGTTCATGTTCTCAAGAATGGAATTAAATGGGCAGGCACAGAGACAAGCTTACCCTCACTCAGAAATTAGTAGCCTGGTCAGAGAAAAGGAGTTGAAAAAGAAGCAAGAGAGTTGTAGCCTCATAATAGGGACCTATATTCTCTTGGGTTGGAAAGTTCTAGAATAGGAGAAAAGTAATGGAAGCCCCAGGTACTCTTATAAGGAACAAAAAGGTAGCACATATGTGAGTCAGCTTTTTTTTTTTTCTTGGAACTTGGGAATTGTTAGCCTCTCAGAAGATCCTCAAGGGAGGGGTATATCTATGAAATGGATATTTAAAATAAATATGCCTCCATAGAAGAACCAGCAAGTTTAAGGTAAACTCAACAACTTTTCTTAGTTTGTGTCAGCATGGAAGAACACTGCATTGCTGTGCTGTTCCATAGTGTGTGGAAGTTAAGTATGGGGAGCTTTAACTTTGGAGCAGACTTGAGTTAGGGATAAGGGATAAGAGTGAAAGGGCATTACCCCGATGAGCCAGGAGAGATGGGTGGTTCTAAAAAGATGTCAGAAGAAATAAAGAAGTATCGGTTAATTAGAGTGGAAGTTATAGGGTAACAAATAACCCACTTCCCAGTTACCATACAAGTACCCTAGAAAATTAAATGTGTCAGATTAAAAACATGAGGAAAGGATGTAGAATTTGGTGATTGAGTTAAACCTGATGAGGGAAAATTGTGGCATTGACTAAGTTAAGTTTTTTGTCATCAAGTAGAAGAGGGCCTTGAAATAGAAACATAGTTCATTTTAGAAAATATAAAACAGTTAAATATTTCTTGCAGACCCAAATAAGTAAACTAACATCATCATAGTAAAAAAAAAAAAAAAAAAAAAAAAAAAAAGAATACTACATTGAGGAAGTAGGGAGGATTTGGGTCCTGAGTTGAGCCTTGAAATGTGAGTAGCATTATTAGGCTAAAAATATGGGAGAGAGGCAGATGTGGAAACAGCATACCAGCTGCAGACAGTGTGAGTGAAGAAGGCACATAGCTGTGAAAAGTATTGGTGTATTCAGGGAATGGTATAACTAGGGTGCAGGACTTATGGAGGCACAGTAGGATACATAAGAAAAGTGGATTAGTGGTTAATCATAAATGGAAAAGAAGACTATTTGTATGAATTTGATGTTTCCTACCTGTAGACAATGAAAGGCTGTTGAAAGATTTTGATTAGGGGAAGAGATATAAATTGGCGTTTTGTTTCTCTTCTAAGTCCCATGCCTTTTTATCTAACTTCCTACTTGACATTCCCACTTAGATGTGTCACAGACAGGTTAAGACTGAATCATTTTAAGGGTAAATTCTTGACATTCTTCCAAATATCTTCCTGGTTTCTCTATTCTAGGATATGGTATTTCCTTTTCCGTAGGTGGACAGGCCATAATGCCCTTGTTTCAATAACTTCTCTATTTTTGCCTTTTTTCTATTTTGTCAATACTGCTAGTGTAACAGTTTTCAAATGTTTATGCTTTTCTTCGTCTCCCCTGCTACCACTTCTAGTTCAAGTCACCAATTTCCCTCACTTCCCCTAAATCAATGTAATCGTCTACTCTTCTCATCTTCCATTCTTGCTTCTTCCACTTCACCCTTTTCATGACACCAAAAATAATATTTCCTAAACAAAAGTAAATTTATGCTATGCTTAGATTCCTTCCATCACTCTTTACCACTTCTATTTTTTAAATATTTTTATTGATTTCAGAAAGGAAGGGAGAGTGAGAGACAGGAAAAGCCATGATGAGAGAATCATTGATTGGCTGCAGACTGCATGCCCCACACTGGGGATTGAGCCTGCAACCCAGGCATGTGCCCTGACTGGGAAGCAAACGTCAACCTCCTGGTTCATAGGTCAATGCTCAACCACTGAACTACACTGTCTCAGTATTCCTTATTACCTTTAAAATGAAATCTGAAATCAACATCATCAGCAGATACTTTATTATTCTCATAACAAACCTTTCCAGTGGCATATCTTGCCTCTCATTACTTTACCCTTTAATCTTCAGCCATACTGACTTTCTTCCAATTCCTGAAATGGCTTAAAGTATCTTCTGGCTGGTGGTATTTTCAAATGTTCCTCTCCTCCAACTCTCTTTCTGGTAACTGCTCATCCTTTGGTTTCAATTAATAACATTCCTAAAGACTTCTGCTTTTAATCTCAATCCAAATCCAGAAAGATCTTGTTTTAAATTTCATGACATCATTTCCTTTTTTACATCACAGTTTGAAATGATTTTTTTCCTTTGCTTATGTGTTTAATGTTTGGCTTTCCTGATAATTATAAACTTTACAATTTATTCTTCTCTGTTCTTTGATCAATAACCAATTGTTAGGCTAGTGATAGGCACACAATATATTCTTCTTAAATATTTGTTGAGTAAGTGAATAAAAGAATGACAGTTAAGGTATGAAAGCCAGGCATCAAGTCTGATGAAAGAAATTGTTTAAAAACTTGATGATGAAAAAATAATGAAAGTTGAAATTTGTTGAAGTTGTAAATTATAAAAAAACAAAAGATAGAAATGTATCACTTTCATATTCTAGAGTTGCACAGCAGCTCCCCAATCATCAGATTCCTGGGTGCCCTATATTTTACTGCCCTGCTTTCCCAGGAATTCCACTCCCTCACCCAAGATGGCCACACAAATTCTACCAGCAGGTCCACATCTCAGGCAATAAAGGATGACTGGGAGGCATAAAGAATGAAAGGCACAGGGCATGGCCATTCTCTGTAAGGAGATTTTTCCAGAATCCACATAAAACACTTCTCTTTATATCTTGTTGGCCAAATAGTAAGTGGTCATAGCTAGTTTCAATGGGGCCAGAAGTGTGGTTTTCTAGCTACAATTATGATTCTGTTATCAAGAAAGAAGGCGAGAATGAGACAATTGCTCTCTGCCATGTGGTGCTTACAGTGAAAATATGACTGAAATGCATATGGGCCATTTCTTAGAAGTTCTGAGTACTCAGTTCTGATTAGGTGCCCTCTACTATACCTCACATAATGAGTGAGAAAAATGTGATCAGTTAGAATTAAAATCTATATCAACACACTTTCTTACTTCCTATCACCCTAATATCATAAGGCTCATTCAGGTCAACAAATGGTTTCACTTATACTGACATTTTTAACAAATTTCATTTGAACTAAAACTTTGTGGTAAGAAAGTCACAAAACATCCTCAAAATGTTAAACAGTTTGCATGGTGTAAATATTTAAGACAAATATATCCTAATATATAAACACAGAGTGTCTCATCTTTCTTGTAGATAAATCCAAACATATCAAGAGGGCAGTGAAAAGTCAGCTATCTTTGTTCAGATGTTGTTTAGCATATCCCCAGATGCAGTAGAAACATGTTAGTGGTGTTATTTCCTTTCTGCTAATCCTTTTTATCATTGCATGATGTTTCAAAGTTTGGAGATATAGTCCTGCTAATGGAAAATGTGTCCAACTAAACTTTCATTTATAAAAATCTGTTTTCCTCCCAGAATAAAATTTTAAAATATAAACAAAGGTAAAATACTAAAATATTAGCTGCTAATTTTGTTTTATAGTATTAATTTATTTTAATTGAAAAGCATTTTATGCATACAAAACATATGTATGGCATGTAGAGACTCATCTTCTAATGATATCTTTTTTTTCCAAAAAATATATTTTATTGATTTTTTTACGGAGAGGAATGGAGAGGAATAGAAAGTTAGAAACATCTATGAGAGAGAAATATCGATCAGCTGCCTCCTGCACATCCCCCACCGGATATGTGCCTGAAACAAGGTACATGACCTTGACCGAAATTAAACCTGGATTCTTTCTGTCTGCAGGCTGATGCTCTATCCACTGAGCCAAAGCAGTTTCGGCTAATGATATTTTTTGTTTATTATTTAGGGTAAGGTTGAAACTTTATATTTAGTAATAGCTTCTCATATAAAATGGGAGCTTTTTTTCAAAACTTTATCACAATGAAGTATGGATGTTCTTCAACCTACAATGAGGTTACATTATGATAAACCCACCTTAAGTTGAAAATATCCCAAGTCGAAAATGCATTTAATGCAACTAACCTACCAAACATCAGAGCTTGGCCTACCTTATCTTAAATGTACTCAGAACACCATATTCAAAAATTACAGGCAACACAGTATACTGTACAGTATCAGTTGTTTGCCTTCATGAACATGTGCCTGACTAGGAGTTGTGACTCATTGCCTCTGCCTGGTAACATTGTACTGTATATTGCTAGCCCAGAAAAAATATCAAACTTCAAACTTCAAAGCATAGTTTCCACTCAATGAGCATCACCTTCCCATCATCATATAGTTGAACAATCAGATGTCCAAATATTGTAAGTTGGGGCCATCCATATAGTAATGTATTGATTTACTACTCACTAACAATCATAAGACCATGGGAACAATAGCAATAAATCAAATAATGATTAATTATGGAGTATTTACAGAAGTGTTGGCACTGACCTTAGTACTTGACACACATTTTCTAATTTAAAATGATTGATGATCTTTTTTTTTATATATTTCTGTGATTAGGAAATCAAGTTCAAAAATAGTAACCATTATATTGAAGAGCTAGAGGCCTGGTGTACAAAATCCATACACTGGATAGGGGGTGTCCCTCAGCCCAGCCTAAACCCTTTCCAATCTGGGACCCAGTATGATTGGGCCTAAAGGGGCAGTCGGACATCCCTCTCACAATCCAGGACTCCTAGCTCCCAACTGTTTGACTGCCTGCCTTCCTGATTGCCCTAACTGCTTCTGCTTGACAGCCTGATCACCCCCTAACCACTTCCCTGCCAGCCTGATTGATGCCTAACTGCTCCCATGCCAGCCTGATTGTCCCTAATTGCCCTTCCCCTGCAGGCCTGGTCACCCCTAACTGCCCTCTCCTGCAGGACTGGTCCATCCCAACTGCACTCCCCTGCAGCCCTGGGTGCCCCTCAACTGCCCTTCCCTGTAGGCCCAGTCACTCCCAACTTCCCTCCTCTGCTGGCCTGGTCATCCCTAACTGCCCCCCACCCCCCCGCTGCAGGCTTGTTTGCCCCCAACTGCCCTCCCTTGTAGATCAATTGCCTCACAATTGCCCTCCCTTCTTGTGGTGGCCATCTGGTGGCCATCTGTGTCCATATGGGGGCAGCCATCTTATGTGTTGGAGTGACAGTCAATTTTCATATTATTTTTTTTATTAGATAGGATAGAGGCCTGGTGCGTGGTGGGGGCTGGCTGGTTTGCCCTGAAGGGTGTCCCTAATGAAGGTGAGGTTCTATTGGGACATGGGGTGGCCTGAGCATGGGGCCTATGGCAGTTTGCAGGCTGGCCACACCTCCCATCAACACAAGCAGAGGCCCTGGTATCTGGTATTTTTTATCTTCTATCATTGAAAGTTTGTAGCCTTGAGTAGTGGCCAGGGTAGGCCAGGGCTGGCAGAAAGCTTGGCATCCTCCATTGCTGGGGGTAACCCAAGCCTCCTGCTCTCTCCAACTTTGTTTTCAGCCATTTTTGTTTTGTTAATTTGCATACTTGCTCCTGATTGGCTGGTGGGCATAGCTTGTGGGCATAGTGGAGGTATGGTCAATTTGTATGTTTCTCTTTTAGTAGGTAGAATATAAAGCTCACAAAAGCAAACCAAACCAAACCTCTCTTACCCCACTGTAGATTCTGTATATCTTGGCCTCTCTTCCCCTAACCTTGATAGACATTTGCCTTAATAGACATTATATTGATTAAAAAACCTAGAAGGTATAATTAAGAAGAGCTGATTAATTTGTATGCTTTTATAAAAGGTATGGATCACATGGCTAGTGTGGCTCAATTTTTTGAGTGTCATCCAGTACACCCAGAGGTTGCCAGTTCAATTCTAATCACAGTACATCCTGGGTTGTGGGCTCTATCCCCTGGGGGCACATGCAAGAGGCAGGTGACCCATGCTTCTCTCTCATTGATGTTTCTCTCACTCTCTCTCCCCATCTCTCTCTCTAAAATCAATAAAAATATTTTTTAAAGAAAGAAAGTGTGGTTCCATACCTTATAAAAAAGGAAGTCCATTGACCCCAGTGGGTTCAAGAAATAAATGCATGAAAATGCAGGACATTCATTGACTTTGGAGCATATTCATAGCCTTTATTAAATCTTACAAGGATTTGTGCTTTCTAAATATCTAAGATTCCAGCAAAATCAATAAATATTCAAATGAACATGACTAATAAGAATTTGTGTTCACATATTCCTTTGAAATATAGCACTGCTCTTTTTAAGAAGCCTGGGTTGGCAAGTGGGAGAGACTTATTGAAATATACCCACTACCTAAATTAGTATAGGAGAAAGGTTGAGTCAATATTTCCTAGAAGACTATTGCTCCATTGGAAGGTACTGGGGTGTGTGCTGAGAACATAGGAACAGAGGTGTAAAGGTGGAATTCTTCTTGGACTCAGACTCTTCTCTCTGAGATTGTGGTAAATTTCTTATTCTTTTTCTCAGTTTTCTCATCAGTTTTTTTTTAAATTGGTATGATGATATAAGCCCCCTCTAACCAATAGGGGAAAATGAGATTGCAGATCTAACAAACAAAGAGAACTATTATTAAAAAGTGAATTAAGTTTTTGAACTTCTCTAATTCAGTCTAAGTTATGTAATACTGACAGAGTAGGGGAGTCACTTTACTATCTGGGACTTTAATTCCTCTTAGGAAAGTGAGAACAATCTCTCCCTACTGCATCGCAGAAACAGTGTTTGGAATAGCAATAACAATAAAGTGATATTCAAAGTTTATTTCTTCAGTGAAGCCTGCCTATCTGAAATAGCATCAAGTTTATTAATTCAACAATAAAGTAGATTTTAAACTAGATATTTGAACTAGATGCTTAAATTAGAACTGAAATTAGAATAATGAACTAAGGTCATTAAATGAGTAGTTTTAATTCAATAGTCAAATAAATTACATAATTAATTCAATAGTTTTGCATAATTTAATATCCCTTCTACCCTGACTATGATCCATTTACTACCTGATATTACTTAAGCTATTCATTTTTTTTCTTTGCCTCTTGTTTCTCTGCCCCAGTACAATGGAAAATCTATGAAGCCTAGAGCTTTGTTTGAATATTTGCAATACCTACAATAATGACTGAAATAGAGTAGATACCAACAAATATTGTATGAATGTTGAAAAATTTACACATACAAAATGCTTTGATAATATTCAGGTAAAAGTTATTGTCATTTCCATGCAAAATATTGCAACTCCCTGAATCATTTCTTATTTCTCTATTACTTTACTTCTGTCATCTTTTATTCCGAGTTATTGATGGGTTTTCCATTAATTTCTTATTACTTCCACCATAAATCTCCCCCTGCATCTGTGTTGGGCATTGTCATGTCACTGCTGCAGGTGTAACGCAGGAGCCAGACTGCATGGTGACAATGGCTCAAGCTCTGGATGTCAGTCATGTGTGAGCATTCGGACTCAGCCATGAGCATCTGTGTGTCCAGGAAAACTTGATTAACCTTTGTAAGCCATAGTCCTTTCTAATCTCTAAAGTGTGTTTTCCAATTTAGAATAGACCCATAAAGAAAGAAAATAGGGAAAGGGAATCACTAAATTTACCTTGACTGGACAATGTAAATCTTAAAAAGCAGTGTTAATGGCAATAACCTTGAATACAATTAGCAAAAGGAGTGAGTTTTAGAATAGTGACATGGATTTTGGTCAGATTTAAGAGTCAACAGATGCTGTCGTAACTAGCAAAAGCTGTTATATCTTTCAGCAATTACAATAATAAGCACTTCTTTGGTGGTTCTGGCTGCTTGGACTTTAACAAATGCCCTAATTATGTATTTTGGGGGGTGGGGCATTTGATTATCTTCTAAAGCACATCAGGAGCTCCTGTGTGGGCAGAGACACAGACTGTTGAAGCCATATGGGCCTGCAGGCATAAGTATAGTAGCATGCTCAGAAACCTACTTGAGGTATTTCTTCCATCCAAAAACTCCTACTTGGTGCATATCCTTCTTCAAACCATAGCAAATAAGTGTTTTCACGCTGAGAACTCTAGGAAGGTGAAGTACGAAGATATATGACATAATTCTGGGAGAAAATCAAGTATTACAGATGCCAAGGCATAGTTAATTTCTCACGTTTGAATATTAATTAGCTATTGTATTGAAGTATTTGGGCTGGTAGGTAATAACAGTCAGCTGGGAGGATCTGGAGTGGTAGAATTAAAAGGCTTAGGAATATATTACCCATATTGAATGAATCTGTGAATGTGATCTTCCTGCACTAATTGTGATGAGATGCCTATTTTTCAAATAGATTCCACAGATTTTAACAGGACTGATGGTAAAAGTAAATGGGCTTTCCTTTATATTTTTCGATTTGTTTTGACATCTTTATATTTACACATGGGCCTTGATTCAGTTGGTCTTAATAAAAAAAAACTATGAATTTAGGTTTCTTGCTTATTAAGGCAAAATGGTGTTACCAGTACCTGCATGCATATTTGCACCTGTGTAGGTAATTTGCCTCAAAATGACAGTAAATTTCTAATTGGTTTGGATTGCCACAACTTAGGTCTATGCCATTTTTATGATGGAGTATTGGGAAAAGGCTGCGAAGTTTATTGAAATAGGGGAGTGTGCCAGTTACCATGGATGCCTTCCCCATATTTCGTCAGCACTCACCATTTGTATATAGTAACAGATTTTGATTATAGCACCTGTGAGTATTGTCTTTCTCAGATTTTTGTGGAGTAAGGTGCAAGTGCCTGGTTGCTAACAATTCTAGGAGTAGACCTTAAACAATGATGGACAGACATTGATGTCCCTTGGAGTGGGATGACTATGCAGCTTACTTTCTGGAGCTCCCAGAAGTCTCCAACATGACTGAAACATCACACCATGATAATCTACTCATTGTCACAATCTGTATAAACTTTCTTTCCTGTTTTATTCCCTCACCCTAGTACTTAGAATTCTTGGGTTCATTTTCTAAACAAACCATTTCACTCAAATCATTATCTTCAGCTCTTCTTCTAGAGGCAATGTAACCTAAGACAGAGAGTCATGAAAGAATGCAGAAGGATTGTGGTTAGAATGGTCAGAAAGAGTAACTTATGGATAAGGATAGACCATATTTATTTATTCAATTCATTCATTCATTTACTAGTCATTCATTCTGTGTTTACTTGGTGTGAGCCTGCAATGTACTCATGACTAATGTAGACTTTGTAATGACAAACAATACTTGGTTTCTATTTATGGGGAGCTCAGAGTTAATGAAATATCAGGCCTTTTAAGGACTGAAACTATTTCAATTTTTTTCTTCCAATCATTGAGACTAAACCCCCAATTGATATGATGGGATAAGGAGGATTTGCTAACTCTTCATCTACAAATGATATATATTTTAAAAATAAACAAAGGGCAGAGATAAAACAGGACACTGCCAGAATGGACCACCATTTTTGTTTCAGATGCAAAAGGAAACCATTGCCATATGGATTCTCTACCCTTAGTTCATTAAGAGTGTTATTAGTGAATTATTTTTTGTGTGGATTCTCTGAGTTTAAGATGCTCCATAAGTGCAAAGCATTATGTTCTCAACTCTAAGTATATTTTTTTCTTTTAAAAATCACAGTTTTGGTTTAAAGTAGGATGTAGGAGGGTTTCAGAAAACACATTTTATTCCCACTCTCTCATTCTGTTCCTTCAGTACCATCTGGTACAAGGGAGAGTTTCCCTAATTGACACTAATGACTGGGAGATCCATCGCAAATTACTGAATTTTGCAGATTAGCAAACATCATTAGAAAAATCAAGGAATCTTCATTGAACTAATGTACTTTATTGAGAACTAAGAAAAAAAATTAAACACATTATTAGAGCTTAATCTGTTAATATAAATAGATACTTAGTAGGAGTTGACTGTGCCATTAGGGAACACTGGGACATAATGTTCTGTAGAAGAAATTAATTGTAATTTAAAAAGAAAATGTCTTCATTCTTTATGCTTATTCTGAACTCCATCAGTAAACACACTAACAAAAACTATGACCAAGGTAGCATCATTTCATAAAAATCTTAGAGGTCATCTGGTACCATTTGTTTTGATGTAGAAAATGTACAGAGATTATTTGTGTCTGTGTGTCTTTTTATGTTGCCTGTTATTGCTTTATAATAACACTACTTATGTTAATGGAACTTTTGTGGTTTGTAAACATGTTTAATGTCAGCTGCAGAGGTTCTTAACGTTTATTCTCAATTCCCATTCCTGTGTTATCCTTGCTTTTTATCGAGCAACAAAATCTCTGGCTTCCTCCTACACACCAGTGTAAATAGTTTAATAGCCACAACCCATACATGCATATAACTATCTGAAGTCCAGCTGTGTGTGCCTTCTACATACTTTAGGAATTCAAGAGGGGTGGGTTAAGGAGGGGGGTGGGAAGGGGAGAATAAATGTAGGGAAGAGAGTCACAGTATCGATAACTGAGATTTTTTTTTCTACATTTGGTATTGTAGTATTAAACAGTGTGTATTGTAATGTCACAATAGTATTGTCAACTTCTATTCAAAAAGTAAAACAAAACTTTGGTAAAAGTCAAGTTGAAGTGAAGTGTGAAATTTTGTGCTCCAGAGATTGTTGCTTTCATACTTTTCTGATCTCAAAGAACTGGGATCAAAAAGGTCACAGAGCTGTTCACTGCGCTGTGATACAGACAAGTCAGCGGGAGGAGCACGCACAGCAGAGATGGTCAAGAAGTAACGCTATGCATCCTCTCCATCTGGGAGCTCACTGCAAAGCATCCTGGCTTACGTGTGAGATGAAGTTCATGCTTTTGAAGCTGGAAGCAGGAAGAGCAAAAGATGTACATCTGATTGTATGGCTGGAGTAAGAGAAATGATATCATCTATTGCTTTAAGACAAACAGAACCCTCTTTAAGCCTTTGCCTATTATTCTTCGTCTAAGTTTCCTTTGATATTAGGGCTCTTAACCACATTTGAGTTTTTTAAATAAGCTATCTTTAAAAATCAAAATGAAAAAAAGTATAAAAGCACTTACAAAATTGACTTTATTTTGTTATGTTCGTGACTTAATAAACTACATATTAAACTTACTACAGGAAGGAAATTAAGATAGAATGCAAATACATGAAACAATTTTACTTTTTTTCTCTCAGTGAATCTTTTGTAATCAAGTTCTGCTGAACTTTCTCATTTCTCACTGAACGAGTTGGAAAAGACTAAAAGAGATTATCTTAGTCTGAGATATTATGTGGATTTAGTTTTACCCCTTTCATTATAATTCTTTAGAGTACATTCTCGTAAGTGGTTTTCTGTCCTTTGCTGTTTTAAACACTGTCAATATTTTTGTTTGAAGGCTGTTTTGTAGTGAGAGTCTCTTGAAACTTGAGACTCCTAAAGGATTTTAGGTTATAAATGTGACTTAGTCACCGAGTGGATTATGCTGATAATAACTAAAACCTCACAGATCTTCCCAGCAAATATGCTGAGATTTGTTAAAATTAATCCAGAGAGAAATTTTGAGGCAAATGCATTTTCACTCACATTCTTTAAAAAAACAAAAACAAAATAAAGCCTAAAGTAACCACATTTTGAGCACTTAGTATGTGCAAAGTTCACAAGAGTTGGAAAAAATCAATCTGCATATGAATGACTAGAATAATGAATTTTTCCTATGATTATCTAGCACAGAATGTATCCACTTCATGGCATCAAGACTTTTTTTCAGTTTATATTGGTTCACCTCACTGAAAGAATTGGAAAAAATACAGCACAAAAGAGGGGTTAATTGCTTAAGCTTGCATCAGAAATGCTCGACATCCTGTGGTAGCACTGAATTTAATTGGAATCAGACTAAGAGTTGGATGATGCAGCCTTTAAAAATGAGAGTAGATGGGAATGTGTAGCATATTTTCGGGGGGAGGGGGGTGCGGGGAAGAACCGCTGATGCTTCAATGAATACAAGGGAAAAGATAGAGGAGAGAAACTCTAATGTTTTCCTTTAGGAAAATATTTGCTTGATATGGATGATATGTTGGTGGAGGAGCTGTTGCTGAGTTTTGCTCTGCTATTCCTGTCTGTCACTGCTGTGGTTGGAAAAAGCAGTCATTTCCAAGAACTTGAGAGGTGCTTCTGAACAGTTGCCATGATGTTTACCCTCAGGGATTTGGGCTCAACAACTCCAGCAACCAAATTGGCTCAAAGACATTTAATTTCAAAAGGCCTCTGTCATGTTCAAAAAAGAGCAAATCATCTTTAATCTACTGTTTAAATTGAAAGTGAAAGAGAGGCGACATTAACCCGAGGTCTCCGCTCCAGTCACAGTGCACAATTCCATTAAAATGCCCTGCTTAGAACGACAGCCTAGCAACACTCTGTGCTGCTGCTTTAAAATATTAGTCATTCTCTTTGTAGATCTGGAAGATGGTATGCAAATAAAGAAACAAATCCAGGTGATTATTGGGACATTCCACTAGAGCCTTGGGAAATGTTCTAAGCAATGAGGGATATACTCAGGCCAGAAAAATGCTCTAATTATTGTATAATTAACCTCTTCTGTACTTATGCAACAAGCTGTCTCTGTTCCACTCCAATGTTCTGATGTAGGCATATGCTATTCCCATTTTGAAGATAAAAGCGTTAAGACATGCATTTTTTTCTGTAATTTTACATTAGTATTCTTAGCAATATAGAACCCGAATGGGAGAGAAGGTGAAATTAATTTCTGAGCATGGCTAACAACACAGAGCTCTTGAGTTACTGCTTCTTTCCATCCACAGCCATCAGTTCTTCTGAAAGGACTCTGTTCCAATAAAAGATGTCAGCAGGGATGGTGCTTATGAAATCACGTGGACATAAATTTGTCATAGCACAGCATGAGGCATATGGTGGCCCAGGGTGTCCTGAGCTGTTTGTGGGGTGCTGTGGGGTTCACTGGAGTTGTGACCTGCTTGCCAACTTGTCTCAACAACTTTGAGCATTTGCAACATGAGCCACAGTCAGTATCATCTAAGACTCTCCAATAAATCACTACTTAGACAAAGTTAGGTAAAAAGACCGAGGAAAGAAGGCACAAGATTAATAGCAAGTCATCCTGGTACGTGGACCTTCTCCAGCTTTGAGCCCTGGTTCATAATGACCAGTCTCCAAGCTCCCAGTCACTTGTGGTGTAGAAGCAACTATAACTGTCTTTTCAGTTAATAAGTGGTTGTATTCGATAAATTTTCTAACCTCTTCGAGACTTATTTGCTTTATAGACAAAAACATGTATTATGAAGCTCAGTTCACAAGGTTGCTTTGAGAGCTTACTATTATAATGCTCCCAGCACAGTTTCTGATATGAAGCTCACTAAATGTTTGTTCTTTATTTTGCCTTCCCTTTTTAACTGCAATAACTGCACCTGAGTCTGAATGTGTGAGTGGTGGTGGCAGAGACTGTTTTCTTTCAGGCAATATCTCCAGCTCCTAGAAAAGTGCCTGGAGGAAGATGGCAGGAGCTCAGGAAATGAGATTTTTCATGTCATTACAGCCTCTCTTCATTCATAATGCACCGGACACATTGGCCTTCCCACTTTTTCTGGCATCATTCAAATTCATTACTACATCATTTTAAAACTGCTCTTTCCTTGGCCGGAATGCTAGTCCCACAGATCTTCATGATGACCTTCTTCATGTCATTTGGGTACCAGCTTAATGGTCTACCTCAGTGGTCGGCAAACTGTGACTCATGAGCCACATGCGGCTCTTTGGCTCCTTGAGTGTGGCTCGTCCACAAAATACCACGGCCTGAGCGAGTCTATTTTGAAGAAGTGGCATTAGAAGAAGTTTAAGTTTAAAATGTTGGCTCTCAAAAGAAATTTCAATCGTTGTACTGTTGATATTTGGCTCTGTTGACGAATGAGTTTGCCAACCATTGGTCTACCTCTTTGGTGGAGGCCTTCCCAGGAATATTTATATATAAATAGTGTCCTTCTAAAAAAAGAGTTCATCTCAGGCAAAAATCCTCTATGTGATCCTTCAGTCCCAACCACAGGCAATCACAAGGCTTTGCATGACAGGCTTCACTGCCCTCTGCACCCCACAGCTAGTGCACTGCAGGATTCCAGAGGGGGTTGCAGTCAGGACTCAGGTCCTCCTTCCCCTAACCATGCTAACTGTGCTCATACTCTCATACACATCTGCACTTCAAGCCCAGTCTTCTCTATTCAGGGCCTCCTTATAGAGGACCTTGGCTGAGGTGTGTACACTTTGACTCAGCACCTTTCCTTTCTCCTAGCCCTTCCCCTCCCGACCCCCACCCGACACCAAACCCATGGATCTGTAAAGATAAAGGAACCTTTTGTATGAGGTTTCTCTTCATTGAGATGATTCCCCTACCTGCATTTCACCTATCTGACCCTTTTATCCTGTTCCTTGGGGGAAAATGGAATATTTATGAGCTGGTACTTTAGGCTTCTTGCTTGAATTGTTGCAGTAAGTGAGTACTGGCTTGATACACCCTGCAGCCAACCTCCCACAGTTCCTCCCTGTCCGGCCACACCTGGGGTAATGCCAAGCTCAAAGGGCATCTGCAGAGTGAGGGGGATCCTTCTGGCAGGGCCTGCAGGATCCCTCAGCCTGTTCTGCAGGGATCAGGCCAAAACTGGCAGTCTGACATCCCATGAGGTGTCCTGGAGTGCAAGAGGGCACTCTGCAAAGTTGCTATTGCTCAACAGCTTCTGTGTTGAGCATCTGCACCCTTGTGGTCATTGTGTGTCATAGCTATTGGCCAGTCAGCCAGTTGCTTCGGTTAATATATATATATATATATATATAGATAGATAGATAGATAGATATAGATATAGATATAGATATAGATATAGATATAGATATAGATATAGATATAGATATAGATATAGATACACACACACACACACACACACACTAATGGCCCGACGCACAAAATTCGTGCACAAGGGTGTGTGTTCCTTAGCCCAGCCTGCACCCTCTCTACTCTGGGACCCCTCGAGGGATGTCCAACTGCCCATTAAGGCCTGATCCCAGTAGGTGAGGGAGTGATGGTCACATTCAATGGTATTTCATTTCCTTATTGGCTTCTTCCTCTCACACAATGTTTCTCCTTTATGTAACCCTTTTTTTCTACTGACTCATCATTTATAAACTTGTCTTTCTTCCTTATTTCCTACTTCTGTTCCATTATCCTTCTTCCCATATTTCTCCCAACCTCCCTCCCTCCCCACATCCCTTCTTTCCTTTATCTTTACCCCTGAACAAGTCCCCTTTTCCTTCCTTTCTATCTTAAATTTTCTTCACTTCCTCCCTCAGACCTGCTTTGCTCCCTTCCCCATTTCTTCCTTCTTCCCATTCTCCTTTTAAGCTCTACTGGCTCCTCTGTAAAATTCTTCTCTCCTTCTTTCTCTCTCATCCCACCTTTCCCATACATTCTTCTCTACTTACTCCCACTGTTTTTATGTCTATATACTTGTCTAATTATTCACTATCCTTTATCTTTTTTTTCTTTTCTGACCTCTAAAATCTGTCCTTAGCATACAACTATACTTGATTTTCATTATAGCTCCTACAGTTCACTCATATATCCTCTTTCCTTCTTTAACTCTGGTGTTTGTCTACTGGCTCATTTATAAAGTTCTTCCCTTCCTACTTCCCTTTCCACATTCTCCCCCTCCTCCCTCACACTTTTACTCTTTTTACAGGCTAATTAAATATTCTATGCTTTTTGTCCTGTCTTGGTACTAACTACTTTCCTCTCTGGAATCTGTAGGCGCCTGTTTGGGCACTTGGGCCCCTCTCGCACCAGCTTTGAAGGGCCAGGCAATGACACAGCTGTATCTTGCCTACTGTAGCCCATGCCTCCCCCCTCCAAGTTGGGGGATGGGCCAGCTGGCCTGGGCCAGCATCCATTGCGGGACCACATGGTTACATGCCCTTGCAAGGCTTTTCTTCCTTTGAGTGCCAAAGCAGGGGTGGGGGGTAGGGGAAGGGGAAGGGGTTGGAGGCCTTTCTGGCCTCCTGGCATGCCTGCTCCTAAGCCTTGAGCAGCTCTCCATCTGCTCCCCTAGGGAATTCTCAGGTGACGCGTGTGTTTGCGCAGGCACAGTTGGGGCCTGGCTTGTCCTCGGGGGCCATTCTGCCCAAGATGCAAGCCCCTATCTGGGTCAGACCAGGCAGATGAATGGATGGATGGCTGAGGAAAGCCACAGTGGCTTCCCTGTGGTGTGAGGGTTGCCTCTGGTCTCCATGGTGGTGGGGCCAGGTCCAAGGGGCCGGGTCTGTGCAGCAGGAAGAGGCTTCTAGGTTGTGCACTTGGGAGGATCGACCCTTGTCCCAGGCATTGCAGAGCCACCCTGTGGGTCTGTGGTGGTGGGATTCCCCGTGTTGTTTACCCGGTGGCCTGTTCAGGTCCAGTGCCTTACCTCAATGTCCACTCTCTGTCATTGAGCCCAGGCTCTTCCTTTGTGTTGGGTCCACACCCTCTCAATTTACATGTGCAACCCCTTCTGGGGGGTCAGTGCTGATGCACCCTGCCTCCTGGTTGGAGTCTGCTGACTGTGCCCTAAGAACTGGCCTTTTGTAGGTGTCGCCCCTCTGTCCCCCCCTCTCCCCTCAAGGGTTGGGGTTCCTGGTGTGTTTGGGAAGAGTGCTCTGGGACAGGGCTCTGTGTCCCAGGAGTGTTTGTCAGATGTGTGCACCCAGGAGAAAAAGAGGACTCCAGCACTATGGGCAGGGAAGCGAGCCTCATGCAAGTCCCCCTGCTGCACACAGCTTCCTACTCGTCTGTCAATATGCAAATTGGCCATTACTGTGACACCATTAGGACCAATTTGCATATTACCTATCTATATCTATATCTATATCTATATCTATATCTATATCTATATCTATATCTATATCTATATCTATATCTATATCTATATCTATATCTATATCTATATCTATATCATCTATATCTCTCTATATATCTATATATCTATCTATATATATATCTTTATTGTTTAAAGTATTACATATGTCTGCTTTTTTTTCCTCATTGACCTCTTCTAGCCCTAACCAAACCCCTGCCCCCTGCCCCAGGTCTGTATCACACTATTGTCTGTGTCCATGGGTTATGCATATATATGCATACCAGGTCTTTAAAAAAATAATATGGAATAGAGACAGTATGTATCCAGTAAAATCTAAAATATTTACTCTCACTCTTTATAGAAAACCATTGCTGAACCTGTTCTAAAATCACCCATCCAGCTCCCGTGGCACTAACACCCATATGTGCACTAGCCGTCAGGCAAAAGGTTGTGCTGATATGGCTAGTTAACCTCCAAAGAAGGTTATTTACCTAATTATAGAAAAAAATTAGCTTTATTATCTTTGGTTTCTGTACCAAGATTTATTCTTTAAAAGTGATTTCTCATATACATCTGGGGAACAAGTTTTACTTGCCATTTCAAATACTAAGCAAACCCACAAACACATCCTATCTGCTCTTCTAATCAGAGCAGAGAGTTTGAGTACTACTTTGGACTTGACAGTGTCATCCGTGCTTGGGACCTTAGCTCTTTGAACCTTAGGTCTGGTGGCAATTATTTGCAACAATTTACTATGGAGTGCATAGAGGATCATTTATAAATAAACAGTATTGAGATAAGTTTCTGAATTCATGCTGGAAAATACGAGAAGGGTAGGCCAAGGTGGGAAGACGAGGGGATTATAAAACCCAGGGAGGCAATTTTCCAAGGCACAGTCAGCAGAAACATAAAACTGGAAACTTCCACTGAATTTTCTGGTATTTTGATCAAAAGGCCTGATAGGAAAGTTGACTGCATTTAGAAAGCATAAAAATATTCTTTTGGTTGAGAAGAGCAGTGTTCTTTATCCATTCAGTAACTATTCACTGAACATCTGCTATTTATTAAACACTGTTGCAGGTGTTGGAAATGAAATGATGAGCAAAATAATGCTCCCACTCTGACCCTTCCCTTTAGTGTGGGAGACTAGTATGTATATTTAAAGATAAATAGATAAATACAACAGAGTATGGGCGATAAGAAGACTCAAAGTGGGAGAGTTGTTATTTCACACGCAGAGTATAAGGACAGTCTGGCTGATGAGAGGACAAAAGATCAGACAGGAACTAGTGGAGAATTGACATTGGAACAGGAATGTTTAATGTAGAAGGAACTGCAAGAGCCATGACGCTAAAGTGGCACAATTTGTCTGTTCAAAATAGAGCAAAGAAGTCATTGCAACTGAGCAAAGGAAGAAGGGGAGAGTGGAGAAGGCAAGTCAAAGAGGCAGCATGGAACCAGATTTAGAGGACATCATTGCCTTCTATTTTAAACTAAAGGCCCGATGAACAAAAATTCATGCAAGAGTAGGCCTTCCTTCCCCTGGCTGCTGGCACTGACTTCCTTCAGCATCTGGGACCCAGGCTTACCTCCGGCCCCAGGTTCATCTGGGAGGACATCTGGAGTGACACCCAGAAGATGTCAGGTCTAATTAGCATATTACCCTTTTATTATTATAGATGAGATAGAAAGCCACAGGGGCTTTTAGTGTAGGAAAGAAATGATCTTACTTTACTAGTAAAAGTATAGCTGTGACTTACTTCTGTGGAGAATCAACCTGAGCAGGAAGGTTAAGGATAAACATTGGGGTTTTAGTTAGAAAGACATTTCAATAATCCAAGAAAAGATAATGGTCAAGACCAGGGTGGTAACATTAGAGGTAGTAAGAAATGACTATTTTAAGAACATACTTATTTTAAAGCCATATCCTATAATTTTTATGGATTGAATGCAAGGTATGAGAGAAAGAAAAGGTCAAAGATGACTACAAAAATTTTGTCCAGAACAAATGGAAAGATGAAGTTAACATTTGCTGAGACAAATAAAAATGTGGAAAAAGCAGATGTGGGATAACTAAAAAGTTTGGTCTTTTAATTTTGAGAATTCCACTGGACATCTAAGGGGAGACGTGGAAGACACAGATGAATGCACAATTCAGAGAGAGGTTTGGGCTGCAGAAATATATTTGGGGGTTGTCAGTTTTAAATTTGTTACAGACATGAAATGGTATGAGTTGCTCCAGGAAGTCCGTGTGCTTAGAATAAGAGTAGATGTCAGAACTGAGCTCTGGCTTATAGCTATGGAGTGAGAAGCCAGTTTGCATTCCCACCAGCAGTGTACTAGGGTTTCCTTTTCTCCACATCCTCACCAGCATGTTTCCCTCTTTCTTTTCCTTTCCCAATCTTTCTAAAAATCAATGGAAAAATAATCTTGGCGGAGAATTAACAACAACAACAATAGCAACAACAAAAAAACAAGAAAGAAAGAAAGAAAGAAAGAAAGAAAGAAAGAAAAGAAAAGAAAGAAGAAAAGAAAGAAAAAAGAAAAGAAAGAAATTAAATATGTCAAGAAAGGTATGTTCAATTCTGTCAAATTCTGCTAATATGGAATAAAGTTAACGTTAGATTTAGCAACATAGTGGCCATCAGTAATCTTTGGTGGAGAGCAGGGGATGATAGAGGAGGTTTAACAGAGAATGAGAGAAAGAAGTATGAAACCAATTGCTCTCTGGAGTAAACTTTTCTTTAAAGGGGCTTTATTATAAAGTAAAATAAGAGAACTTGTCTAACAACTACATAATATATACATTTAAGGGAACATTTGTAAAGGGAAATATTTTACTATATGTGAATGCTGATGAGAATGAGTTGTGAAGGAACTATTTAAAATGCTGAAGGGGAAAGGACAATGGCAGAAATAGTGTATCTTAATGCAAGATATTGGAAAATCAGAGGAATTATCATGCAGAAGACATCCTGATAAAAGGAGAAATACTACTAGGCATGAAAGGTGGTGGTAAGAATGAGTGAAAATTCTTTGGATTACTTTTATTTTCTTTGGGTAAAAGGAACCAGGGCCATCAGCCAAGAGAGAGGATAGGAGAAAAAATATTGCAGGCTTGAAGAGTGATTATAGAATAAATATGAACTAAGTAATGGCCAGGTTGGGGGCTGGACCAGATCAGGAGAGAGGTCTATGTAGTTGCTCATGGAGCTCTGGTCCTGCAAGCAATGTAGATAGGGCAGAAATCCAAAGGTGTGACACTTACCAGGAGTGTTCAGACTAGCATTAAGCTTCAGATTTAGGAGATGTTACAGGATGAGCTAGCATGGGCTATGCAAACATGAAAACATAACAACCTAATTTCCTCATTTAATAGCAGAAAATAGCACTTATTTAATAGCAGAAAATAGCAACTTATTCTAATTTCGAAAGACCTCTGAAGAGAGTGACACCCCCTGGCTCTTCTGGGCAGGTTGTTGATTCACTAACCCTCCCAATACACAGAAGTCAGTCAAATTTCATGGGAAACGTGGGGATATGGTGACAGACTGAGGAGTATAGGGGAAAATATGTAAATAGCGAACAATAGATTAAATTTAAAGCCATGATTTTCCTGTGCTACTTAAATGGAGCAACAAATTCTGCTAACTGAATGAATTCTGCGTAAAAATTAAGATCTTAGAACTTCCATGAACCTTCTTCCTTTAATAGGTTCTATGGTTAATCTCTCTAGACCCAATTTAGTAATTTCTCTAGGACTTATGTTAATAATTTGCTAGAGTAGGGTTGTAAAATTAAGAAAAACATACAGAAGGGGGCCTGGTTAACATCATCACTTCATTGTTGGTTGATTATTTTCTTAGGATGTGGATGTAGATTAAATGTATTCTTAATTTTATCTACAAAAATTTCGTGAAGACTTATTTAACATCACTGTAGCTTTTCATTTAATGTGTAGCAACTGCAAACATTGAAAACATAGTGTTACAACCACCTCTTCAAGTTAAATTTTATGAACAGGAAGATGTTTTTTAAAATGCAAGAGTTTCTACTATTATAGTGTGTTTTAAATTCGTACTATTAAGTGACCTTTTTGTTTCATTTATTATCATGTTAAAATGAGACTTTTTCTCTTGTAACATTTTTAAGTACTAAAAAAGCCTTCATACTCAGTTTGCTCTAAAAATCAATTCTTAACATTTAATAGATATATTGCAAGCACAAAATGCATTTTATAGCTTAAAATTTTCTTTTTTCATTACCCCATCAGGATGTTGTTCAAGGCTGAATTTTGTTATTTTATAATTCTATATTCAATATATTGATATTTGGTTTAGAGAGGAGTGGCTATTATAATAATGGTTGTTATTATGTAAAACTTAATTAAGAAGAGTCATCAGTTCACATTGATTTTGGTGCACATCAATGTTAACCAAAGCTTCCCTTTAAATTTTAACTTTAAAGAATTACAATGATAATTATAAGTCTATTTTGCTGCTGCCTACCACAGAAGCATGCCATATAAAGAGAATTCTGAGACTAGTTTGCCTTTTGTGTGTGACTTATTCCACTGGACTCTCAGTCTCTTCCTCTGAACATTAAGGAGATAAATGAGATGGTTTTGGAATCAAAGCTTTTCCAGCTCTGAGATCCCATGAATCCCTTTGAACATATATACATTCTTGCACAATTAAAAGAGCAAAGTGTCTAATATTTATCTGCTTGGTAAGCACATCTGAACTTGCTATCTAGGTAAATGTTTCTTAGAGTCATTACTTACTCCCACAGCACTGGCTTCCAAGCTGGTTTCTTTGTGATCTCTAATCTGCACTCTAATGATAAGTTGTTCATTATTTAATTCATTCAACAAATATTTATTAAATGTCTAGTAGTTTCTAAGCATTATTTTGCCCAGCAAGTACACAAAACAGATGAAACGACTTTATTTCATAGAACTTAAATTCTAGTGAAGAAAGACAATAATAAACCAGTAAAAATATGTATGTGATGGATAGTCATAAGGAGAGTGAGAAAAACAAGGAGGGTTAAAATTTAGGGAAACGCAGAATGGGGTAGAGTGGAGGCTTAATTTTTAGTGGGATGGTCAGGAAAGTCCACTGATAAAATGACTTTTTAACTGAGACTGCTCACACATTTATTGTGAGTACCAGATTTATTGCATGTCAGATAATGTGTCACCATAAGGCATCTGCAAGAGGAGAAAAATGTATAAACATAATCTCAAAATTCAAGATTAGAGTCAAGTGGAGATGAACAAAGCATACAATTAAAAAAAAGAAGTGTCTATGATATAGTGCCAAAGTATGAGTTCAGTTTCATTTTCTGCCACTTTCCAGTTTCCAGTTGTATAATCTGGAAAAATTACATAACATTGTTAAACATCAGTGTGTTTATCTATCAAATTGAGAATATAATTATGATTATAAACTGTACCCTAAAATAATTACAAAGGTAGGTTAAATGTGCTCAGACATTTCTTTTTGTTTCTTATAGACTTAATGCTGTAGCTAGAATATAATGAGTTGACACTTAATATGTGTTTAATGATTAAATATAATAACAATAAATTATTCTTCAAGAAATGATTTTTGTTTTATAGTTTTATTCATTGTACATAAACAGTTACAGAATCTATATATATAAAAGTCTAAGTGACTATGATGACTAGCTGGTAGCTGTAACACATAATGACCACTAGGGTGCAGACAGTCAATGCAGGAGCTTCCCCCTGGTGGTCAGTGTGCTCCCATAGCCAACCTCTCGTGGCTGACAACCTCCCACGGTCCCTCCCCCTAGCAGCCAACCTCTCACAGTCCATCCCCCAGGCCAGCCACCCAGATAGACTCCAATCACCAGCCAGACCGAGGGACCCCACCTCTGCACAAATTCATGCACCTGATCTCTAGTTTTAAAATAATAAACCTTGGTTAAGCTTTTAAAGTTATGCTTATTTTTTGAATTATTTGAGTTATAACATAATCTGAGTATAATAGCAACTATGAATTGAAAACAAAAAGTCTTAAGAATAACACTGATTCAAATGGTCAATTTTTGCTCTGTAAATATAATTTTCTATAAACAAAAATAAATGTTAAATCTAGTTAATTTTTAAACCTCACAGATCCTTAGAGAGTATCAAAGAATGTTATGTTATAAAATGAATGAGTCTATTTTCTTGTGCTACAGGAAGGTTGTGTATCTTGTACCTATGTAACTGTATTTATATATTGGATTGGAGTTTGTGTTTAGGGCCATTTTAAAAAAGAATAAAATAAGCTATGACTCTTTTGATGCTAAAATTGGGTTAATCAAAGAATTTAATTAATTTCATACTGTCAAAGAGGTAATAATATAATAAAGTACTGTTATATTAGCTTTGTTTCTAAGCCATGCAGCACAACTATAGAGACCCACACTATAGTATAATGTAGGAAAAACAATGTTACTTTTTGTCTCACACACCCACATTTTCAGTATGTTTAAATTAAGAGCCATGTTTAGGATTGCATGAGAAGCCACAATCCTGATACTTCATACTCTTCCAAAATGGCAAACAGGATGCCAATAAAACCAGAAAATTGCTTTTGATGCATCTTAGCTTTTACATAAAAAAGTATTGAAATAAGCACTTAAGGCAAATAGTTGTCTTTCAAAACTGTAGTAGCTTTTTTCTCCTTCACAGAATCCATCAACTTTGAGCACAAGTAAGTCATTCATTTGAAAACAGAGGTTATATTAAAAAAAATCACAATGCATGCATGACTAGCAAAATCCTCTCATTCATGAGAAAACTTTTATTTAAATTTCAAATCACTAGGGAACCTTATTCAAACATTCTTGACCAGGAAAGAAAATGAACTCTGTATTTCTATGGAGATAGTTTGTGAAGCATAACATATGATTGATCTTATCTTCTTTATATCCTTTCTTACCACTTGAAGGTGTAGCAGATCATGAAACAGTTTAATTCACTTCATCAGTATACATCATTTATATGAAGCAAAATAATCCTTGATTGAACCTTATTATAATAATTTCATTACCCTTGGACAAACCCTCATGTTATGTGCTGGGAAATACTTTTTGATGGTTAAAAATAAGCTTTAATACATGTTGTTAGTAAACAAGTGTAAGTCATGTTGAATCACAGAAATGAACCATTTCTTATTTTCAACCATGACACAGGGCTGATGTCACTTCAAATGTTTATATCCAGTATCATCATTTGTAAGATTAGCTAGCCATCTTTTATTTTTTAAAATACATATTATACTAGTGTAACTGGTTTGGGAAAGTACTTATAAAAATATACAAAACTAAAGTTAGCAGAATATTTGGGAAATAAAAGGAAATGAAGGTTATTGTAATTTTCAGTCTGAAAGTAGTCAATTTTGAATTAATCTCTATAGACAAAATTTGACAGTGTGAGAAGCACAAGGAATGTAGTTAATTTAGTACTTTCTGGTTTTGGATATTAAGCAGGTTATAAATCAGATAATTAATTATAAAATAAATTTTAGAGACAAAGGAGTAGATTTAGGAAGTCTTGAAATAAAGAAGGCCCATGGGAGAGAAATGCATAGATGGGGGCTTCAAGACCCAAAATGGTTATCTTGTACAGAAGATAGAGAAATACCAAAAGATAAGGGGGAAGGAAGGCATACATCCACAGAGGATAAAGGAAAGTCACAAATAATGGGAAGAAGAAAACATATTTTCACAGAGGAAAGAGGGATGTTGCAGGATGGGGTGAGAAACAAGGGGATACTGTTGGGCTTTGGCCTTTGAAATTGATACTTTGTAACAGAGTGACTAATGAGGGAAGCACGAGGTCCTAAATAAATTAAAGGTCCAATTAGAAAGGGTCAGGTACATACAAAGGACTACAGCATATATAAACTAGAGACAAATAGTCACAAGACAGAATTTGTTTTAGATTATGGATTTTAGATTTTTGGATTTAGATATTTTATTTGAGAGAGAGAGAGAGAGAGAGAGAGAGAGAGAGAGAGAGAGAGAGAGAGAGAGAGAGAAGGTTTTCATTTTGGGAGCCCCTCCCCCAAGCAGTCCCCTTTAGGGACAACTCCTGCCCAGATGAAGTTTGTATATGCTTTCAATAAAATTCCACATTTTTATTAAAGAAATTTGTTTTTCCATGAATTTATCATTCATATTCATTGGACAAGAACCCATTAGAAGAAGTCTGCATCCCAAACCCAACATTTCAATTATATTTTTCACTTCTCTCAAATGTTTTCCATTGAGAGATGGCATTGTATGCATTGCCTTCCTGGAACATCTTTTGATGAGCCCACATAGTATGTGCTCTGGGCAATGCATTTTCTTTTAGATTACATCAAATCTACATGACTACCAAACTTCTAATCATATATAAAATATACTACTAGGGAATAATGAAATATGACTCCTTGCAGCTGTTTTGGAGAAAGAGGACCATAAATAGAATGCATTTTCTACACACAAGATTTCCTGAATCCGAATCAGGAAGATAGAAGCCAAAATATATTTTTCACTGATACTGAACATTGAAGGACTTGGCTCATATCTGAAGGCAAGTGGGCTTCTTAATACTTAACCCCAAATTAGGTGGAACACTTTCTATAGTGGCAGAGTCTTCCTTGAAGAGCAGGGGTCTGTTCTATGAGAGAGAAACAGGGGGATGAAATTGTAGGTGCACATTTTCTCCCATTATGCTTCCTAGTTAGAAAAAAATCATTCCAGCTGAGATGCCGTCAGAATGTGGATAGAAAGGGCAGGAACTTTAGCCAATGGAGTTTCCTTCTATGTGTGAAGAAACATCAGAGGTAGAGAAGCGGACTGACCCTGACTTCATATAAAAACCTCTTGGATATGAGATAATAGTTCCAAACATGGAATAGTGCAAAGGTAGAAAGGAATCTACACTAAAATTGCTATTTTCATCAATATTTTACAAGCAGTTGCCATATGCTAAAAGGACAACACTTTATGAGTATTGTTGCTAAGAGGTTAAGCTCAATAAATAATTGTTTAATTAATAAAGGAATGATATACAATTGCCAACTGAACATAAAAATCAAAGTTAATTGCTGCCACAATTCCATTTGCCTTTAAGGTTAGAAAAAGACAAAGAAAAAAAGCAATATTTAGAGTTTTAATTTATCCTGTTATGTATTTAGTATCTTTATTTATGTTATGATAGATGGCAAGAAATGGCCTCAATTCTTTCTTGTTTCAGGTACCCATGATCTTTGTCATCTAACTTTGCAGTGTTCTAGGATTGGCCATGTGGCTTGTTTGGGTCAGTAGGATGTAGCAAATAAGACCAAGCTGAAGCTGAAAAGCTGCTTGAATGAACAAGCTTGGCCTCTCTCCTGCATTGCTTCCCTTACCATGCCTGGTCAGAGCCTACAGGAATATAAAACATGTAGTAAGTGGATTTATTCTAGTTGTTGCACCTGAACCCTGCCTAAGTAAGCCCAATGCCAGTAGAACAAGTGCAACGAGTTCCAGCAGATCCAACTAGAAAGCAACGCAGACACTTGGGCATTGAAAGCTTATTGTCATATGCCATGGAGGATTTTTATATAATCCACTATAGGCCTGGTGCATAAAATTCATGCACGGGGGGCACGGGAAGTTTCCCTCAGACCCGCGTACACCCTCTCCACTCTGGGACCCCTTGAGGGATGTCTGACTGCTCATTCAGGCCTGATTACGGTAGGATCGAGCATAATCCAGGATTGCTGGCTCCCAACTGCTCACCTGCCTGCCTTCCTGATTGCCCCTAACTGCTTCTGCCTGCCAGCCTGATAACTCCCTAACCACTCTCCTGCCAGCCTGATTGATGTCTAACTGCTCCCCTGCCAGTCTGTTTGCCCCAACTTCCCTCCTCTGCCCGCCTGGTTCCTCCCAAGTGCCAGCCCCTGCTGGCCTGATCACCCATATCTGCCCTCCCCTGCTGGCCATTTTGTGGTGGCCATCTTGTGTCCTCATGGGGGCAGCCCTCTTGTGTTTTGGAGTGATGTTCAATCTGCATATAACTCTTTTATTAGATAGGATAAAGGCCTGGTGCATAGGTGAGGGCTAGCTAGTTTGCCCTGAAGAGTATTCCAGATCAGAGTGGGGTTCTCTTGGAGCATGGAGCAGCCTAGGGGAGAGGTCTCTGGTGGTTTGCAGGCTGGTCATGCCTCTTTGCAACCCAAGTGGAGGCCCCAGTATCTGGGATTTATTTTTCTTCTACAATTGAAACTTTGTAGCCTGGAGTGGAGCCCAGCCTTCTGCTCTCTTTGTGGTGGCAGCCATTTCTGTTGGGATACATTTATCTTCTATAATTGAAACTTTGTAGCATTGAGTGGAGGCCTAGGCCAGCAAGGGCAGGAAGAAAGCTTGGCTTTCTCTATTTCCAGGGAAGCCCAAGCCTCCCTCCTGCTCTCTGTGGCTGGCAGCCATCTTGGTTGAGTTTATTTGCATATTCACTCCTAATTGGCTGGTGGGCATGGCTGTTGGGCATGACTCGTGGGTGTAGCAAAGATACAGTCAACTTCCATATTATTCTTTTTTTAAAATATATATTTATTGATTTTTTTACAGAGAGGAAGAGAGAGGGATAGAAAGTTAGAAACATCAATGAGAGAGAAACATCGATCAGCTGCCTCCTGCACACCCCCCACTGGGAATGTGCCCACAACCAAGGTACATGCCCCTGACCGGAATCAAACCTGGGACCTTTCAGTCCACAGGCTGACGCTTTATCCACTGAGCCAAACCGGTTTCGGCAATTTCCATATTATTCTTTTATTAGATAGGATTTCGGTGGCAATAGATACACATGGTACAGCTTATTTTCATTTCCCCTCCATCCCTTTCTCTATTGCTCTTTTCCTCAGACATTTTTTTCTTCCTTCCTTCAATGATAAATCACAATTTATTTGTCATTTGCTATGTGCCAGGAATAGCCAAAGAAGTGGACATAAAAGTATAAGGCCCAACTGCTTTGTCTATCAATGTCAATAAGCTAGGAAATTAAGTGACTACCTGCAGCCAAGTATAATTTGGTTAATTGTTTAATTTAAAGCCCTTTGAGCATCTAACTGAAGGAAGGTAAATAATAGACAGTGCTTAGTCATTACTTTTTTTTTGCTAACTCTAGCCTAATGTCTTAAAACCTGGGCATAAAGCCATGTGCTAATCTGTAAGGGTGTTGGTGTCTGCAGAACGAGCGGACAAAAATAAAATATAAGACACTTTAATCATAGGAGTTGCCAGAGAGAAAATATATTCTAATGTTGATCTATATAAGATGTGATGATGTAAGAATCAATATTAAAAGTCATACTTTGAATGGCTTTATAGAAAAATCTAAAACATATTGATTATATTTTAATTTAAAAGTTTTATTATGGAAAATTCTAACTATAAATATAAAAGTAATGAAGAAATATAACAAGGCCATATGCTTGTTAACCTAAACTCAACAATTATCAACTCAAGGCAATTTCTGTTTCATCTATACCCACACTCACTTCCCTAGATTTTATTTTGAAACAAATTAATAATTTTATCTATATTATTTTATATGTAAGTATTCAATACATATATCTAGCAGATACAGTTTTTAAAAAGTCATTAACACAATATAATTAATAATTTATTTTTAATATTAACAAACTGAAAAGTTCATGTTCAAATATTACCAGTCATCTCATAAAAGTGCTGAAATTAAGAGTCAAGCAAATTTCATACAATGTAATTGGTAGATATCATTTAAGCTCTCAATTTTAAAGTATTAAATTCTTTTTTAAATTTTTTCCCTTGCAATTTATATTTTGAAGAAATAGAATCATTTGTTTGACTTTACAAAGTTTGAATTTTGCTGTTTGAATTTCTCTGTTTCTTTGTTTGAATTTCTTTGATTATTGTGTTTTCTGAAACATGGGAACTAAATCTATGGGCCTGATCATATTTATGTTAGATTTTCTTGCAAAAATACTTTAGAGGTAGTTTTGTGAGTTTTCAACAGGAAACACTGTTGCTTCTCTTTTCAAATCTCTTAATGATCTAAATCCATTAATTCATTAACGACTGTAAAATGGTGCTATCCTAACTCTCCTTCACTTTTTAGCTAGAACAAAATTATAAGGAGAAACTTCTCAAAACATATTTGGTTACCATGGGATACAGTTGGTATAGGAAAAGGTGGATAAGTGCTTAGTTCTTATCGAATAATAAATTTATGAGTTTGCATCTTCCAAATTACTTCCCTATTTTTTATTTTCTCCCATTTCTGTTTTATAATTATTTTTGAAAGAACCTCAATGACAAGTGGTTGAATCACATTTGATGTATTTTAATTATTTGGCCAGTGGGAGATGCTTCAATTGGCTATTGTCCTTTTAATTAACTTTCCCTCGCAGCCCCCTAACCCCCCAACCCCCATCTTTGATGACTTCTTTTTCTTTATGGTTGACAGGATGTTCTAGACTTAACTTGTACATTTTCTTTCCCTGAACTGAGATAAGATACTTCTTAAAGGATCCTGATTTCTATGCATGGAAAATTATATTTTAAGACTACAGTTTGAGTACCAGTGTCATCATGAAACTAGGCTCATTCTAGTTACTGGGAATTTTCAGTGGAATAACTTAATAAGTTCACTTATGATCTTGGAATTCAAGTTTAGTAACAACTGAATTAGAATTGTATATAATCTCATTGATCTTGTATCTGTATCTCTTATCAACCACATTGACAATTTATGTTCCCAAAGACACCAATATACTCATTGTCTCTTTTCTATAATGCACATATAATACTATCACTACTACCAGAAAAAGTCTTCACTACTTCCAACAACACAATCACACTAAAAACTTTGAGATTATTTTTTCAATCTTTCTATATTAAATATATATATGAATATACAGTTAAATTTTGTGCTTAGTTATTTGAAATAGTTCTTTTTGATTAGGCCAGCAATCCAATAAGTAATGCAAATATTTAAAATTTAGCTCCACATTTTAAGCTATTTCTGTGTCATTTTAATTTCTCATCATATTTGTTTACAGTATTTTCATTATTTTAAAGACGAATTCACTAACAAATTGTAGTAGCCAGTCTCCAAAGTAGCACACACAGACCTTTGCCTCCTGCCATTCATTCCCTTGTACGCTTTCCTCTCACAAAAGCAGTGTGGCCAATGATGGACCGGGGAAGTGAAGATGTGTGATTTCTAAGGATCAGTCATAAGAAACGTTATGGCTTTCCTCTTTATTTGAATCACTCAGGGGGGAAACCAGCCACCATGTCTAATGTATTTCTCAATATTTTTGAAAAATATTTCTCATTGAATTCAGAGAAGAAGGGAGAGGGAAAGAGAGATAGAAACATCAATGATTAGAGAGAATCATTTATCACTTGCCTACACCATTTCCCCTATTAGGGACTCAGCCCACAACCCAGGAATGCGCCCTGTCCAGGAATCAAACCATGACTTCCTGGTTCATAGGTCCATGCTCAGTTACTGTGACATTCCAGCTGGGCTACTTCTCAATATTTTATTAAAAGGGTCATCATTAGGGACCACATGAGTTTTCAGTGTGTAATTGTGCATGAATCTACTTCCATGTCTTCTAAAGCCTTTGGATTCCTTCTCCCATAATGTACTGAAGAAAAACAACTTTTTGCCCTGGCAAGTGTGGCTTAGTTGATTCAGCATTATCCCTTGCATGGAAAGTTTGCCAGTTTAATTCCCTGCCAGGGCACATGCACAGGCTGCTGGCTCTATCACTGGTGGCACATGTGCAGGAGCAGCTGATCCATGTTCTACTCTCACATCATTGTTTCTCTCTCTTTCCTCTCTCTTCCTTCCTCTCTCTCTGAAAATCAATAAAAATCTTTAAAAATCAACTTCATTGATAGTAGGTATTCTCAAGCCAGTATTTTAGCTTAAAGCAAGCTTCTAGAGCTGCTTACACTGCTGCAGTTACCACATTAAATCCAGTCATGTATCCACATCAGACAATGGGTATAATAAAAATTATATTTTTTCCTCTATGGTTTAATGCTCTTAAAATTAATTACCATATATGTTTCCCAAAGTTTCTGGTGATATAAATTGACAACACTTTGCAAATAATTTGGAGTCTAAACTATTCTTCTTTGTTAGAATTCACTCTTGTTTTCCCCAAGTCTGCTGAGATCTGACACTAAATATAGGTTACAGGTAATAATGAATGGTTTGGGTGGGTCTTGAGGTGCATGGCTTGTGCTTACCGTGCTACTGAATCAGTAAGTTTATAACATGGTGTTTCAAGCAAGGCAGAACTAATTTTTTCAGGTGTGGAAAGCTTTTGCTGTTAAAGAAGACTTAGGAAAACTATAGGAGTTTCAGGATGCTCAGCATTATCCAAATTCACCCATGTGTTCTCTTTCCAAATCTTGGGGTCTCAATTTTTCCCAACCAATGCTCTTCTAGTTGATGAATCTGTAAGTTCAATTTACATTTTACTACTTCAGGTCCTGCAATTAAGTGTTGGGTCTTATTTTTAGCAGGCTTGGCTCTAAGGCTATAAGGAATAGTGATTCCATTGTCTGCCATAGAAGCTCTCTGGCTCCTTGTGACTTAAATGGGAATTTAAAGCCCCAATCCTGTCATCTTTTTGTAAAGCTCTTCAATGCAGTGGGAAATAGTCTTCCATCCTCCCAGCTCTTAAAGTGATCATTACCACCACTTTATAGTTGTAAAGTGCAACAACCACTTTATCTGCCATGGTACTTAACAGGCACTTTGTCACAAGCAGCTGCTTATAACTTAATTTACCATGATGCCTTTAGATGCTATGGGTAGGTAGGATTCTATTTCACATTGGCATGGACTCTAGCCAGCCCTCAAAAACATTGCCAACCCACCAAAGAATTTTCTCAGTTAGAATCTATATAGCAATAGAACAACCAAATTATGTCTTTCAACAGAGGGAATTGAATATATGCATTGATTTCACAGGTGCTGAAACTCTGAATGAGCAAACAGGGAATACTGGAGTCACATGGTAATGACTGTGCAGAAAAGCCACCACATTTAGACTGGGTAAAACAGAGGGAAGGAGTATGGGCTATCAATACATAGAAGCTTAAGTGAAACTATCACATAACTATAGTCAGAATTTTCTGTCAGAGGCTTGTCCAACACCATGGATAGTGGTGAGCTGCTTGAGACAATGGAGTAGTGCAGTTGGAGGCTAGAAGCAAGGTTCTCTGCTTTGGTACAATGTCGTGATAGGGCATTATTATGAGGAAGAGTGTGAAAGCATGGAAATAATAAATTCATTCTTCTCACTTGCTCTGCCTTGATGTCCTGCTATAGTAGCTCCTGCTATTGGCAGAACCTAATAGGATGCCTGTTGGCAAATAGCACGCAAATTCCTAACTCCAGTGTCACAGAGCAGAGTATACTAGTAGAGGATATGTTTGAACCTGAAGGTTAACAGGCAACTGACCAGCACACCTATTTTTGGCTTTTTTGTTCTCTTAGTAAAGAGGGATATGTTGTCTAACTTCATATGTTTTGGGTACCCTCCTCTGTCATTAACAGTAGCTGTGTTCTGTGAGATCTGTGTCTTCTGCTTCTCCTACTTTTATGTGGAACTTATTTTACCTTTGCCCCAGTGTCTCCTTCCTGTTCAATTAAGTTTCTCTTTCTGTAGTTCCTTTTCAAGGTAGACTGAGTTATGAAAAGCAGTTATAGTTGGTTGGTTTTTAGGGTTCACAGGAACCAGAAGGCAATGTTCTGACCACATATTCCTAAGTCTCCTTTATTCACCTATGATTTGGAGCCTACATAGTCTCTTTAGGTGTTTGTGGGTGTTCTCAGTTGTCCTGCTGAACTTTACATGCAGATCGAAGACCCATTCGTGAATGAGCACTTGTTGACAGTTCACTTCTTGGAGTCTCTGGGCCATTGTAAGTCTCTTTGGCTGTTTCTGTGTCCTCCAGCATGGTTGCTACTACCTACAGATCTTTCAGCGTTGCATCCCCTTTGACACTTTAACCACTAAGCATAAACTGGCCAGGGCATAAATATTTATTCTTAGAGAGTGATGTGTAATGTTAGCTCTGAGGTTTTCCTAGATTCCTGAATCAGTTTTGGAAAATTCTCTTGTATTTCTAGTTTATTGAGTATTTTTAGTTAAGAATGGGTATGAGCTTTTGTCAAATATATATCACTAGAGGCCTTTAGTATGAAATTCGTGCACCGATAGGGTCCCTAGGCCTGGCTGGCTGGTTATCAGGGATGATTGGGGCCTTCCAGCTGCTGGCCAGGGACTTCCTTTTCTGTGCTGCCCCTGGTGGTCAGCACATATCATAGCGAGTGATTGAACTCCCAGTCAGTCAAACACTTCAGTGGACATATTAGAGGCCCGGTGTTGAGGGGGGATAGCAGGGGGGAAAATGTCCCTCAGCCCCAACCTGCATCTTCTCCAGTCTGGGACCCCTGTGGGATTGGGTCTAAACTGACGACATCCCTCTCATAATCTGAGACTGCTGCTCCCAACCGCTCACCTACCTGCCTGCCTGATTGCCCCTAACCACTTCTGCTTGCCAGCCTGATTACCCCTAACCACTCCCTTGCCAGCCTGATAAATGCTTAAGTGCTCCCCTGCTGGACCAGTCACCACCAACTGTCCTCTTCTGCTGGCCTGGTTGCCCCCGACTGCCCTCCCCTGCTGGCCTGGTCACTGCTAGCTGCCATCCCCTGCTGGCCTGATTGCCCACACCTGCCATTCCCTGCCAGCCATCTTGTGGAGGCCATCTGGTGACCACATGGGGATGGCCATCTTGTGTGAGGGTGTGACAGTCAATTTGCATATTGCCTCTTTATTATATAGGATAGATGTGTCTATTGAGATGATTATGTTTTTTTTTCTATTAATGTGTATTTTGTTGATTGCTTTTTATATGTGAAACCAAACTTTCATTCCTGGGTTGAATCTTTTTTGGTAATGGTATATAATTATTTTTTATATGTTTTTGAACTTGGCTTCTCGGTATTTTGTTGACATTTCTGTCTATACTGATAAAAAATATCAGTGTGTAGGTTTTTTTGTTTATTTGTTTTTATTTTTTGTTTGGGTAGTCTAGTTTTGCTATCATGAAAATACTAACTTCCTAGAATGAGTAGAAAAGTATTCTATTCTTATCTACTTATGAAAGAGTTTATGAAAAGTTAATCATAGTTATTTAAGTGACTGGCAAAAGTAACCAGTGAACCTATCTGGCCTGTGGACTTTTTTGGAGTCAAAAGTTTTTTTGATTATTAATTCGTTCTTTTTACTTCAAATAGATAAATTCATATTTCCTATATTTTTCTTGAGTCAGTTTCATAGTTTGTGTCTTTATAGGCACATATTGTTTTTATCTATGTTACCTATTTTGGTGGCATACAATTGTTCATTGTATTCCTTATAATATCTTTTAGTTCTATAAGATTGGTTGTGATGTGTCCTATTTAATTTCTGATTTTCTTAATTTGATTTTTTCCTTTTGTTTAGCTAAATCTTACTAATTTTATTGATCTTCTTGATAATGAACATTTGGTCTTGTTAATTTTTCTTTATTATTGTTCTATTCTCTATTTCATTAATTTCCTGTCTATTTTTTTATTTGCTTGTGGTTGTTTTTTTGTTTGTTTTTATAGTCTTATCTTAGTAGTTCTGATTTTATTGGAGAATTTAAAAATGACTCTAAAGCCACTGCCATTTTGCCTCAGGCCAATACAAGAAATTTTAAAAACTAAAAAAAAAAAAAGTTTGTTGATATATTTTCTGACACCACTTGCAGTTATACAAAATTTTTAATACATTTTTGAGTAAAGTATGATGCTGTTGATCCATCATTAAAATTATGTAATTTCTTTAGCTGTTACTTATATAATCAATAACCATTTTGAAGAAGTCAGATTGATCAGTTAAAAGTTATTTAATTTACAAGGTTTGTAGACCTGAGTTAGCTAATAATTAAGCCAGATTCTGCATATATATTTATACATATATGTGCATATGTGTATACATTTACATATGTATATAATTATTTTATAAACATTATATATACTATATTCCTATATATGTATATAATTTATATTCACATACATATATTCTCTATATTTACATACATGTATGCATATTTATATACACTTTATGTACACTTACATATGTATGTATACATATACACATTATCTACATACACTACACCTATATACTGTGTCACATATACTGATGTCATGTCCCTTTCTTCTCCACAATTCCCTTTTTTGTAGTTTTGTGAACGTAAAAATTTATTTATATATACATTTTAAAATATTTACATTATGATACAAATACTATCTTTTAAATAAGACACTTGGCTCATGTGGAGCCTGCATTTTCTGTATTTAATGGGAATAAACTGAAGAACATGGAGATGAGCTGATTAGACTTATTTTGTCTGCTTGAAAAAATCTAGGCATTTGCATGCTAATACACACACACACACACACACACACACATATATATATATATATGAATTAAAAATGTGATGAAAAATAGAAAACTGACATTGTATCAACATGTATTTCTGCAGGATTAAGTGGCTGGTATGCTTATAGTTCTTTCTAATCACTAAAATTTCATTTTGTGTTCACAGGTTTCCCAATTCTTCTACAGTAAAATGGATACATGGCTTTCCAAAGAACAAGTCATTGATATTGATTTGCAAAGCCTTAGAACATGTATAAATATCCCAGTTGCAATCATGAACAGAAACATGAAAAACTTAGTGATGAGTGACTTCTCCATTCTGGGCATTCTCATATGATTGATTATGGAGAGTCATAAATGATGTGAGAGTAATCCCTACATGGAATAGCCTCAAGGGAAAAAGAAGTGTAAGAAGAGGGTACAACCCTCTGTATGAATTATAGTTAGGATTAGGAAGTGATATATGAGATCCTTCTATTTATATTCACAGAAACCCTGAGCTATCTGCCATCCTTAGATAACGGGACTGCCTCAGGAGATAGCTGCTTAGTAAGAAGGGTCTTTAAAGTACTTTACTTGGTAGAACTTTTCTTTATCTCTTTAAGAACAGTACATTCACTGGGATTTCTGAAAGTCCTGAGGTCATCTACATATCACAATTTTGTTATTTCCATCGCTCTCAACCCATTATCCCATGTTGACCATTTTCAAAGAAGAAAAGCAGTAATATATTTCTAAATGATAATTATGTGAAATTGTAAAAGATTACTTCACACCTACATTTTTTTGTTGTAGTGTAATTTTTGGATAATTTTACCAGGAAAAAGCAAAAATGCATGAGCCCCCTTAATGGATGATGTCTAATTTTGATGCCTGATTATGAAATTTGTTCAGTGTGTGAACTATTGCCATGTTCCTTTCTTCTCCACACTCCATGCCACCACAATACTGTCCATGATTTTCAACCAAGAGACCTAGGGCTTTGTTTCTGATAGTTTTCTTCTGCTTTCTTTTCCTCTGGAGGGTCTGCCCATATGTCACATTTAGTAAGACATTGAGGGACTCTTGTTCAATGTTAAACACAAGGCAACTCTCTTTGTTCCTTCTTGAGATTCAAACTAAAATTGTTAAAATGGCCTTGTCCTCCTGTTCAGAACTCCCTTTGAATTCTGAACATAATGAAAACTCTCAGAAGAGATACTAGCCTTAAACTACTCCTCCTATCACCCATTTTCTCTTTTTTATTTTTCACTTTTGTTCCAGAAATCCAACCCCTTCAAGCATACACATGATCCTCCTCAAATTTCCTGCTGAATTTTCTATGTTGGCTTCAACTATTAAGTAAAGCAAGAGAACCTTTAAAAACAAACAAATAAATATTTTCCTTTCTTGTTATCTTCATATATATATATATATATATATATATATATATATATATATATAATGATCTCTATGATTTCTGAATGCACAATAATCTGTCCACTCAGTGTACATCCTTTATATTAAAAGGTTAATATGCAAATTGTCTCCTTGACCAAGAGTTTGACCAGCTGCAGGTTGGCCAACAGCCCATGTCCCTTCCTCCTGGCCAGGCTGGCCAGACCCCCACCCATGCACAAATTCATGCATCAGTCCTGAAATAAATAAATAAATAAATACACACACACACACACACACACACACACACACACAATATACTGAGTGGCCAGATTATTATGTGTTCAGAGATCATAATGATCTGGCCACTCAGAGTATATATATATATATATATATATATATATATATATATATATACCCACCAGCCAATCACGAGCAAATTATGCAAATAAATCCCAACCAAGATGGATGGCACCACTGAGAGCAGGAGGGAGGCTTGGGTTTCCCCGGCAATGGAGGAAGCCAAGCTTTCTGCCTGCCATTGCTAGCCTAAGCCTCCACTCAATGGTACAAAGTTTCAATTATAGAAGATATAGAAGATACATAAATCCCAACAGAAATGGCAGCAACCACTAAGCTGGAGAGAGAAGAGGCTAGGGTTGCTGGGATGACAGAGGAAACATAGCTTTTGCAGCCCTAGCACCTAGACCTCCACTCTAGGCTATAGAGTTTCAAACAGAAATGGCTGTCACCACAGAGTGAGCAGAAGGCTTGGCTCTGTTCTAGGCTACAAAGTTTCAATTGTAGAACATAAGTTAATCCCAGATCCCAAGGCCTCTGCTTGGGTTGCTGGGGGGGCGTGGCTGGCCTGCAAACAACCACAGGCCCCTTGCCTAGGCCACCCTACACCCCAAGAGAACCTCCACCCTGATCCAGGACACCCTTCAGGGCAAACCAACCCGTCCCCATGCAAGCACCAGGCCTCTATCCTATCTAGTAAAAGAGTAATATGCAGATTGACTATCACTCCAACACGCAAGATGTCTGCCCCCATGTGGTCAAAGATCTTGTCCCAATTTAGACACAAGATGGCCACCACAAGATGGCCAGCAGGGGAGAACAGTGGGATGGTCTAGGCATGAAAGAGAGGGCAGTTGTGGGCCATCAGGCCAACAGGGGAGGGCAGTTGGGAGGGAACAGGCCTGCAAGGGAGGGCAGTTGGGAGCAATCAAGCTTGAAGGGGAGGGCAGTTAGGGGTGACCATGCCAGCATAGGAGGGAAGTTGGGGGCAAACAGACTGGCAGGGGAGCAGTTAGGGGCAATCAGGGAGGCAGGCAGACAAGCAGTTTGGAGCTAACAGTCCTGGATTGTGAGATGGATGTCCGACTGCCCATTTAGGTCCGATCCTACAGGGATCAGGGCCGAAATGGGCAATCAGACATCCCTCGAGCGTCCCAGATTGGAGAGGGTGCAGTTGGGCTGAGGAACACCCCCTGCCCCATCCCCCCAATGCACAAATTTCATGTACCGGGCCTCTAGTCTAGTATATATATACATATTTAGTGGGAGGTGGGATGGTTTCATCTTTTATCTGGATTAGACCAAGTTAACATAAGATGAAAATATAATGACTTAGAAGTGTTTTTGAATGTAAGGAAAACAAAAAATAATCTAACTGCATACTAACCATTTTCACACATGTTTAAATAAACCTTTTAGCTTTGTGGGTTGGCTACCTTGTTCCTTTAGGAATTGGAAGACAGCAAACCAGACCAGAAGCTCTGGATGTTATTGGACTATCCATTGATTTCTATTTTTCATGAAGTGATTGAAGGAGATTTTATGGAATAAGATGTTGAGTAAACCCAATAACAGTTTGTGATCTCAAGAAATTTAGAGTTAACTGCAGGACAGACCTGTTCTGAGTAATCTCATAATTCAGTCAGTAAGATGAAAATTTATAGAGAATAAAATTCAAGTTTTCAGAGCAGATATTTTTTATTCCTTCAACTATGTACATGCATACTAACTGATGATGCTATTAAAAAGGTATTGTTTTCTTTCTTTTTAATTTGATGTTTTCTTCTTCATGAGCTTGGATTTATGATTTCTGGCAGTGTTTTTTTTTTTTTTGGTGTGTGTGTGTGTGTGTGTGTGTATTTGTGTGTGCATATGTGTCTGTGACACTTTGGACTGATATTTTATTTTTCTTTCTCTTAGTTACACCAGTAGTAAAATGAGGATGGAAGTATCATGCTAAGATTAGGGAGGATCTTAACTAGATAAAGCCTGTCAAGTTTCTGTAGCTCCTGTCATCTGATGCATTTACATTTGTAAATGACTAAAGATTCAAAGATCAAGATTTTGCTTGATTTATCTTAATTTATATTATAAAACTTCATGTATGTTGGTTTTTGTGTCCCTGAAAAATACCATAAGACTCTGAACTATACTCAGGGTCAAATCTAAGACAAAGCAATTATTATACATCATGGGCAAGAGTTTTGAGATGAATAAAATGTGAATATAAAATAAAGTTATTCACATTTTAAATGTGTTTGATGATTAAAAGAATAAAGCCATTTTGTAAAAATAAAGAAGTTATCCCACTGCTTTAATCTATATGCAATTAAGTCTCTACAGTCTTCTTTCTTAAATGTTTCACATTCAAAATCTTAAAACCCAATTTAATTGGAGGAACATTTTAACCACAATTTTCTCAAGAGAGTTATTTTCCTTTAAATTGTAGCTTTTACCCTTCATTGGATCACTGATTCTATTCGGTATTTATTAAAAGTGGTGACTTGTCTGACCAGGAAGAAGTACAATGTCAATCGAGGGTTTCCACTGAAAGCAACTCTGGTTGGCTCAGGCAGAAACATGATTCACTGAAGGATTGTAAGTAGCTCACAGAATGTTTGGGTGGGACAGAGAATTAGGTTTGCAGGCCACGTAGTTCAGAACAATGCACAAACATACCACAGAATGCTGTTGCCTATCCAGGGCTGGTATTAACAACACTGGATGCTACTGCAGGAAACAACTTTTACTGCTTTTGGAAATTAGTTCCTGTTGATAATACCTTTGCCACAAAGTTTTGAGGCCTCATGGGGAAGAGCATCATGGGGAAGTGCATAGTCTGAGTCAAATAGGCTGGGTCTATCAGTGTACCTAGATAGCAAGACCAGGGTAAAGAAGCATAGTCCTGCCTAGCTGGTTTGGCTCCGTGGATAGAGCATTGCCCTGCAGAGCAAAGGTCCCGGGTTCGATTCCAGTCAAGGGCACATGCCTGGGTTGTGGGCTTGATCCCCCAGGAGGGAGCGTGCAGGAGGCAGCTGATCAATGATTCTCATCATTGATGTTTCTCTCTCTCCTCCCTCCTTTCTTCTCTGAAATCAATATACATGTATATGAAGCATAGTCCTTGTTTGGTTCATTGATTTAGCCAATATCATCATGTAAAATCTAGGATGCTTATTGAATACTAGGAAAATCATGAGGAATAATCCAAAACAATAGTTTGTGGATTTTATAAAGTTCCTGAGAATTCTGAAGATGACTCTGGCTTAGGCAAAGGGATTTTGTAAGAATTTTCTCTGGAAGTATATGATGCTTTTGGCAAAAGCTATAGCACTTCTGTGGGAAATGAGCTATGGTTGAGTCAGTAAAAATCAGTGGTATCACCCATAATGTTATAACAAATCATAGGAAATCCCAAGAAACAGGTAGAAAAAAAGCCCACAAAATGGTAATGTGAAAATAATGTTCAATATGGAATTAAACAGTGAGTTAACCAAGAAAGAAAATTTACAATGAGGCAAAATTTGAAATAGGCATATTCATATAAATTTAGTCTCAAAAGCCAAGTAATGAGTTAATACTGTGTGAGTCCATTTGGGCTGCAAAACAACATACCACTGATTGGCTGGCATAAATGACAGAAATTTATTTCTCATATTTCTGGATGTCCTAGGTCATGCTCCAGTAGAGTGCAGTTTTTAAACTTTATTACCTTTTTCTAGGCCCTGTCCCAAATATGGTCACATTGAGGGTTAGGGCTTCAACATATGAATTTTGAGAGGACACAATTAAGACTACAGCAATCATTTAGTATTTTTTATGCAATATTGTTAATATTTTATAATGTTAGGGAATTTTTTTGGCTAAGAATTTTTAACCTAATCACATGTTATTGTGAAGAATATTAGAACAATATATATTTTTGATATATGACCAAATATGTAATACATTTTTTGACATTAGTTTTTTCAGATACAGTTGACATAGAATATTATATTAGCTTCAGGTGTACAGCCAAGTTACTAGGCATAATATAACTTGTTAAGTGACCACCCTGATAAATCTAGTACCCATTTGACAGCATGCACAGTTATTGTAATATTAGTGACTATATTCCATATGCTGTACTTTGCATTCTTATGACTATTCTGTATCAATTTGTACTTCTGCATCCTTTCACCATCCTCATAAGCCTCACCAATCTATCATCAAATTGTTCTCTTTATTTATGAGTCTTCTATTTCTGTTCTGTTTGTTTATTTTTTTAATTTTTTTTTTTAGTTTCCACATATAAGTGAAATCATATGGCATTTGTCTTCCTCTGTCTGACTTATCTCACTCAGGACAAAACTCTCTAGGTTCACTCATGTTGTTGCAGATGACAATATTCCATTCTTTCTTATAGGTGAATCATATTCCATTGTATATGAGCACCATTTGTGACCATATTTTGACTATTGTAAATAATGTTCCAATGAACATATGGATATATATGTTTGATTTGTTTTTTTTAATCCTCACCTAGGATATTTTTCCATTGCTTTTCAGAGAGTGGAGAGAATAAAAGATAGTGGGGAGAGAGAGAAACATGGATGTGAGAGAGATGCATCCACTGGTTGCCTTCCAAACATGCCCCAACTGGGAGTGGGGAGTGAACCCACAACCCAGGTACATATTCTTGGTGGGAAATCAAACCTGCGACCCTTCCGTATGCAATTGGTGCTCTAACCACTGAGACCACAGGCCAGGGTTTGTCTTTTCCATATAATGCTTTGAGCTTCTTCAGATAAATAAGAGGAATTCCTGAGTCCTTCTTTGTTTCTTGTTATATAACCTTTGTTTTAAAGTCTACATTGTCTAGTATAAGTAATGCTACCCCAGCTTTTTGTATTGTTTCCATTTTAATTAAATGTTTTTTTCTACCCCTTTATTTTCAGTCTTGGTGTGTTTTTCAATCTAAAGTGAGTCTCTTGTCGACAGCATATCTAAGGGTCTTGTTTATTGTTCATTCAGCCACCATATGTCTTTGGATTGGAGCATTTAATCCATTTGCATTTAAAATAATTATTAATAGATTTGTATTTATTGACATTTTAATATTAATTTTCATATTATTCATCTTTTGTCTTTGCCTTAAAGAAGAACCTTTAGTATTTTTTGTAATCCTGGTTTGGTGGTGACGAACTCCTTTAGCTTTTTCTTGTTGGGGAAGCTCTTTATCTGTCCTTTGATTCTAAATGATAGCTTTAATGAGTAGACCATATATTTAAAGGATCTCAGATGTAGTTTCTTAAAGCATTTTAAAATTCAAATTGTGCATTAATATAGAAAAAAGGCATAATTCAATATTAAAAATAAATTAAAAAGCAACCAACTAAATATGCAAATAAAAAGCATGCCATATTCATCAGAGGTTGCAAACCAGAGCATTGATTTTAACAATCCTGTCAATCTTAGAGTATAAATTTGTCATCTTCTACAATAGTACTTTTCTATTTTAATTTATAATGAGCATTAATCCTCTCCTATCTAGTTTAGAGTTACAGTTTAAAGCAAGTTTCATTTGTCTGATAATATTTTAAGTAATACATATTATTTAGATATCCTCAAAGGTTGATAAGAGTTTCTTATTTGCCTGTGGCTAGGGCCACAGGGATTTGTTGACTTGACTAAATTTATTTCTTTTCTTAAAGTGACACTTTTCCCTATTTAGAGTGAAAAGCCCCACTGTAAAACCTGATTTCACTAAATTATTTATTTGCTTACTTCATGGACATGTTTACTGTAATGAAACATTTTTTAACTAGAGCAGGTTTTGTTTATGACATATGATGAGCATAATTAAATTAGTAAAGAGACAGACAAAACAAGTTTTCTAAGAGACCATAAATATGTTGACTAAATGAAAATTTTACACTTGAAAACAATGCATTTATAGTTTTGAAAAATAATAAATATCTTTAGTGGTAATTTTAAATCAGATTTACTTGTATTTATTTTTTGGAAGAAGATGTTTGGAATAATAAAGTGAACTAATATATTTTGTTCCTACTCTGTTTACCTTTATTATTTTACCTTAAAAATCCAAATTAATGGTTTATTTGGCTTGTTATTTAGACAACTAAGTAATAATCTTTTCATATCATATTAGCATTTGTTAATTTTCAATAAAAAGAAAACTTTTAATAAGACATGAAACTAACAATATCCTGGATCAGGGTTTGGGTTCTATTACTAAGGTAGTAATAGAAGCTAAAATTAAACAAATACTAGTTGAATTATAAATATATTTTATCTTTATTAAAGTGTATATTAACAGTATTTTGATTTATGAGATTATTTTAACTTATTAAAAATTGTACAAGGTAGAATTAATATAGAAAGATAAAAAAATTAATTTTGTTGTGTTTCAGTAATTTAGGAAATTTTCTAGATATTCATCCTAGTAATGTGATTAAGATTTTACAATAAACCTCTAAAAGTGAATGTTTGTGTTGTCTTTTCTCCATCATTCTAATATACATTTTTTGTTGAGCTATTTGATAGACATAATAAATAATATCCAAAGGATGTCAATGCCTAATCTCTGGAAGTTGTGGATATATTACATCTCATGACAAAGGGAAATTAAAATGGCAGGTGGAATTAATGTTATTGATCAGCTCACTTTAAGATAGTGATTATTTGACTAATCACATAAGCAATGTAATTACAAAGCTTTTTCAACAAATGGGGGGACCTAGAAAAGGTTGGGGTGACTTAATCTGAGTGCTTGACCCACCCTAACTGGCTTTGAAATTGGAGGAAGGAGCCAAAGAATGCTGGGGGCTCTAGAAGCCAGAGAAAAAGTTAGGAAACAGAGTCTTTGTAGAACTACTGTGCTGACACTCTCTGTGCCTAGAGACCGCCCTCAGGTCCCAGCTCCCTGGTCCTCTCATGACATTACAACTTATTTCTTTGGTCTTTCCTGGCTATTACAACCTTGTCACATGTAATGTAACCAAATCATGGAAGAAATTATCCCCTGGTAACCATACATCCTGTTACATTCAAGAGGAATGCATACACTGGTTGACTACACCAGGAGACAGGAATTTTGAAATTCTGTCTACCACACTCTAGATATCTTTCTCTCTTTCACACACACACACACACACACACACACACACACACACACACAGTATTTTGCAATGTAGACATATCAACTTCATTATATATATATATATATATATATATATATATATATATACCATTTCACTCATAATAATTCTCTGTTTTAATGACAAGATCCCATCTGAGTCATAAAAACACCATGAAAGATCCTGGCCAAATGGCTCAGTTGGGTGGCCAGTCCTCTTGTGCACCAAAAGGTTGCAAGTTTTGTTCTCGGTCAGGGCACATACACAGGTTTTGGGTTTGATCACCAGTCGGGGAGCCTGTGGAAGGCAAGCAATCAATGTTTCTTTTTTTTTTCTCTTTCTCTTTTCCTTCCTCTTTCTAAACATATCCTCAGGTGAGGGAAAAACAAACAAACAACCAAAAAATCAGCATGAAGAAAAGAGGATTAATTTATCTGTGCAGCCTTTCCCTTTTGATATTCAATTGAAAATCCCACAATTACTGACACTAAAATTTCAGATAATCTCTTTTAATATTTATTTACATTAAACTTTTAATTTATGAGAGTTAAGTAAAAATTAATGCACAGCTCAGCATTTATGGTGACAGAAATATTTGAAAAATTTTTACTGATCTAGCACTTTATATTCTCAATGAGTCAAGTGATTAATTAAATCCTAACTCTCCTATGAAAAATTATTGGACATTTTTATAAATAAGAAATATTACAGCTAAGAACTTAAATCAAGTCATTCTGATTGTCCAGCAATGCATGCTCCTCAAATTAAAAATGTCTAATACACAAAAATATTGAAACATTTTCACTGAAAGGTAACAATTGGTGTTATAAAATATATTTATTTCTACAGTAAATTTCAAAAAATATGATACTTTTATACATAGAGAGGAGTTTCAAACTATATAACATATTGTATGTGTGTACACGTGTGTATAAGTTTTTTTTAAGTGCAGTTACAGCCATGAATGTGAACCTATAAAGCATTAGTTCTGAGCATGTGTGATAGACGCTCCTCCTCGGTGCCTAACCCCAAGTTTCCTGACCCAACTATATTAACTACAGACTAAAAATGAGCCTCTTCAACATACTGTGAATAATTCATTTTTGTTAAGGAAACTTAACATTTTCTAAAAATATAATAGTAAAAAGTGATATGTTTAATGTATCAAGTTGATATTTTAAGAAATAAACTGCCATTTAAAGACGTCTTACAATTTTTCTAGGACTGCAATAGCTCTATGGTGAAAAGCCATCTCATCTTTCTGCAAGAAACATATATTTAGCTAAAAAGAGTCATTTTGTTATAATCTGGGACCCAGGCAACCATGCTCTACAAATCCAATTTGGTTACAGTATAAATAAAATATCAATTTTATAAAAATCAAAAAGAAAAAAAAAGAGAAAAGTCACTAGAAATCTCATTACTACCTCCCCACATACTACTGTTAATAAGGACAGCTTTCCTTTTGGTTTTTGTTCTTTCTGCCTGATGCAGCTGCCATGGGGATCAAGTATGTCTCGTGGATACAATCACAAAGCATATTTATTCTCATCTCCTTATGCCTTTTTCATTTATTCTGTTGACTAATTCTCCTCCTGGACCTAGTTCTTTTCCTGAATGGAATTTAGGGTAAATTCCCAGGCTTATCTAGTAACTTTCAGGTAATGAAATCTCCAAATAGTACTTAATATTTTTAGTGCACTGTAATATTCAACATTTCAACTTCATTCAAAACATTTTCGTAGACCTTGCCTGCTTGTAGGTTGGGCAGTGTCAGGAGAGTGCTCTTTTCTCTTTTCCTGACTGAAGTCTCTGCCCCTCCTTCTTTATCTTGTCAATCACAGTATCTGATCTCTGCAGGGAGAGGAAGGGTGAAAGAATAGAGGAAGGGAGTCAGACACTCTTTACTTTTAAATGTTTTTTTTTTAATTATTATTATTGAAAGGAAAGGAGAGAGAAATAGAAACATCAATGATACGAGAGAATCACTGATTGGCTGTCCCCTGCATGCCCTCCACTGGGGATCAAGCCCACCATCCAGGCATGTGCCCTTGATCAGAATCGAACCCTAGATTCTTCAGTCTGCAGGCGCATACTCTATCCACTGAGCTAAACCAGCATGGGCAACTCTTGACTAATACTGTTCAGAGTTGGAGATGTTAAAACTAACTTTTCCTTCATGAGATACTTTCTTGGGTTCTTTGGAGGTGCCTCTGCATGGCTCCTTTGCCTCATTGGAGTTTTCAACGGTAGTTCCCTCGACCAGGCCATGGTCCATTTATCTTGGTTTCTTTTTCTGCTTGATTCTCAGTATTCCACCTTCACATATTTTTTCTCTCCCTCTTGCAGGTTCATTGGCCCTCTGGTCTGTGGGGTTTCTGTCAGAGTTCCCTCAGTCCCTCTGGGAGGTGAGTCCCAGCTGCTGCTCCACACAGCTTGCACTGGGGTGACCATGCTAGCAGGGGAGGGCAGTTGGGGGCCATTAGACCTGCAGGGGAGGGCAGTTGGAGTTGATCAGGCCAGCAGGAGAGTGGTTAGGGGGTGATCAGGCTGGCAGGCAGATTGGTTAGAGGCAATCAGGCAGGCAGGCAAGCAGGTAGGAGCCAGCAGTCCTGAATTGTGAGAGGGATTTCAGACTGCCAGTTTAGGCCTGATTTCTATAGTCATATATCCCCTCAGGGGTCTCGAATTGGAGAGGGTGAAGGCTAGGCTGAGAGAAGACCTTCCCACCTCTAGGGCATAAATTTCATGCACCAGGCCTCTAGTTAGAATATAATGAACATCTTTTTTGCCAATTTTTCTTTCTAAAAAAGAGAATATATATTCTCACCAGTACTATTTAAACAAATCCACTTTTGATAATGATTACCACATTTTTTTCAATTATATAGGTAAAATTAGTATTTTATTGATTTGTCCATTTGTGTTCATTTGATTAAGTGACATTGAAATATTTTTGCATAAATATTGGTATTTTGCCCTATCTGAAATGCTCCATCTTTAAATAGGTTTATTTTTTATTACTTTTTATGTATATTTACTTTTAACATAACATTCTTAGAAATTGTTTGTAATCCTTTTCCATTTTTGTCTATTTATCTTTTACTTCTTTTGGTTTAAGGAAACTTTCTGCAGCCAGGGGAGAAAGGAGCAGCCCTTCCTTTTTTTTACTCTTCTAATTTTATTTACTTACTTCCTTATTTATTTATTTACTTACTTACTTACTTACTTACTTACTTATTTTAGCTGCCATCCATAAATTCTTGCTAGCATTAAAAAAAAAAAAAAAAACCTGAAAAAGTAGTTAATAGACATCAACCTCCTGTGAATCAGCTCTCAATCTGATAAGGGTCCCTTAAAGATTAGGGGATACCTGCAGGGGGCAAGGAGGAGAGAAGGAAGGAAATGGCATGGGTATATGCCCTGGGAGGAGAGTGCACCTGGACCTTAATTTTCAGGGGTTTTAAAGGCTGGGCATTTAGGGAAGGTTTTAAGGGCAGATCAATAGAATATTCATTAGCTTTATGGTCATATACCAAAGTGAGACTTATTCTCTGTTCTTGGGTGTGGTTGGCAAATGGCACTAATTGGGTTTCTGTAATCTGTCTCCCTGAGTAGTGGGTTTTAAATTATTTACCCTCTGGCGGGGAGGAGAAGTGCAAACCGTTTACTTTTTTTAAACAATATATGTTTATTGATTTCAGAGAGGAAGGGAGAGGGAGAGATAGAAACATCAATAATGAGAGAGAAGCATTGATCAGCTGCTTCCTGCATAGCTCCTATAAGGATCTGAGTATACAACCAGGCCATGTGCCTTGGCCCGGAATGGAATCATGACTTCCTGGTTCATAGGTCAATGCTCAACTACTAAGCCACACCAGCCAGGCCAACCATTTACTCTAAAGTGTAATTGGTTTAGGGAAGGTATGATTTACTAGGTGGCTGTAAACTGCTGTTTAATGATCTTAGTTTCCCTATTCTTCTTGTTCTGGAATTTTCTTAGCCTTACTTTTCTCTAACCTCCCCGCTTCAGAGACTTCTACCCCCAAAATCTTTTAGGATTGATGAGGGAGGATGGTCTGTCTTCAGTAACTGCTTCCTGTTGATGATAATGGTTAATGTCAGAGGGCATTTATCACTTGCTGGCTTCCCCAGCCTCTGGTTTGGAATATAGGAAGAGTGAAAAGCTAACCCATTCCTCAAAAAATCAAGATTGGTCTTCTTCCCACCTTTCAGACTCTTATGTTATTTGCTCTACTGTGTCCATAGTTTTACTTATACTTAATAGAAGAAATAGTTGTGAAAGGAGTCTTTTCCATTTTTCTACAATATTTACAATATTTACAGTCTAGAACTGGAACTCATGTTGCTCAAACCCAACTTCCCCTCGATGATATTATCAGTGCCTCTAATGACTGATTTTAAAATGACTGACAAATACATGAATATTCACAAGAGTTATATTTCCACTTGGTATACATATTTTTTTTAAATCTAACAGCTAATCAAGTTAAAGAATCCTAGTTGATATATAAATAATTATCTTTTATAGTAAAACTCTGTTTTATCAATTTGGTAACTGTCTTCACAGATAAGGAGTGGTTTTTATTTAGGTAACTTTCTTTCCTAATGGCATTTAAAGTCTTAATACTAAAAATAAGACTCCAAAGTTGAAATTAATCCATTACAATATTTAATCTTTTAAATTCTTTAACAATTTGAAAGAAATGACAAGGATTATTCATGGCTTATTCTGCTAAGAGAATCTAATTATGTTTAATCATGTTCCATTAGAGTTAATATTGCATGTTGAATGAACGGACTTGTTTATCAGAAGAGTTTATGCCTGAGCCTACAAACATTTTCACATTAATTTTTTTGTAAAAATGTTTATGATACTTCAAGAGTATGTCCTTGAAGCACATACTTTTTTAACGATTTTTGCATATCTTTAAAAATTGCACATGAAGTTATAAAAGGGGCAATATAATCTATATAATTTAAAACTTAAAGTAAACATTATTATACGGACTTTTGAAATTTTAATACATTAGCAGTTGCCTCCTGATAATGTACATAACTGCAGCTTTTAAATTTATAGTATTATTTAACATATGTACTGTTACATTGTTGAAAAGCTGTTTTAGGCTCTCATGTAATATAGGATTAATATAAAAAGGGATTTAATTAAATATTTTATAATAATGTTAAGTTCCAGAAGAAATATGTTGGTTATTTGTTTGCCATATAACTTGAGAAAAATGTAAATATTATGTATTTTTGCAGATCATCTCAAAATTAGAATTTATGTGATTGGTAAAGCATATTTCTGTTACATCAGAATATTTATTGGCTATTGATTTTTATGTTTTATTAATAGTATCTGATGTAATACTCCAAATGCATATATTTGAATTAATGTGTTAATTAAAATTAGTAATATTTGTAAAACTTGCAACAAAAATTACAGGTGTGATGTTTTTTAATGTTTTAATACTACGGTTTGTGGGATTTAGGCTAAAAGAGGTGTTATAGCACTGTGGGAAACAAGCTATGTTCTGAATTTAGCACCATGAATAACTTACAGCTCCTTCAAGCTATATGAGAAGGACACTAGTACATGACTGCCCTCTTTCAAAGATATTGGAAAAGATTGTTTAAAAAGCATTATCAATAGCTGGGAAATTGATATTTAAAAAAAAATCTTTATTGTTAAGAGTTTTACAGATGTCCTTATGTTTCTCCCCCACTGCCCGCTTCCACTCCATTCCTGCCCCAACCCTGCCTTCACCACCCTATTGTCTGCGTCCATAGGTAAGACATATATGCATATAAATTCTTTGGTTAATCTCTTCCCTGCTTCTCTTCACTCTGAGATTCATTAGTCTGTTCAATGTTTCCATGCTTCTGGTTCTATTGTTTTTAATTTAATTTTATTGTTTAAAGCATTACAAATAGTATATATGCCCCCACCCCCCATTGACCTCTGCCAGCCTCCCCTACCTCCTTGGCATATGCCTTCACTCCCCACCCTCGAATGTCTGTGTCCATTGGTTATGCTTATATGCATGGATACAAGTCATTTGGTTGATCTCTTATCTCCCCCCAACCCTCCCCTGCCTTCCCATTGTAGTTTGACAGTCTGTTTGATGATTCTTTGCCTCTGTATCTATTTTTATTCATCAGTTTATACTGTTCTTTATATTCCACAAATGAGTGAGATCATGTGGTTTTTATCTTTCACTGACTGGCTTATTTCACTTAGCATAATGCTCTCTAGTTCCATCCATGCTGTTGCAAATGGTAAGAATTCTTTCTTTTTTTATAGCAGCATAGTATTCTATTGTGTAGATGTACCACTCTTTTCTAATCCACTCACCTGCAAATGGGCATTTAGGCTATTTCCAAATCTTAGCTATTGTAAATTGTGCTGCTATGAACATATGGGCGCATATTAGTATATCCTTTCTGATTGGTGTTTCTGTTTTCTTGTGATATATTCCTAGATGTGGAATCACTGGGTCAAATGGCAGTTCCATTTTTAATTTTTTGAGGAAATGCTATACTGTTCTCTACAGTGGCTGCACCTGTCTGCATTCTCACCAGCAGTGCATGAAGGTTCCTTTTTCTCTGCATCCTCTCCAGCACTTGTCCTTTGTTGATTTGTTGATGATAGACATTCTGACAGGCATGAGATGGTACCTCATTGCTGTTTTGATTTGAATCTCTCTGATGATTAGTGACTTTGAGCATGTTTTCATGTCCCTTGGCTTTCTGTATGTCCTCTTTGAAAGTGTCTTTTCAGGTTCTTTGCCCATTTCTTTGATTGGATTGTTTAGCTTTCTTTTGTTAAGTTATATGAATTCCCTGTAAATTTTGGATATGAAACCCTTATTAGAGTTACCATTGGCAAATGTGTTTTCCATGCAGTGGGCTTTCTTGTTGTTGTGTTGGTTTTTTTTCTGTGCAGAAGCTTTTTATTTTGATGTAGTTCCATTTCTTTATTTTCTCCTTAGTTTCTATTACCTTGGATCTGTATCAGTAAAGATAGTGCTATGACATATGTCTGCTATTTTGTTAGTGTCTAAGTCTTCTTCTAAGATTTTTATGTTTTCCCATCTTAAGTTTAAGTTGTTTATTCATTTTATTTTTGTCTATGGTGTAAGTTGCTTGTCCAGTTTCATTTTTTTCAAGTGTCTGTCCAATTTTCCCAACACCATTTATTTATTTATTTATTTATTTATTAAAATATATTTTATTGATTTTTCACAGAGAGGAAGGGAGAGGGATAGAAAGTCAGAAACATCGATGAGAGAGAGACATCAATCAGCTGCCTCTTGCACGCCCCCTACTGGGGATGTGCCCGCAGCCAAGGTACATGCCCTTGCCGGAATCGAACCCGGGACCCCGCAGTCCGCAGTCCGACGCTCTATCCACTGAGCCAAACCGGTCTCGGCAACACCATTTATTAAAGTGACTGTTTTGACTCCATTGTATGCTCTTGCCTCCTTTGTCAAATATTAATTGAGCATAATGACTTGTGTCGATTTATGGGTTCTCTGTTCTCTTCCACTTTTCTATATGTCTCTTCTTGTGCCAATAGCAGGCAGTTTTCAGAACAGTGGGTTTGTATCTGGTATTGTGATCCATCCAATATTGTTCTTCTTTCTCAAGAGCAGACATATAGCTATTCTTGCTTGATATCTGGTATTGTGATCCATCCAATATTGTTCTTCTTTCTCAAGAGCAGACATATAGCTATTGTTGCTGCAGCTATTTGGGGTCGTTTTTTTATTCCAGATGAATTTTTGGAGAGTTTGTTCTAGGTCTTTGAAGTATGCTATTGGTATTTTAATGGGGATTGCACTGAATCTATAGATTGCTTTGGGTAGTATGGACATTTTAATGATGTTGATTCTACCAATCCATGAACATGGCATATTCTTCCATTTGTTCATGTCTTCCTCTATCTCTTTTTCCACATCCTGAAATTTTCTGAGTATATGTCTTTTATCTCTTTGGTTAAATTTGTTCCTAGGTATCTTAATTTTTTGTTGCAATGGTAAATTGGATTGTTTTGTTTGTTTCTCTTTCTGTGAGTTCATTATTGGTGTGTAAAAAAATAGACTACTGGGTATTAATTTTGTATCCTGCTACATTGCCAAATTCATTTATTAAGTCTTTGGCATTTTCTATGTTCAATATAGCATGTCATCTGCAAATAAGGACAGTTTTACTTATTCTTTTCCAATTTGGATGTCTTTTATTTCTTCTTCTTGTCTGATTGCAATGGCTAGTACTTCCAGTACTATCTCAAACAGGAGTGATGAGAGTGGGCATCCTTGTCTTGTTTCTGTTCTTAGGGGAAATAGTTTTAGTTTTGCCCATAGAGTATGATGTTGGCTGTGTGTTTGTCATATATAGCTTTTATTATATTGAGGTATGATTATTCTATTCCTACTTTGCTGAGAGTTTTTATCAAGAAAGGGTGTTGGATTTTGTCAAATGCTTTTTCTGTATCAGTGGATATGATTATATGGTTTTAATCTCTCAGTTTGTTTATGTGATGTAGCACGTTTATTGATTTGTGTATATTGCACCATCCATGCATCCTGTACATCATGGTGTATGATCTTTCTACTGTAATGCTGAATTTGATTTGCTCGAATTTTGTTGAGAATTTTGGCATCTATGTTTATGAGGGATATTCACCTGTAATTCTTTTTATTTGTATTGTCTTTGTCCAATTTTTGGATTAGGGTTATGATGGCTTCATAGAAAGAGTTTAAAAATATTCCTATCTCTTGAATTTTTGAAGAGTCTGAGGAAGATAAGTTTTATTTCTTCTTTGAATGTTTGATAAAACACCCCTGTGAAGCTGTCTGGTGTAGGGCTTTTGTTTGTTGGAAGTTTTTAATTACTTTCTCAAATTCTTCCAAAGTTATTGGCCTATTCAGATTTCTTGATTCCTCCTAGTTGAGTTTTGGAAGGTCATATTTTTCTAGGAATATGTATATTTCTTCTAGGTTGACCAATTTGTTGAAACAGAGTTGTTCATGATATTCTTTTAGATCCCTCATATTTCAGTGGGGTCTGTTGTTATTTCACCTCTTTCTTTTCATATTTTGTTTATTTGGGTCCTCTCTCTGCTTCTTGGTGAACCTGGCTAGAGGTTCAGCAAGCTTGATTATCCTTTCAAAAAAGGAGCTCTTGGTTTCATTGATCATTTGTGGGGGTTTTCTTGTCTCTATGTAATTTATTTCCACTCTGATCTTTATTATCCCTTTCCTTCTGCTCACTCTGGGCTATTCTTGTTTCTCTCTTTCTAATTCAAGTTGCAGAGTTACAGAGTTACATGGTTTATTATCAGCATCTCTCTCTCTCTCTCTCTCTCTCTCTCTCTCTCTCTCTCTCTCTCCCTGTCCCTCTCTATCACTTTTGAGGTAGGCCTGTAATGCTATGAACTTCCCTTTCAGGACTGCTTTCACTGTATCCCAAAGATTTTGGGTTGTTATGTTTTCATTGTAGTTTGTTTCCAGGATGTTTGTTATTTCTTCTTTGATCTCTCTGCTAACCCACTCATTGTTTAATAGTATGCTATTCAGTCTCCAAGTGCTTGAATTTTTGTAATTGTTTTTATTGTAGTTGATTTCTATTTTTATGCCATTGTGATCTGAGAAGATGCTTTATATGATTTCAATCTTCTTGAATTGGGAGATACTTTGCCTGTATAATAAATGTGGTATATCTTTGAAAATGTCCCATGTGTACTTGAGAAGAATCTATATTCTGTAGTTTTGGGGATAAATGTTCTAAAGATGTTGATTAAATCCATTTGATCTAGTGAGTTGTTTAGGATTGTTGTTTCTTCGCTAATTTTTCATGTAGAGGATTTATCCAGTGATGTTAATAGGATATTAAAGTTTCCTAGTATGATTGAATTGCTGTTAATCTCTCCCCTGATATCTTCCAGAAGTTTTTTATGCATTGGGTATATATATGTTTACCAAAGTTACCCTCTCTTGTTTTATCGATCCCTTTAAAATTATGAAGTGGCCTTCTTTGTCTCTTGTTATGGTCTTCACTGTGAGGTTTATTTTGTCAGATACAAGTATTGCTACCCCAGCTTTTTTTTTTTTCATTTCCATTTGCTTGAAACATATTTTTCTATCCTTTCACTTTCAGTCAGTGGGAGTCCCTTGTTCTGAGGGAGGTCTCCTGTAGACAACATATATATGGGTAAGGTTTTCTTATCCATTCAGTCACTTGATGTCTTTTGATTGGAGCATTTAATCCACTTATGCTCAATATTATTATTGATAGGTTCTTGTTTGTAGCCATTTCTATACTTTATGCCTGAGTTCCTGATTCTCTTTCTATTTTTCTTTTCTTTTTTTTTTTTTTTCACAGAATTCCCTTTAGCATTTCTTTCATTTCTGCCTTGGTAGTGATAAACTCCCTTAGTTTTTTTGTTGTTTGGTCACCATCTTGAAGGTCCTTGTTCTATTTTATTTATCAGTTCATTTCATTCATTAGAGTTCTTGTTCATTTATTTTTATTTTTAGAATCAATTTGTGATATGTATTTATTGCCATTTTATTGTTCATATTTTTATCTTTTCTTCTCCTTTTCATTCTCCTCCTTCCTCCCCCTCCCCCTCCTCCTCCTCCTCCTCCTCCTCCTCCTCCTCCTCCTCCTCCTCCTCCTTCTCCTTCTCCTTCTCCTCCTCCCTCTATTTAAAGAACTGATGCTAGTTGCTGCTTATTTGAGCAATTTTAGGAAAGTCTGAAGCCTGAGCCAGGACAGGTCATTCATATGGGAAAGCTTCTGCTAACAGCATGGGCAGGGATGCAAATTGGATGGGGTGGTGTCTCAGGGAATCACAATGGCAGAGGGAACAGTATCAGCCAGGCTGATGGAAACTCAGATATGGCTGTCAATCAGCTCTGTGATAAGGGAGGTCCCAGTATAGGAACAGAGAACCTTGTGAGCACCCCCATCTGGGAGAAAGCTGCCCCAGAGTTCCTGCCTTAATGCCAGAAGTTTCAGTTCCTTCTCATATGTCTCTGAACCCCCCAAAACCACCACCCCAGCACCAGAGCTCAGAGGTAATGAGATCATGTAAATCCCTGCATCAGACCTTTAAGAGGAACTGCCTGGATCTCCAGTAGCTGCAGTGACACTCAGCCACAATCCCTGCTAGTTTTTATAGACTTAATTTACAGGGACTTCTCTTCCCAGCTCTGGAACCTTGGGCAGAGGGTTCGGTGTGGGGCTGGGACCCCTTGCTCCTCACAGTAGTCTTCCATAGCCAAGATATCCCCCCTGATTAAAAACACACCAAATTGTGTGTTGGACCAGCCCATTCCTTGACTCTGCACCTCCTACCAATCTCAGTGTGCTTTCTTCTTTACTTCTGTAATTATAGGACTTCCTTGAAGCCACATTTCAGACAGTTCTGAATAATGGTTGCTCTGATTTTAATGATAATTTTGAGGTAGTTGTGGGAGGTGGTGAGTACTGGAGTTTCCTTTAGCTTCAATCTGGGTTATTAGAAATGGCTTTTTTTGAAATCTAAGGAATTCTGCTCTCAAATAATTTTGTCTCCTAGAGGAAAAGGAAATGTATATTCTCATATGCCAAATACTCTTCAATGATCAAGTCACCATGTGTAGAAGCAGATGTTACAATTCTATGTCTTTAGCAATAATGAAGTTGGAGATATAGCAAAACAATCTCTAGAGATATTGTGTGGGGTATTTCAGTATGTAAATGATATAAAACTCCTTATCTTCTCAACAACAGACTTCATTTGCATATTTCCCTCATAAATCCTGTGTTTGGAGATATTTTCTCTACCAAATTACCAGATTAATTTGCAATAATTTATTTATTAAATAAATAATGTTGATTGCCTGCTATAAATCAAGCATGGTTTTGTATTTTGTAGACACAATTCAAGTCCTGTAGCTTAAACTATTTATCTATTTCATAGTAATCAAAGACACAGGCAAAATGCTGGTAGCTTCTGATCATTAGGTAAAAACCAAGGCTATTATACTGGCTTGATATAACACTCAAAAGTAAAATATCTTGGTACTTTGCTTTTCTTCTTTAGCTTATATAACATGTTTTTAAATTTAGAAAATAGCCCAACAGCCTTTTATTACTAACTGCAGGCACCTAAGAGTACAGACAATTCCTCTGGGAACAATTGTCCTATAGCTTGAAACTCCGCTGATTTAAACACTAAGATCAAATGACAGAAGTTTATCTTTATTAAATTCTCTATTTGGTTCATTAAATAGTTCCTGTATTTTGCTGAGTACTATTAAGAATGAAATTATCTACATCTCTAAAAATTTCTCATATCTCTCATAGTTTCTCTTACTATTTTCATTGTATTCTGAATTTTTAATGATAATTCTACTCCTTATCATTTTAATAGAATCCAGTTCACAAAGGAATTACATGCATGGTATTAATGTACCATGAGATTTTCATGGTACAAACTATGTGTGTGTTGTGTGTGTGTGTGTGTGTATTAAGGATATTAACAAAATTTTGACAAAACTCTATCTTTATATTTCTTAAATAAGCATGTTCTTTGCTTAAGGCTTCTTGACCAGTATTTATGTCACTTTCATGAAAAATTTGTTATATAATTAAAATATTACATACAGTAAAACTTTAGTGGCCTTCAACATTATATAGCCTATCCTCTTCTTTTTCAGTCTTCTATCTTTATTCCTATTTTACCTATCTTTTCATTGTATTGAACCAGTTACTTAGGAAATATAATTTTGATGGATCACTTTCTGATGTATTGTCTCACTGATCTGTGTGAAGCTAAACTTGGGAAGCCCTTGATAATCATGCCCTTGTAAGTATCCTGTCATATTAACTCCAGGGAAGACCATGTGACTATCTCTGGCTAATGCTACATTATCATTAGAAATTAAACTATCTTCTTAAAATATTCTTCATGGATTCCAGATACCATGATATATGAGGAATGTCAAGTAGTCATATGGAATGGTTCAAATGAAGGAAAACTGGGCTCCTGACTGTCATCTCAGCTGAATTAAGCCATTGGGCCTCTTTTGTCCAGGAGACTCCCTGATGCTACATTGTGGGAAGAAAAAATTCTCCACCACTAAAGAAGGGATAAGAACAGAAAGTTTTGATACTTTTTAGACAAAGAAATAATAAATTTGTGAAGGAATAATAAGACAAAATTGTTTGAGATAGGTATAATAAATTATGGGGAAGTGACTAGGAGATATATTAGGAGGGGTGAAAAACTAAAAGAAGGTAAGGGTTATTTTGCTAAGTTTGTAGAAGCTCATTTCAGCTTGGACTCCCAGTCTCAAGTAATAAGGATGTTCTTTCTTCCTAGTACAGGGAGACCACCTTTCTTATAAGAATTTATGGCCTCTTATGGGATAGAAAGGTTAAACCAAAGAGCCCTTCCTACAGCTGCTATTTCTAAAGTGTCTTCAGATCAAAATAATTAATTTGAAAAAGCAGCATATTTTGATGTAGGGTGGGATGTCCTGAACTTCTTCACATGAAGCAAAATAAATTTATGGTCAATGCACCAACCCAAATAACCATTACTATTAAGTCTTATAATTGTTTGTTACACATCAATATATATCCCAAACATGGCATGAATTCCCCCCTTTTTTCCATAGCTAGATTTAATTAATCAGAACATCTGTATCAGGCTACCTAGTCAACAACTGTATTTCCAAATACAATCTATACTTTAGAAAAAAATGAAAAAGAAATGACATCCCTGAAGGAGCTCATAATCTAGTAGGAAAGCTATGACATTTATAATTAAATTTGAGACTGAAAGTGATAAGTTTCTTGAGAGTTTCAGAAGTACAGAATCACAATGGTTGAGTTGAGGATGAGTGGAAATGCCACAGAGATATTTGGTGGCCATGAAAATACATCATTCAGATGTTGTGTTGAGAGAATAGTTGACCTTTACTGCTAGCAGTTGACCTTCTGGCCCCACACTTGTCATCCACCCTTTCCCTCAGCTCTAACCAGCCAATGACTGAGCATGATCATGGTACTAGTTCTGGCCCTTTCTTTGGAGATATGGAGTTCCTCAAATGGGAAACTTTGCATTGAGGATTTCAGTTTGGCTTAGCTAAAACTTTCATAAAATTGTACTGCATAATTCAATTATTGCCTCATTCTCCTTTCTTCTACCTTTCCTTCATGTGTTTCAGACTTATATGTCCTTGCCTTCTTCTCCCTTGTCTTTAGTTTCCACGTGCATTTCTTGCAAATTATTTTTTCTTACATGTCTAATCAAAGTTTTAAATTCATTTCTCAAAAAAGCTGAATTAATACACCATGTGTTTTGGGCCTTAAAGACAGGATTTGAACACCTTAAAGAATGACATTCAAGGTGATAAAAATAATGTGCAAAGTGTCTACAAAGAGGGAAATCTTGATGATTCATATATAGAACAAAATTGAACAAGATGCTAATGAATAGGAAGTAGAATCAAAGGAATAAGATAAATAAAGTAGGTTATGGTTTAAACTGAAATGCAAAGGAGTTTGAACTTTAAAATAGATAAAGGGGAGGCATGGAATATTTTGCATAAAAGAGTGACATAATCTGTGTTTTGCTTTAGGAAAAATAATCAGAGGAAGGCTGAATTAGAGAGATCACAGGATTAGAACATGAATTAAGAGACTATTTCATTGACCCGTAACTGGTTTGGTTCAGTGGATAGAGTGTCACCCTGTGGACTCAAGTGTCCTGGGTTTGATTCTGGTCAGGGGCATGAACCTTGGTTGTGGGCATATACCCAGTAGGGAGTATGCAAGAGGCAGCTGATTGATGTTTCTTTCTCATTTATGTTTCTAACTCTTTATCCTTCACCTTCCTCTCTGTAAAAAAATCAATAAATATATATATATTTTTCAAAAAGAGACTATTGCATCAAAATAAGCCAGTCAGAGAGATCAATCAAAGGACTCGTATGCATGCATGAGTAGGGGATGGGGGGCAATAGGAGGATAAGGACACATATACAATACCTTAAAGCAGTGGTTGGCAAACTCATTAGTCAACAGCAGCAAACCATGGCTCATGAGCCGCATGTGGCTCATGAGCCGCAGTTTGCCGACCTCTGCCTTAAACGATAAAGAAAAAACAAAAACAAAAAAGACACTATTTCAGTCTCCTCTTTCCTTCAGTTCAGGAGGAAGTTAAATAAGAAGCATGATCTTGTAAACCAATGGGACATTTGGTACAGCCTTGGAATTTATACAATGCTCTGGAGTTTATAAAAAGCCATTCACATAGATTTAATTTTATTGTCATAAATTTATGGAGTTATTTTTAATATCCACTTTACAAAAGAAGAAACTGAATATCAGAGCCTATGAAAGATATTGTAGTTTAGTTATAGAGCAGAATTTGTAGCTAGCAAAACCATGGCTTAACACCAGATTTTCTGATTCCAAGTTTAGTGTTCTTTAATAGTTATACCAAATTTTAAATCAATAAAAAACATGAAAGTTAAAGTGAGTCATCTAACTTAAATGAGGAATTAGAAAACATATCAAGTTAAGATTTGAGATGAATCATTTGGACCCATATCTAAGTGCATTTGGAGATAGTCATGGGAGTTGATGGGAGTATCAATGAAGAGAGATTGGATGGAGAAGAGCAGTCAAACAAGTCCAATGAACACTGTTGTTCAATTTTGAATCAAATAGAGGAGGATATAAGCGGGAGAAAAACAACAGCAAATGCTCATTTAAAGAAACATTTATTATCACCTACCAACCTGGAATAAATAGTAAGAAAAACACACAAAAATGGCCTTCATCAAGAATTATATATTCTAGAGATGTTAAAAACAGGCTTTTAGATTTTTAACACACATTAATGAAGGGGCTAGATTTAACAATTCAATAAACAAACATAAAAACCACTCTTGTGTTCTTGATTAGAAAATATGAAAGCAATTTACTTCTGCTGAATTAAGGTACAGCCCTGATATCTGTAGTCTTACAAATATTTATAGCTTATTAGGAGTTTTAAGAAAAACACATCTATCACTCAGGATATTTGAAATTTCCCTACATGTGTTTTTGCTTTGAAGACCTAGACATCCTAAAGAAGATTTTTTTTTTGGGGGGGGGGGGGGGAATAGAGGATAAGGAATATGGCTGCTGTTTCACAGAATGTTACTTCTTGGACTTGTTTCTTGTTCTTACTGCTTTCCATACTACCCAGACACTTGTCAGATGCAACAGAGGATCAGCAGGAGTATTTAAATCATCTCATCATTGCCTCTTTGTTTATAAGAAATATGTACTTAAATTTAGAAGATCACTCAGGCATTACATCCTTCTCTTTTTAATTTTTTTGAACAAGTATACTATTAGTTTTAGATACATTCTATAAGCTTCCATTAATTAAACTTAAGAAAATGTAATCTTTAGAATTACTGAATTTCTAAAGTGTTCACATTTTGACTTCAAGTGCAAAAGCATTTCTTCGTGTCACACATACACACACAGACACACACACACACACGCGCGCGCACACACACACACATACACACACACCCTTATGTACCAAACTGAAATTATGGCTTCAGGTTGTAAAATGTTATGAAAAAATTTAACTGCAGTGTTGGTAATGTGAAAGTCTATAATGCTAGGAAACTGTCCACTGAATAATGCCTCTCCAGAGAGAAGTGCTGACTACACACCTGCTGTGTAAATGAAAGCAGAACCTGCACTTCATTTCATCCCTTCACCCTAAAACTGCTTGGAAGCCACGCACCTCATTTTGATATATATCTCATATGAGTGACAAGTATGTACACTGGATAATAAAATGTGCTAAAATAGTCTGCTTGGCAGTGTTTTTGCTGATGTATTAATTCATCCTCTTCCATGTGCTACATCACCATCATGTATAACCAGATTTTATGAGATGGCTCACTGAAGTGAAAATCAAACCAATGAATTGTTTAATATGAACTAATGAAGCCAGATATAAAGGCTTTAGAAACTGTTTTTGGAGCTTTAATTGTCAAATAGATGTAAATTCTGAGTACCACGAAGTAAAGGAAGGGACAGTAATGAAGACATTGGGACTACTTTATGATAATTGGTTTAATTAAATAGCCATGTGAACAATGGTGTCCCAGATGAAGTCCCTGAAATACAAAGGGAAATGTCTCCAAGGTTGGAGATGTACTGTGAAAGGGAAAGGAGTGCACCGATACGTTTATTTATTTATTTATTTATTTATTTATTTATTTATTTATTTATTTTTGCTGTCTTTTGAAAGAAAATCTTGTGATATTAGCATGTTACAATTATTTTTGCAGATTTACTTTGTTTAGAGAAATCTATAAAAACACTTAAGACACTTTGAAATTAAAAAACTAACAAAATATTTCAAAACTTCTGTTGTTTGTCTATGGCTTTGAGGTGATATATTTGTGGGTTGCCATTTGAGTAACTATGGCCATATACAAAGATTTGCTTTAAAGGGACAGCTATAAATATAGCATATAGATTGTTCTTGGATGTTAACAAATATTTTATTGTATTAACATAAGCATTGTCTAATAATTGATTCAGGAAATGTGACCAATGGATGTTAAAAACAAAAGGATGAAAGATTTTTAGGGAATAAGGTATTGGGAAGACAGTAAAATATCACCCAACAGATAATTTACTAAATGCAAAGACAATGTTACAACTACAGAATGAAGATATCTACAGATCAGAGCCTTATATAAGCAATCCAATAGCATAGTCACTGATAATTTTGCTTGATATGGTACAGTAAGGAGTATATGATATCACATGTAATATTTGTGCTGAAATATTAATACTGAATTTAAGTATGAGCAAACAGGTAGACAAGTCCAGGATGTGGAGCACTCTACAATTAGTCTGGATGCTAAACCAAAACCCAAAAACCAAAACAAAATCTAAAATGTCATTAAGAAAATAAAACAATCCAAAGTATAAAAGAAGGTGGCAACATGTTAATCTAAAAGAGATGGAGCACTAAAGGCAATAATTAATTCTTAAATAAGAAAAAAAGAAGAAAACAAATTATACAATACTGTCTTTAGAGAAACTTGTAATGTATAGTTTATTTTGGCAATCTACACTAATAAAAGAGAAAGATTCAAATTGACCGTACCTCTGCAACACCCACCAGTCAATCAGGAGTGAGTATGCAAGTTAACCTGACAAAGATGGTGGGTTAATTTGCATACATGGTCAGAAACATTGATGAGAGAGAAACATTGAATAACTGCATCCTGCACACTGCCCACTGGGGATGTGCCCCCAACAAAGATACATCCCCTTAACAGGAATCACACCTGGGACCCTTCAGTCTGCAGGCTGATGCTCTATCCACTGAGCTAAACCAGTTGAATATAAACATCTTTTCTGACCACTCATTGGCTAAGCTCCCTGTATGTCACCACTTGCACTGTTTTTGGTAACTTGGGTAATAAGAATCCAAGAAGGTGATCTAAGATTTTTCCACCACACTCCTGGAGAATAAAACAAAGGCTGATGGAAGGGTTAAGAAACGTCATATTCTGCCCTAGCTGGTTTGGCTCAGTGGATAGACCCTTTGCCTGCCAGGTTCGATTTTGATCATGGGCATTTACCTGGGTTACAGGCTCCTCCCTGGCTAGGCCCAAGTCAGGGCTCATGCAGGAGGCAACCAATCAAAGTGTCCCTCTCACACTGATGTTTCTGTCTCTCCCTCTTTCTCTCTTCCACACTCTCTAAAAATCAATGCAAAGATATCATGAGGTGAGGAGAAAGAAAGAAAGAAAGAGAGAGAGAGAGAGAGAAAGAAAGAGACAAAGAAAGAGAGAAAGAAAGAGAGAAATGTCATATCCTATGAAAGACACATCTTGAAAATGCCTAAAGAGAGTTGACATTTTTTCATTGTGAAGGGACTGGAATCCATGTTGATAAAAACACCATGGTGACTGTGGTGGCTGGCAGTGGCTGCAGCACTAGGGTGATGTGGCTGGCACCTTGCCCTGGTCAGCCCGGTCACCTCCCACAGAGGGAGGCCAGACTGTGGCTTAGATCCGCTCCCTGTGGGGCGTGGGCCTAAGCTATCAGTAGGGCATCCCCCGAGGGTTCCGACTCTGTGAGAGGGGACAGGCTGACCTCCTTTCCCAGTGCACAAATTTCATGCACTAGGCCCCTAGTTATTGCAAAATATCTATTTTTCATTATAATAGTAGTATTGTACTAATGTAGGTAATTGCCTTATTTTTAGGATATGTATGTTGTAGTGGTAAGTGTCAGGATGTTTGCAACTCTGTCAGATGGTAAACCACAAAAACAGCAATAACAAAAGAAGAGATAAAGCAAATGTGGCAAAATATTTATAGTTTGATTAATACAACCGAAGAATATACACTGAGTGGCCAGATTATTATGATCTCTTAATGCACAATAATCTGGCCACTCATTATATAGCTTATATAATAAAAGGCTAATATGCAAATTTCCCCTGGACCAAGAGTTCAACCATCACTCCAACATACAAGAGGGCTGCCCCCATGTGGTCAAAGATCCTGCCCCCATATGGACACAAGATGGCCACCACAACATGGCCAGCAGGGGAGGGCCGTTGGGAGGTTCCAGGCCCTGCAAGGGAGGGCAGTTGTGGGACATCAGGCCAGCAGGGGAGGGCAGTTGGGAGGGACCAGGGCTGCAAGGGAAGGCAGTTAGGGGTGATCAAGCCTGCAGGGGAGGGCAGTTAGGGGTGACCAGGCCGGCAGAGGAGGGAAATTAGGGGCAAACAGGCTGACAGGGGAGCAGTTAGACATCAATTAGGCTGGTAGGGTAGTGGTTAGCAGGTGATCAGGGAGGCAGGTAGGTGAGCAGTTTGGAGCCAGCAGTCTTGGAATGTGAGAAGGATGTCTGACTGCCCGTTTAAGCCTGATCCTACTGGTATCGGGCCTAAACAGGTAGTCAGACATCCCTTGAGGGGTCCCAGATTGGAGAGGATGCAGGCTGGCTAAGGGATATCCCCTCCCCTGCCCCCCCCCCCAGCATGAATTTCATGCACCAGGCTTCTAGTGTGTACACACACACACACACACACACACACACACACACACACACTGAGTGGCCAGATTATTATGTGTTCAGAGGTCATAATAATCTGGCCACTCAATGTATATGTTCATTGTACTATATTTCAACTTTTCAGTAGGGTTAAGAAAGTTGGTAAGACTGATATAGCTTATGGGCATTTTTAGTAGAGATTAACTTTACTTAGGGCCTTCTGGATATGTACACACTTTACTGAAGAATTTAGAATCTGCTGCCCCCTGGATTATGAAACCTGTTTTTAAACAGTTATGTTCAGATAAATTAGATCATTCAAAGTGGTAATTATTTCCTGAGAAATCAAACTCAAAGTTCTGACAAAAGACTCGATGACATCAGTTGTTTTGATTCAGTATTAAAACAATAAGTTATTTTTAGCGTTTTAAAATTATATAGGTGAAAAACAATACATAGAGATTAGCCAATGTATACCTGTAATTTAGATGAAGAAAATTTTATCTTTGCACATTTTCAGGAATGTGAAGATAAAAATAAACAACCTCATTCTTAAAAAAGACATTCACATGCATTTTCTTATATAAGCATTAAAACAGTCTTAGAAAATAAAGATTTTGATCATTCAGTTATTTTATTCATACCCTTTGTTTGATTCATTCTGTTCAATAATTTGACTTATCTTATTCTTGCCAATAGATAAATTTAGATGTTTGTCAAAAATCATGCATAGAAGTGATGTTAAGCACAACATTTTTCATGGCAAGTTTTTCCAATCTAACTGCTTAGTGCATTTTTGAATTTTTGTGTTTACATGCCCAATGTGTGAAACAGTTCTCCTAAACATAGAATTGAAAACACACATCAAGCTGTTTTTCAAAATAGTAAAGTACCTAAGTGTGGAAATTACTTTTAGTATTAGTTTTACTGCATAAACTTTATGCTTATTAATCTAGTTCACTAACACATGTGATCTAGGAGAAGCCCAAGAATACAAGGGTAATACAATGTCAAGAGATAGACTAATATTACATATTTAGTCAATAGATCAAATACATTAAAATCAGTCCTTTTAAGAGATCTTAAGAATATAGTTGATAACATCAAAACAATTTCTATTGAAGAAACAATACATTCTATTAAAGAATAAACCAATGGATATGATTTTAAAGTAACATCATAAAAATATTTGCTTTACATAAATAGCTATAATCATATTTAACAGTACAACTTTAAAAACATTACCAATAAAAACAGTTAATACCATAACTTTTATCCTTTTGGAGGATGTAGGATTTTTAGATATAATTTTGAAAATGTGTATATATTTGTGAAATAAGGAGAAAAAAGTTATCATTACTTACAGAGTATGTTAATATATACTCACAAAAGTGATTTAATTGGTGAAAATAGACACAAAGCCTTTAGATCCAGTATAATAAACAATAGCTTTTTAAAATAAAATAATTTTACTATAATTATAATATCTTAATATTGAGAATTAAATTTAACAACCTTAAGAATTAAAAACCTTGAGAATTAAATTGAACAAGAACTTGTGTAGAATATAGGTGAGGAAAGTCATAAAACTTTGATAATTGAACGAAGATTATAAAAACACAAAAAAATCCAATAAGAGATAAGTAGTTAACTAACTTGGTATATCCACTCACTGGGATATACTGGGACTTAGGGAGGATTCAATAACTGCCTTCCCTTCTGAACTTTGAACTAATTGAACAATAAGCTGAAAGTGTCAGTGTATGTAAATGTTCCCCCTCCAAATTTAGATGTTGATGCTCCAAATCCCAGTATGGCTGAATTTGGACATAGATCCTCTAAGGCAGTTAAATAAGATCCCAAGGATGGGGCCTTGATTGACAGGATCAGTGTCCCTATAGGAAGGGACTTCAGAGACCAGAGATCCAGTGCTGCACCCACACCCACCTTCATGCACAAATAAGAAGTCCTGTGAGCACACAGGATACTAGTATGGCTGTGCTGCCCACAAACCAAAAGAGGCCTCAGAATGAAACCTACCTTGCCAGTGCCTTGTTCTTAGACTTCCCAGCTCCAGAACTGTGAGAAATAAATGTGTGTGTTTAAGCCCTCAGTCTATGGTATCTTGTCATGGCAACCCCAGTGACTAGTTAGAAAGTGACCTAAACCTGCTCTCTTGATCTTTGATAGATTACCTTTATCCACTTGAGAGTTGTGGGGTAAGAACAATCACCCAAAACTAAGCCCTCTACTTGTGTACAAATGTCCTCCTCTCATCTAGTCTAGTCTCTCTTCAGCATCATCAATTCACCCCTTCCTTCTCCCACATCTTTAGCAGCAGCATCTGTTCAGTGCCTGACTACCTCTCAACTCCTCCACTGCTAGTGGTCTGGTTCATGCCCAACCACCTCTCACCCGGCATATTGCTATTACATCCTCGCGGAGTTCCTTTCATCTTTCCTCAATCCATTCTCACCAAAGTGATTCTGTTAGCCTTAAATCAGATCATGTTGTTCACCTTCAGGATGTTAAACACACTTTGAAAGATTACAAAGTCAGCATTGACTCACATACAGTTCATTTCCAAAATTTAAAAGAATCTACATGAATGAAGGGTTTTTGTTTTTTGACAGTACCTGTTTTCAAGCCAATGATTGTTGCTGCCCAGGCACTGCTGATAACATGAAGCAATGACATCACAAACATTCAGAACCATTTCATTTGGTATTTGTGTGCCCTCACTTTGTCAACCGTTGCTGGTTTTGTAGCCTAAACTTTATACTTTAAATATACCCATAAAAAAGTCTAGTGGGTAAATTTTCTTCTTTTAAAGTTTAGTCTGGCTTCACCCTTTATTTCAAATCAGTTAAACCTGAAAAGGAGTGAAAATTAAGTGAGATAATCAGCTTTTAAATTGTCTCCCAGAAATATATACATACTTTGAATAATTATAGAAGTAGTGCTTGTACTTCAATTGCATTTTTAAATATCCAGTATCATTTTAGGATGAATTTCCTTTGTTCAAAGTTTAGTCTGGATGAAAAGAAATAAGTATCAATTGAGCTATCAGCTGTTAAAGTGGCATACATATTTTGGGGACATCTTTTATATGAAATCCCACAATGTATTATCTGTTTCACAGGGACAGCTAAAGTTCTTACCATGGCCTGAAAGGCAGACCATCTTAGCCCTTGTTAGCTCCCTGACCTGATCCCCTATCACTCTCCTTTATTCCTCGCTCCTTTTTAGCCAAGCTGACTCACTTTCTTGCCTTTTGAATGTATCAGGAATGTTTCCACTTCAAGGCATTTGCATTTCCTAGTGTGTCTGCCTGTTCCACTCTTTTCCAAGACATCCCCTTGACTCATCCTTTCACTTTTTTCCTGGCTAATATTCAAATGTCAGTTTTCTCCATGAGATCTTTCTTTTCTGCTGTTATGGGTTGAATAGTGTCCTCCTGAAAAAAAAAAAAAAAACACAAAACACACCCATAACTTGAAGTCCTAATATCCAGTACCTCAGAATGTAAACTAATTTGGACATAGGGCAATTGTAGATGTAATTAGTTAAGATGAGGTTAGACGGGAGTAGGCTGGCCCCTGATCCAATATGCCTGGGGTCCTTAAAGAAGACAACCTTGTGAACACGGAGACATGTGATGAGGAAGGCAGAGATTGGAGTTATAATGCTTGTAACAAGGATTACCAAAGATTGCAGGCAAACCACCAGAAGTTAAGGAAGAGGCAAGGAAGGATTCCCTTATAAGTTTCAGAAGAAGCATGACCCCACTGACACCTTGATTTCAGATTTCTAGCCTACAGAACTGTGAGCTGATTGCTTCCTGCAGTTTGAAGCCATCCGGTTTGTGGTCCCTTGTTATGGCAACCCTAAGCGAGGAATCCAGCTGCCCCATCTGAAATGGCAATTTCAGGTATTTCCTGTCCCTTTAAACTGCTGTATTTTCACTTTAGCATTAGACATAATCTAACCTACTATTTCACTTATTTATAGTGTGTATTCTCTGTCTTACTCTCCCCAAACTATACTTTAAATGCTAGCCACAGAAGGCTAGATTTTTTTTTCCATTTTCTTCATTGCTCTGTCCTCAGCACTTAAAACAGTTCACAATGTTGTACAGATCCTCAAAACATGCCTGTTGACTGAAGCAATGAAGATAGGAACGAACCAGGAAATGAGCCAGGTAATTTGTTTCAATTCCGTGGGGAAGAATAAAGGGTGTTTCAAAATGACAAGAGTGTTTCAGAAAATTGTTCCACTTACTGTATAAACTCTGGTAAGTGGAAAGAAGTTTCTCTCATAAAATATTACACAGCAATTAAATGTAATTTGTGAAGAGTTTAAGTGACATGTTAAATTCTTACTGTTTTATGAAAAAGGTGGCTTATAAAATAGTTTCTGCAATATAATCACAGCTGTAAAACAGACACTTCAAATAAAGAATAGATTAGAGAAAATATTTCTAATGATGGTGGGTTTTCTGATGACTATATGTATCATTATTTTTGTCTTTATCTTACTCTGAAATTTGTGGGCAATATGAAATTTATATAATTATAATTGATTCTTTTTTCAAGATGAAATTTCAAAACCACATTATTAAAGTAAGCTACTAATGTTGCTCCCACATCTGTCATGTTCAGTAAGTTTAGAGGAAGTTTTCAGCAGACCTTTCTGCTCCAGGACCTTCCTATGGCCATTCCTCCATTCCTTCAGCCAGAAGCTACTGAATTAGAAGCTCCTTGTTCAATCAAGGAACCACAAATAATTCAAAAACCTTAAACTTCTAACGATAATGCCAACTAAAGAGACTTTGCATTCTGCCTCTATCCCTTGTTAATTTGAGTTAAAGTTTAGTGTATGTAAGTGGCAGTACCTAAATTATATCATGATCCCTACCTGCAATAGAGACGGGGAGATATTTTTAGTTCTATTGCATCTGTGTATTAGAGGCTAATTGGTAATTGCCCGTTAGGTGGAAAAGAATTTGTCACAATGAGGAGAAAGGTAGTTGTACTTTTATTCCTAACATATATTCAGGGGTGGGGGATGAGCTACCTACCCAATCTGTGGAAAATGGTAACAATAGAAAATAAGACATTGTCAGGAATTACCCTCAAGAATGAAAAAACCTTGTTTCTTGGTTCTTTCCAAGTAAAAATTGTTAATAATGTGAAGAAGATCCAAATTGCTTTCAGAGAACATACAGTAGAATTTAATGAAATTGAAGAACAAGTATTTGTTGGCTACTTTTATTGGTTATGGTCAATTTTTCTGACTTTCAATTTTTCTATGTGAAAATTTTTTCTTTTCCCCTAATGTAGATGGAACTAAGCCAATCATTTAAAGGTACCTATTTGGTTGGACAGGGACTTAATTGAATCATAATATATAATTTTGGAAAAGAGCTTTTAGGCTGTAATATATAAAAAAATGAAACCATTAGATTAACAAGAATCAGGCCTATAAATTGATAAATTAAGTTAGGCCTGCAGTATAGATGGAGAGGAAAACCAGGAATGATTGCTACAGATAGGGTAGATTGGGCTTACAATACTCTATTCATAGCAATGTTAAAGAACCTGTGTAGTTTATGAATGCGGAAAAGAGAGGTAACTAAATTCAGTATATGCTACCCCTTCTCTTAGCACTCTACCTCACTTGTCCTCAATATTCTTTTTTCTTCACTGTGTAACTCCTTGGCAGTTTGGTCAAAGATGATTCAACCTTGATGTTTTTTCAAAGAAAGTGGAGCATTGAAACTTCATTTGATTTATTTCTGCTTTTGCAATCTTTGTTAGTTAAATTTAATTAGATCCCTCAGGCCAGCCATCAATGCAAAAATGTCAGAAAATATTGCAACTTACGGAAACTAAATTTGACCCGAAATATAAAAACATCTTGCATTCACCAGTGAATGGTGGATTTAGGATATTTAAGACTGCCTTTATTTTAGAAAGATGCCTCATCAAAAAAGGAAAGACCTCAAGGGTTAATAAGAAGTTTGAACTTCATAGTGAAGGGAGTAATAGGATTTGTGTTTTGTTTTATTTTTTTTTAATAAGAGCTATAGGAGCCGTAATACTGCAGCCTGATTAATCAGTTAGGCTACTGTACAGTACATTATAGGAGCCGCACCCTAAGCTTCACAAGGAATACAGCAAATGCTATAAAGAATAAAAAACCAAACCTGATATTCTGAACCACTCTATCTGCTCAGTGCTCTCCCTTTATTTTTCTCTCTTAATTTCATAATTCCTTGCTTCATCTTGCTCTTACCATCCATTCAGCTATTCATCTGCCTTTGTATCAGCTTAATCTTATACAATAAAGAGGTAATATGCAAATTGACTCTCACACCCTCACATAAGATGGCTGCCCCCTGTGGTCAAAGAATGCCCCCATGTGGTCAAAGATGCCTGGCAATTAGGCCTGCAGGGGAGGGCAGTTGAGGGTGACTGGGCCTGCAGGAGAAAGTAGTTGGGAGGACCAGACCTGCAGGGAAAGGCAGTTTTGGGAAACCAGGCCAGCAGAGGTAGGCAGTTAGGGGCAACTGGTCTGACAGGGGAGGGCAGTTGGGGGAATTCAGGCCAGCAGGGGAGCAGTTAGGTGTTGATCAGGCTGGCACAGGAGTGATTGGGGGTAATCAGGCTGGCAGGCAGGCAAACAGTTGGAAGCCAGCAGTCCCAGATTGTACACTGGCATTTGGACATCCCCTGAGGGGTCCCAGATTGGAGAGGGTGCAGGCTGGAATGAGGGACACCCCCCCCCCCGGCCCAACCCATTGCATGAATTTCGTACACCGAGCTCTAGTTCAAACATAAAGCTTTCTTGGGTGTTTGCTCTAGGGTCTTGCCAGACTCAATTTTAACTTTCTCTCTTGACATGGAGAGCTTTTGAACTACCCTATTTGGGAACAATTTTTCATAGATCTTTTTTTTATATCTGCATGTCTTGTGAAAGTGGCACTACTTGTGTTTTTATTTGGAATGTTTTTTCACATGCCTGTACAGAAAATAACCTTGGAACCTATAGATAATGTCTCCCTCCAGGACAAGGTGCAGCTTTGAGAGATGGAGATAATGTCTTTCTCTAGAGAAAAGAGCAAAGAGGGCAGATTTAGTGCCCATTATAAAAGATTCAGGTTTCCTGAGCTCAAGATTCCACTCATGGAATGCAATTCGTATTTGTAATTATCCATATAGGCCCTTCTCTGTCACTCTATGAAATGCATGGGCAAAAAGAACAGAAGCAAATATGATTATGCCCATGCTGTTCTATGCACTATGAGTAAATAAAGTAACTTTGACACAGAAAGCCATTTAGGTCACTCCTCAGAAGGCCTTGTCTGGAACAGGTGCCCAGTCTCTCTGGAATAACAGTTGTTTCTCTTTACATGGGCCCTCTGCAAGGTGCTCTTTGGGTGTCTCTTTCCCTTATCTCTGGGTCTGCCTCTGGACTCTCACAGGTAGCTATTAAGCTCCACTAATTGGCTAATGGTGATGACAGAGAAAATTGCTGGCTAAAGTGGCCAGCCAATGTCCTCACTATGCCTAGACAGGACTCATAGTGACCTCCATTGTTCTATGATGCTAAGAGAAACAAGGCATTTTTTATTTATGAGTCTTTATTTCATGGCTTATTTATTTATTTATTTATTTATTTATTTATTTATTTATTTATATTTGTAAAGCTTATCAGCTGCTCTTTTGAAAGTATGGGCTTCAGTGATGGTATAATTTTTACATAAGCTGAGGCAACTTTTCCCTCCAGTATTGACAGCTCTCAAATATACACATTAGAAACTCTACTAGCTGTGCCTGTTCTTTTGAGGAACACATTTTGGTCATACAGTGCAATTGATAACAGCTGAGGAAGTGTCATTTCAGCTCTCAGCACCACTTGGTCTGCTACTGAGGTATTGGCTGGATACAAAAATTACTATTTTATCTCTACTGAGTACTTCATGTTTAAAAAAGATACCCTGTACATTCACTTAGGATTAATTTAAAATAATGATTGCAATGCAGTCAAACCCTCCCTCTGTATAAAAGATTTTGGAATTTGTTTCTGTTTTTATAATTTAGACCCTAGAACTTCCATTTGTTAGAAATTCTTTTTTCAATCCTCAAGAATGTTTCATAACCTTATATAATTATCATTTTTGCTGAACTTTTTGCATTATAGGTAGACAATAATACATTAAATTCTTCTGTTTAAAGTTTCTAGAGGAATAAACCTACACCATATGATATATTGCATTCACTTTAACGTTTTATTCTGATATGTATTTTGTTTGTCTATATTACTATTATTTTAATGGTCTTGAAAGTTCTCTTGACCTTTATTGAATATTAAATGAGCTAGTATAAATGTGTTAGTAGAACTACTTGCTTGAAAAAAATGCAACTTGCTTCATAACATTTTATTTATCAAAAAATGTTTACTTTTCAAGGAAGAAAATATATTTGTTAGAAATTATCAAGTTACTAAAATTTTACTTCTCACTATGCACAGTAAGTTGTCTGACGTACATTGCAATATATATGGGAGAAAGCATGCTCATGGACCTATTTGTGTCAAATCAGCATTGAGAATTTGTTTATACATAACAAAGACCTCTGAGGTCTTTTATGGAGACTGCTGTTCTTTTTCCTGCTTGGGCACAAACCCACAAACAGTATAAACATATTAGATCCTTTCCTATCTTAATGGCTATGATAATTGAAAAAAAGCATTATGATTGATTCAGTAATAATAGAAGGCCCTTTTTTCTTTTCAGAAAAACGAATATTGTAGATGAATAAGAACCAATACAATATTTTTCCTCAGAGAGATATGTTTTTTCTTACAGTTATACTAAATGCTTCCATAATGTATACATTGCCCAAGTTGGAATTTCAAGATCATCCTTATTTTTTTCTTTTATCTCAAATGTGTTCAGTTATGAAAGGCAGTTAACTCTGGATTTATAATATTCTAAAATATTTGTCTTTCTTCTTTAACATCACTGTCTGCGCTCAGGCCATTACTGCCCTTCACCAGTTATGACAATTGTCCCATCCTGATCTCTGTACCTCCAGACTTTGCCACATAAATCATTTATCAGAGGCACATTTATAACACATCAGTATTATTTTTTGGCTTTAAAGCAGTCCATGATTTTTATTATCTTAACTAGAGGCCCAATGCACGAAGATTCATGCAAGTGTCGGCACCACCTTCCCTCCAGCCTAGAGCTGTCTTTCTGCCTTCCCATGCTGCCCAGAGGTCTGGAGTGGCTGGAGTGGTATAGGACATATGGTGACAATGCAAGCATGCCCCCCACCTCTAGCGGCTCAGTGCCTGTCTAGGCCAATTAACCCACCATCTTTGTTGGGTTAATTTGCATAGCCACTCCTGATTGGCTGGTGGGTGTCATGAAGGTATGGTCAATTTGCTTCTTTCTCTTTTATTAGTCTAGATTAGTGACTGGCAAACCACTGCTCATAAGCCACATGAGGCTCTTTGGCCCCTTGAGTGTGGCTCTTCCACAAAATATCACAGTGTGGGCAAATCTATTTTAAGAAGTGACATTTGAAGAAGTTTAAGTTTAAAAAAATTTGGCTCTTAAAAGAAATTTCAATTATTGTACTGTTGATATTTGGCTCTGTTGACTAATGAATTTGCCGACCACTGGTCTAGATGATTAACACACAACTCTTTAGCAGAGTAGGCAAGGCCCTTCAGGACTCAGCCTCAGCCTTTCTTTCTAAGCAATTTAATCAAAGGCTCCTTCTTCACTTTCCATGTATGATTCTCCTCTCTACAAATCATTTCCAGCTCCTTAATTTTACTATCTTTTACTTTACTCTTATTATTCTTTCTTTCTTTCTTTCTTTCTTTCTTTCTTTCTTTTCTTTCTTTCTTTCTTTCTTTCTTTCTTTCTTTCTTTCTCTCTCTCTTTCTCTCTCTCTTTCTCTCTCTCTCTCTCTTTCTTTCTCTTCCTTCCTTCCTTCCTTCCTTCCTTCCTTCTTCCTTCCTTCCTTCTTTCTTTCTTTCTTTCTTTCTTTCTTTCTTTCTTTCTTTCTTTTTTCTCTGTTTCTCTCTTTCCAATTTTCTTGTGAAAATTTTATCTTGTCTGCCCATAATTGGCCTTGTTCTTGATCTTCACCTGCCGAATCCCTATATAGTTTACTCCAAAGTGGTACTTCCAAAACACTGCTATCACTCCCTGAAGTTATAGAGTACTTTTAAACATTGTGTCAGTATGTGAATTTATAATTTTTAAAGGCTTTATGACTCTATATTATTGTACATTTCTTTGTTTATGTCAAACACATGTCTCTGAGCTACTTCAGAGTGAGGATTATGTTTTTCAAACATAAATTTATATTATTATCACTAGTTCTAAATAAATTTATATTATGATCACTAGTTCTAAATAAATACTTGAAACATAGTTGGGACACAATAAGTGTTTAATAAGCAATGTATTTTTTGGTAGGGGGATAAATAAAAGTTAGCTCTTTAAAATATATATATTTTATTGATTTTTTAACAGAGATAAAGGGAGAGTGATAGAGAGTTAGAAACATCGATGAGAGAGAAACATCAATCAGCTGCCTCCTGTACACCTCCCACTGGGGTTGTGCCCACAGCCAAGGTACATGCCCTTGACCAGAATCGAACCTGGGACCCTTCAGTCCCCAGGTTGGTACTCTATCCACTGAGCCAAACTGGTTAGGGCAGAAATTAGCTGTCTAATGAGTAATCAGAAGCTTAAATAGTTGTTAACGAAATTACAAAATAAAATAGTATGACTCTATAATTAATAATTCTTGACATAAATCCTCTATAAAATATGTATACACACAAATGTGGAAAACATTATTGAAATAAAAGCAACAAATTATTATGAAGCTTGTGTTTATGGCACTAGAACTCTGATGAGTCAATTTGGAAGGTTATCATAGTTCTCCACTGTTTCTTTATGAAAAAATAACTATTGGTTATTAATTATTCATGTAAGCTATTTTGTATTTGCTTTTATTTTTTATTTACTGGAAAGTTGGATATGACAACCAAATATGGATATGGCAATTTTAAACTAGCAGGATATTATGCTATTGTCTTCATCCTTTTGTTTAATTGTGACCTCGGATCATGTACAATGCCATAGCATCATATTGTGATTTTACATTACAACATAGTGTTTTTCTTCTGCACTGGAACTGGGAGCTCATTGTGAAAATATGTTTCATTAGTCTCTTTATCTACCATGTCTACCCCAAAGATTAGGGTTTACAGGCTATCCCAAGGTGTTTTTTAATGAATGAATAGAATTTCTCATTTGCCTGAAATAATGTGATGATTTATGGTATGCTCACAAACTTTTATTTCATTATGAAAAACAAGACAATACACCTGTAGTCATTTGTTCTGTTTTGTCTGTTTCCATGATTAAGCCCCAAGAGCAAGGAACAGGGTCAGTATCTTACACTTACTAGGCTTTCTATAACTCCCTTCTCGCAGGATTATCTCATTACATGATATGTATTCATTTTTTTAAAAAGTAAACAATAAATCACCTTTAAAAGATCACATTTCCACTAAAGGTCCCAATTACGATGTTGTTTAAAATAAAATTCTAGAGGAAGTAATTGAACCAAGTAAAAATTGGTATCCCTAGGTGTTTCTTCAGCACGTTGGTCTGCTTGTGAGATTTTTGCTTTTATAATTGACATTTGAATTGTGTTGTAGTGAAAATGGTATTATGGAAATAATTTTATTTGGTTGATAAACTATTTATCTATATTTCCACATGATTTAAAGTACTTTGAAAGATGAAAGACAATCCTTTATGTTCATTCTTATGGTAACCTAACAGATTTTATCATGTTGAGATGTCTTCTACAAAAGGTAGTTACATGAGCATGCCACCTGCTATTTTCCAAACATATGGGAAATGTAAGCTTATGATTAATTAATAGCCATAGTATAGGTTGAATTGTGTCCCGCTCCTCCACCCCCCAAAAAATGTATTTGAATCCTAACACCCAGCGACTCAGAATGTGACCTTATTTGGATTGAATCTCTCCACAAGTGGTCAAGTCAGCATGAGCTTATGGGGTGGGCCCTAGTCCAATATAAACATGAGATTGAAGCCCTCATAAAAAAAAAAAGGAAATTTGGACTCAGATATTCATCTAAGAACACCTTGTGAAGATGAAGACAGAGATTGGAATGATGCATCTACAAGTCAGGAAGCACCAAAGATTGACAGCAAACTACCAGAAGCTAGAAGAGAGGCAAGGAACAGATCTCCCTCACAGCCCTTAAAGAAAACCAACCCTGCCAACATCTTAATCTTGGGCTGCTAGCCTCCATACACTGTTTTTGAAGCCACACAGTGTATGATACTTTGCTATCCCAGCCCTTGGAAACTAATAAAAAATGTATCCCAAGTAATGAATGACATATATATTTTGTTCATATAGGAGTTTTGCATTTATTAGTTCAGGTCCCCAGAGAGATTCCAAAAAAGATTAAATAAGAAAGTATTTTAGCAGGAGATATGCCTGTGTGAAAGAAAAGAGGGAAGGGGCAGGTAAGGCTGGGCAGCTGGGTAAGCTTGGAGAGCCATAAGACCACATGTAAGTCTGACTCTGGGTGAAAAGATGACAAGTTAATGGATGGGAATTTCCTAGATTGTTCTGCAATCTAAGGAAGATTCAGTTTTGTAATGTAATGTAGTTATTTGAGTCAAAGTCAGCTGTCAGTGATGTCTTGGGTTTTCCAGGAAAAGGTTGGCCTTAGAATTGCTCCATACTCATTTACATTTACGGACTGTGAGTCCTTTTATGAAGTGAGAGATTTCCAACAGCAGTTTGAGGCCCTTGGTGAGTTCTACTCTCTGAATGAGAAGGTCTGTGAGGCACAGTGCCATGGCCCCAGAGATGCTGCTCCAGTAACTGAAAACTGATACAGAATTCCATCCTTGAAAGAAAATGAACCAAAAGTAAATAGCTGTACAAATTAGAAAAAATGCAGTCCTCTAGAATACAGGTTAAGGTAGACCAGGTTGCGAAAATATATCAACCCTGATATGTAAAGGCTTCAGACAATAGTAAGTCTTTGTTGCTCACAAGGCAGTGTAGTGATAGGAGACTTGGGAATGGGGTGAGAAAATTTCCAGCTCTTCATAGACAAGGAGAAGACACATTACAATAACCTTTAATATGTAGCTTCCAACTTTGTCCCAGGATGGAGTTTGTGGCTATGGCACCAGTGAGCTGGAAAAGAAAAAAAATGAAGAGAGATATATGGGAGGTCTAGGCCTTGAAATGGAACAGGTTTGCTTCACTCATTTTCCACTGATTTAAAACTCTCTCAATAACTGGACCCTGTTACAAAGTATGTGGACACATGCCTGAGTTGTGTGCATGCAGGAGATGAGGAGCATGGAGCCTGGTCTGCAACTGATCTGTCTGCATCACACTAGAAATGACAATTATCAGAATTTGTGGTATCAAGTGAAAAAAATGCCAAACGATTGACTACAATTCTCATTTTTATCCAGCTGTTTGCCATTATGCAAGTACAGAAAATAGTCACTAACTAATAATAATGTTTTAGGATTAAAGGTACCTATCATACATGGATATACATTTTATAAATTAAGCAAGCACGAAGGAGATTATTACAATTTCATGTTTCATAATTATATAATTTCTCCTCAGTTTTACAAATAGAAAAATTCAATCAAGTATTCTAGAAATAGAATTACAGATGGTACAAATGAAAAATCTATGGAGGTGGATAAATGTGACATGTTGAATCAGTCCTATAAATAAATTCATCTTAGTTTTGTTTTACAGGTTTTGAAGTGTATTTTCAAGCTTATTTCTTTATTATTATCTGTATTCTAGGTGTGTACACATTCATAGGATCATAATAAGAAAGTTATAGGGACTAAAGTAGTATAAATTATATATTTAATGGCAAAACAGTTAAACATAATTAGTAATAAATTAGTACTAATTATCAATAATACTAATTTTTATAGAAAAACAATATTAATCAAATCTGAACAATCTGAAAGTTCACAGTGTGCCTTGCTGTCTACTTCTCTATAGTTTCTACTTTATCCTTGCCCTACTGTGGACAATGTGTGTTCTGTTCCCCGTAGACACTCTCACCTTTTCCCAAATAGCTCTGTAACCCAGCCTAACAATTACTAGTGTGGCCCATATTGTCAGGTGAACTTAGTTTGTAAAGCCAAATGTATTAATTGAGAACTGTAAGTTCCTCAAATGCTCTACACCTCAATTTATTCATGTATCAAATAGGAATGACCATACCTCCTCATAAAGTTGCTGTGAGAAATAAATGAGATAATTTAGGTTTAGGCATTATCACAAAGCTGATATAAGATTACTGTTCAAACTATTATAAATTGTTTCTATGGTTACAATTAGTATTTCTATTATATATAGTATATATTAGTATATCTAGTAATAATACATATATTACTGTTATTACATACACATAGTTTAAACTTTCTTCTCAATTACTTAGCGGTATCCAGAAAATAGTTCTCAGTTTAAGCTGAAATGTTTGAAAATTTAATTGACCACTTAGTGTTTCATCTATGTTATCAAATGCAGGTCACTAAATATCTCTGTAGGAGATTGGTCCCTCTGTTTATTTTGGGGGAAAGTTTAGATTTGTGTCCTATGACCCCTGAATGCCAGCTTCAGATTTGTAAAATGCTTTCTGGAGGTCAGGCTGAATCCATCCATTTTTCTTCCTTATTTTATCTCTGGTTCCAACAGTCAAGCCCACATCTTCTGTAAGAAGAGCCAGTGGACTGGAGTTACTAAGGCTAAGGTTTGAAACTATTCTTTTATTTAAGACATCTCCTTGGGTTGTTTGTTCTGTTCTCAGACTGTGCTGGTTATTACCCCATGTCTTCCATGCAGATTTCTCTCCCTTAACATTTTCATGATAGATGAAGCTGTTTATAAGTAAATTATTTGTATCTAGTGTAAGTGATTCTTGTATTATCATGATCATTATTTTTTCTCTGAGGTAATTTCTATATATATATTTTGGCATAAAACATTTATATACCAGATTTAGTAACCTCTCATCTCTAAGATGTGTGCAAAGGGATTTGAAATATCCAGATTTTCAGTTGAACAGAAATAGGGCATTACAGAGACCAGAGCAGGACTGAGTATTTCACTGGTTCCTCCGCTGCACTTAAGGCCTCTCCTTCCTCTCTATCATCACCATTCTCTTATTTAGAATAAAAATGTCAAAATCAGTGCTGTACCCAACTCTGTTCCTCTCCAGCCACTTTGGTATAGTGGGTCAGTAAACTCTGCAAAGCCAATGCCTAACTCTTTTCCCGGAAACGATCTAGTAATTCCATACAAAAACTTGAATGTAATGGAAGTCCTCTCATCACCCAGAAAAACACCTCATCTCCAGGAATGTCACTTATGAACACATGAGGTGACAACAGTCCTTCTATGGACTTCTTCCTAAGCAAGTTGAAAGAAAAAGTTGCACAATGTAATCTTAGGCAAAGCGTTATTCTTAAGCAAATGAGAAGACTAATCTCAAAGACTAATATGTAAGAATTGTTGAGGGTGTCAACAAATTAGCAACTAGAGCCGTGATGGCGAACCTATGACATGCTTGTCAGCACTGACACATGTCGCCATTTTCTATGACATGCGGCTGCATGCGATAGCATACAGAGAAGTATGGGGCTGCATGCCAAGAAGGACATTTCATCCTTGGCTACTGCATGGCCAGGTGCAGTGGCCGAGGATAAACATTTGCTGTAGTTTAGTGTAGACATTCTGTGCTGGAGGTCTGCAGATCAAAGCAACAGAACTCTGGCACAGAGCATCTAGTTCTGGGACTTCCAGTTAGGCCCTTAGGGGATCCTTGACCTAACTTCCGGCCGGCAGAGGAGGGAGCAGCAAAATGCAGTGAGGGATGCATCTCTGGGGGCCTTGTGATCGTCATTACCAGCAACCACATAACCACAGCAACCATCATCCAATCTATTGTTCTAGGGTGTCATGGATTTCTAATTGATCATCATTACTGAGATAAGTGAGGTGGAGGCTGGGAGAGGCAAGGGCTTGTGCTATGGGTTCCATTTCCTGCCATTACAAATAGTGGCAGCCATTTTAATGTATATAAAGAATGCCATTTTGCGTAGTGCAGACTCCATTTCACCACTATTACTGTTGTGCATCCTTATTAACCCCTATTTCTGCTTATTAACCCTACCTTTTCCTAAAAGACAGTTACATGTGTCATCTTGTGGTCAGTTAGGCTAGTTAACTGCTAATTGCTTGCAGGGCTAACAGGCTATCTATAATTCTATATTCTGTCACTGCCCTTCTGATGGAGAACCCAAAAAATAAAACCCAAGGTTAAGTAAAGGAGGTGGTAGTAGCAGTAGCCAACCCTTTCAAGAGACATGGACTGAGATGTATGGCATTATAGAAAAAAAATGGCAGATCATTTTGCGTTCTATGTACTAAAACTGTAGTGAGCAGAATGTGGAATATAAATGGACATTTTGAAACTAATCATTTCCAGCTCTTGAAAAAAAGTGAGGATGAAAGGAAGGAATACATTTCCAGGCAGCTACACCTTTATAAGAGCCAATCTAATTCTATCCTTAAATTTATAAAAGACTCTACAAATTTAACATCTGCAAGTTTGAGCATTGCTCACTCTATAGCTCAGCATGAAAAAGCACTCAGTGAGGGAAAATTTATTAAAGAAAATCTCCTAAGATGTGTACCAGTTCTATTTCATAATATGCAGAATAAAGATGCAATTATTAAGAGAATATCTAAGTTACCACTCAGTAGAAATATCATAAAAAACCGAATAATGAGACTGAACAGAAACATACATCAATTAAAGAAAGACATAATTAATTGTAAATATTTTTTATCTCTCTTGATGAAACTACTAATGTCACATCACATGCTCAGTTGGCCATTATTGGTCGATATTCTGATGGTCTCACAATGAGAGAAGAGTTGATAAAGTTAGTTTCAGTGAACACAAGTACATCAAGAAGCAAAATATGTAAGGTTGTTATACAAACATTCCATGACCTAAGCATTGATATCTCTAAAGTTGTGTCAGTGATGACAGATGGGGCACCAAACGTGGTGGGGGGGAAAGTCAGATTGTCAAATTTTTTACGGAAGCTATTGGACATCCGATTGTGCCTTTTCATTGTATTATCCATCAGGAGGTTTTATGTGTCAAGGCAGGATTCTTTGACTTAAATGACTTAATGTCAGTTATTACAAAAATAGTTAATTTAATAGCTGCTCGCCCACTTCATAAGGGAGACTTTTCTGCATTTTTACAGGAGGTTGATTCCACCTACAGTGGAATGCTGATGTATAATAATGTAAAATGGCTGAGCTGAGGCAAAGTTCTTGAGCGCTTTGTGGAGTGCTTTGAAGAAATTAAGGTGTTTCTTAAGGACAAGGATCTGGGAAACTTTTCTCAGCTCAATGATGATAAGTGGATCAACACCCTCATATTTTTTACAGATCTCTCTGTTCATATTAATGAACTGAACCCAAAGTTACAAGTTTTGGCAAAAGTATTGACATTATGTTTGGATACATAAGAGCTTTTGAAAGTAGCTTAAAATTGTCAAGGGAGAAGTAGAAACTAAAACTTTTTCCTCGAGTAACAAAGTATTTTGAGAAGGCCAGTGCAGCTGTACAAAATGAAATGGAATCCTTGCATATAAAGTACCAGCATGTGTTAGACTCATTTCTTGACCAGTTCAGTGATAGATTTAATCAATTTAGAAGTCTAGAACAGACCATAAAAATAATTAAGCAGGGAACACCAAGATGGTGGCATAGGTAAACACCTATTGTTCTGCCCTGCGCAACGATTTAAGAGCTGCAACATAACAGCAGAACAGACATCATCCAGAATCGCCAGAAAGCTGGCTGAGTGAAAACTCCACTAATAAGAGTAAAGGTGGGACACTGAGACTCAGAGGTGCGGCGGGAGCGCAGCCTTGAAGACGGAAACAGGTTAGGAGCTGCCCTGGTCTCGCGCGCGGGCTAGGGCTGGAACAGCAACCCTGGCTGGATTTCGCCAACAGGGAGGACAGAGACGTCCCACTACACAGATTCACCAGCGCCAGGCGAGGTCCGAGGTCCGGGGGACACACCCTGGAAGCGGGGCGCAGCAGAGGCTCCTAGTCTGCAAGAAACCCGGAGGTGGGGAAAAGAAGTTTTTGCGCAAGGGTCGCACAAACCCGCCACTTGCCCCCTAGAAACTTGTCTCCTGGTTCCGGAAACCATCTATTTTACAACCCTGGGCTAGACTTTGGGTGTGCAGACACATTTGGGGAGAGACAGAGTTGTCTGGCAAGGGGAAGAGACTAGTGGCTTTCTCTTGGAGGTGTCTGCAGCCATCCCCATCCAACAGAGACCCACACGAGCGAGCACTGCATAGGACTTAGCTGACACTGAGGCTGCCTGCACAGCTCAGAGACTCCGTCCATCCAACCTGAACACAGTCTCCCTTCACAGCCAATTGGCCTGGAGGTCAAACCCTCCTAGGGCTAACAACAACAAGCTGGGTTTAAATTCAAAAATACTGTACAACACATAAAGAATTGCAGTAGTCAGGTAACTGGGGAGGCTGAGCCACTGTCCCTTTGAGGATATCTACCACATAAAGCAGCCACCATGCAGTGATATGGAAAGAAATCAGGTGTGAAAGAAATGGAGGAGAAAAGACGACAAGACATAGAGTTCAAAACCACGGTTATAAGGCTTTTCAAGAGGCTCCTAGAAAAGGCCGATCAACTTAATGAGAATTACGAGGAAATAAACAAGACCAACCAGGAAATGAATGAGACTTACAAGGAAATGAATGAGACTTACAAGGGAATGAATGAGACCCTCAAGGAAATGAACAAGACCTCTGAGGATACGAACCAGACCCTCACAGATATGAAAAAGGACCAACTAGAAATCAAGCATACACAGACCGAAGTAAAAAATATTACACAAAGTCCTAAAAGCAGTCCAGAACGCCACAAGAACCAAGTCAAAGATTTGAAATACAAAGAAGCAAAATCCACTCGGCTGGAAAAGCAAGAAACAAAAAGAATTCAGATAATTGAAGATAGTGTAAGGGGCCTCTGGGACAACCTCAAGCATGCCAACATCCGAATTATTGGGGTGCCAGAAAAAGAGAGAGAGCAAGTTAATGAAAACCTACTTGAAGAAATAGTGACTGAAAACTTCCCCACCTGGTGAAAGAAACTGACTTAAAAGCCCAAGAAGTACACAGAACCCCAAAATATAGGAATCTAAAGAGGACCACACCAAGACATATCGTAATTAAAATGCCAAGAGCAAAAGATAAAGAGAGAATATTAAAAGCTACAAGAGAAAAAACATTGCTTACCTACAGGGGAGCACCCATACGATTGTCAGCGGATTTCTCAACAGAAACGATGCAGGCCAGACGCGAGTGGCAAGAAATATTCAAAATAATGAATAGCAAGAATCTACAACCAAGATTACTCTATCCAGCAAAGCTATCATTCAGAATTGAAGATCAGATAAAGTGCTTCGCAGATAAGAAAAAGCTAAAGGAGTTCATCACCACCAAACCAACATTATATGAAATGCTGAAAGATATTCTTTAAGAAGAGGAAGAAGAAAAAGATAAAACTGTAAATTATGAACAACAAATACACATCTATCAACAAATGAACATAAAAATCAAGTGAATTGATAGGCTGATGAACAAGATAAACTGGTGAATATAACAGGAACATGGACATAGAGAGGGAATGGACTGACAATTCTTGGGGAGAAAAGGGTTGTGGGAAGTACAGCAAGAGATTGTACAAAAATCTTGCAACAATGGGAGAGGACATTGGGGAGGGGGAGGTGTGGGTGGAGGGTGGGATAGGTACAGGGTGGAGGAGAGATATAGGGGGATAAAAAAGGGGAAACAATGTAATTAATAAAGTGAATAATAAAGATTAAAAAAATAATTAAGTATCCTGATGTAGTAGTCTATAGTAGTTTGGAATTAAATGGTTTCCAATGGATGCAAATTGATGATTTGGAGACACAACTTGCGAATTTTAAGACAGCATCTGGGCTCAGGTGTTTGTCGACTTGAGGTCAAAGCTTGAGAATCTGGAAAGGTGCTGCTTGGAGAATCAAGAGGAGTGTCATTGTGAACAGGAAATTTGGAGTGCCTGACACTTTTACCAGACACTTTTAGCACCCTGAAAAATATAGCAATGGCTTTACTCACAATTTTTCCCTCTACATACTTTTTGTGAGACCTTATTCTCAGCATTAAATAATTTCAAAACCAACAAAATAAACAGATTGATAGATGAAGTTAGTAGGGCTTGTTTGGACTTGAAGTGTACAAAATACCAACCTTCAATTGAAGGGTTAGCCAATGAAATTCAGCAACAAAAAAGGTCACTAATAGGCAGGTTAGTTAAATAATTCCCCTTTCCCTCACTTACGTTACTTAGTTCATGGCTCCCCACACAAGTTAAATAATATCAAGACTAACAAAAGAAACCGACTGACAGATGAACAAAGAAGTCACTAAGCAGGTAAGTTAAATAATTAGTTTTTGGATTATTAAATATAGTCATATATTACAATTATACATTTTTGTTATTTAAACTATAAATATTGCAAAATTATGTTCTTTTTTTCTCGAGTGTGACACACCACCTGAGTTATCCTCAGTTTTGGGGGGAATTTTGACACACCAAGTTCAAAAGGTTGCCCATCACTGAACTAGAGGCTCTCTCAAAAGAATCTGGTCTTGATTGTTTTCAGAGCATCAGTGTAAAATCATGCAAATGGAGAGCACTTCAATTTTAGAATTTAATATTGATATCAAGAACTAAAAGACACAGGCCCAACTACTTAAGAAGATTCTTTACAATGACAATAATTTGTCCATGTAATTCCAAAGCTATTAAAGTTTATGTTTTAGCAACCCATAGACTACTTAGATTCTCAACTTTCCACATTCTATTTGTTTGTTAATTTTTTGTGAAATTCACATTGGAGAAAACCAGCAAGAGCAACAAGGGTCTATACTCAATGATTACTTTCTTTCTTCTTTCTTTCTTTCTTCTTTCTTTCTTTCTTTCTTTCTTTCTTTCTTTCTCTCTTTCTTTTCTTTCTTTTAGTTTAAATGCATTTTATTTTTAGACAACCTACATGATACATTTTTCTTAAAAATAATTTCTCTGCTCCAAATAAGTTAAGGTCAAAGTAAATGAAGATCTCAAGATACAAGCCATCTCATTTGTCCTGTTGTGGTGTGTAGAGAAAAGCAGCAGTTACTATGACAGGTGATAGATCCAAGTTGCCAGATTATTAATGTTTTTTTTTCCATTTCTTACCCATCCTTAAAGAGAACCATATATGCATCACACCATCCTCACATAGTCCAGCAGAGCAACCATGCCGTCTGGATTCATATCTTCACCACTATAGAATTGGCAGTTCTGAAATGTGCAAGGATTTACTGGATTTGTTCTGTAGCCTTGTCATAAAAGTTTTACTATTGCAGGTCTCTGTTTTTGTTTTGTTGTTGTTATTGTTTTAGAGAGATAGAGGAAGGTAAAAGAAGAGAGAAAGAAACATTGTTGTGGGAGCTGAAGATTGGTTGCCTGTCTCCTTCAAGCCCTCTACTGGGGATGGAGCCCGAAACCAGGACTATGCCCTAACTGGGAATCTCTGTGTACCAGACAGTGCCCAACCAATTGAGCCATACTGGCCAGGGCATTGATTGATTTCATGCCATCTTTGATGCCTTTCTTGTAAACTTCTTTTAGTTTCCTGCAAATGATGGCTCATGACAATATCGACACCAGTGATGACTGCTTTATGTGCATTTGTCCTTGTGGCCTTTAGCTGTGTCATTTCCACTAATTAGCAAGTCATCAATGTTTTCCTCTGTTTTAGCAACCATCTTTGACTTTGCCACATAGGCACAGCCAGACTGAGTTCTCCCATATCTTGTAGATGTTGGACAATATCTCTCTATGGCTGATAAAGTCCTGGTAGATGATCCTGATGGCAGCTGAGGGGTAGACAACAGCTGGGTTAGCTTAGCAGAAACCCTGATCTGGTGCTGTGCAGTTGAAACAGTGCCATGGGATGAAAGGAAAAACAGGGGGAAAGTTTCACTGACTTTTTTGAGTTGGGTGAATTTTACCCTTGAAAAGATAAGGTACTATCTATAATAATAGAAGCATAATATGCTGATTAGACCAGACATCTTTCTTTCCCTCCGGATGAAGCCAGGATTGCCTGCCAGCGGCCAGAGGGAAGCCCAGATCCGGAGTGCCAGAAGGAAGACAGTCTTGGGAGCCAGAGGAAGGAAGGCCTACTATTGTACAATTTCATGCATTGGGCCTCTAGTTTCTAATAAATTCAAATATTAATGATACCACATATTAAATTCTCATGTACAAGTGAAGTTCATGTATTTGCATTTTTATACTAATGATATGATTATATATATATATATATATATATATATATATATATATATACTAGAGGCTCGGTGCATGAAATTCATGCACAGGTTGGGGGTGGGGAGGAGTCCTTCAGTGTGACCTGCACCTTCTCCCAGTCCAGAATCCCTTGGACCTAAGACTTCTGGAGTCAGGCTTCTGGATGAGCGGCACTCCTTCTGTGAGAGCCCACTGACCACCTATGTTGAGCATCTGCTCCCTGGTGGTCAGTGCTCCTCATTACGACTGGTCATTCTGCCATTTGGTCCATTTGCATATTAGCCTTTTATTATTATATATAGAATGTGTGTGTGTGTGTGTGTGTGTGTGTGTGTGTGTGTCTGTGTCTGTGTATGCACACACATATATGTATATACACATATCTATACACTTGAGGTCCGGTGCAAGAAATTCTTTCATGGGGAAGGGGCATGTCCCTCAGCCCAGCCTGCACCCTCTCCAATCTGGGACCACTACAGGGATGTTTAACTGCCTGTTGAGGCCAATCTTGGTGGGATCAGGCCTAAATATGCAGTCACACATCTCTCTCATAATCCAGGACTGCTGGCTCACAACTGCTCAGCTGCCTGCCTACCTGGTTGCCCATAACCACTTCTGCCTGCCAGCCTGATTGGCGCCGAACTGCTCCCCTGCCAGCCCTATTTCCCCTAACTGCCATCCCCTGCCGACCTGGTCACCCCTAACTGCCCTCCCCTACAGGCCTGGCCACCCACAACTGCCCTCCCCTGCAGGCCTGATTGCCCCCAACTGCCTTCCTTTGAAAGCCTGGTTTCTCCCAACTGCTGGCCTGATTGCCCACAATGGCCCTTCCCTGCCAACCATCTTGTGGTGGCCATTTTTTGTCCACATGGGGGTGGCCATTTTGTGTATGGGAGTGATGGTCAAATTGCATATTGCTCTTTTATTAGATAGGATATAAAACCCTAATATGCAAATAGACCAAACAGTGGAACAACCAAATAACTAAACAACCAGTCACTATGACACGCACTGACCACCAGGGGGCACACGTGGAACTTGGCAAGGATCAGCAGCAGGGGGTTCTGCGATCTTGAGTTTGTGGTTTCCAAATAAACAGCCAGAAGGGATGATAAACCCTCCACAAACAGCTCAGACAGCACCTATCTAAATGACAGATTTGTTTAAATTGAATCTTTCTGTCAATGAATGACCCCAACCCTCCCTGGTTCAGCCAGGTCCCTGTGGAACACAATCTCCATGCAATACAATGGGGTCCCAGTTTCGTCCCTGGCGATTTCAAGTGCATTATCTGTGACAGTGGGGATGAAAAGGAAAAAGCATCATGTGGGCAGCTCTGGAGAGCAAGCAGAAGGAAAACATGTCTGGCAGACACTACCCTGACACTTCCTTCAATGTGTAAAAGAAATAAAATAAAACAATATAAAACCCCTTTTCCACCCTGGGAGGGATCAGGGACTGAGGGGCATCCCACCCAGGCATTGCGTACTTGCTTCCTACCTCCTTCATCTGCATGGACAAGTTATAGAGTTAAGGTGAGGAGGAGCTTTGCAGAAAGGGGATCCCTGGAAGTGCACCCCTGCCTTCCCTCTGGACCTGATCTCTTGAAGCCCAGCGCCTGACTCTGCCCCCAGCAGATCTGCATATCCCAGACCTTCCAGTGTTTCTAGGTACTGGGCATTCCTGTGTCTTCCCTGCCTCCCAGCCAGTGACCATCACTGTCTTCTACCCTGGAGGCACTCTGGCCTTCCTAATTTTCAGTCTTTAAAGCCTAGTTGCTTCTCCACGAATTTCATTTGATAAGAACCCAGCAAAGTTGCTTAGCAACTTAGCTGCTCAGACTTCATCAGGGACAATGAATGACACACCTTACTTCGCTTTGATAGCAAAGCAATCTTATTTTTTTATTTTTTAAAATAGATTTTTATTGATTTCAGAGAGGAAGGGAGAGGGAAAGAGACAGAAACATCAATGATGAAAGAGAATCATTGATCAGCTGCCTCCTGCATGTGCCGTACTGGGGATCAAGACTGCAACCCAGGTATGTGCTATTGACCGGAATCTAATATGTGACCCTTCAGTCCTCAGGGTAAAGCTCTAGCCACTGAGCCAAACCAGTTAGGGCAAGCAATCATATTCTTACAGACTTGATTTTTGTCATAAACAAGTGGATTTGAATCATATCAAACCTATACACATTTTTAAATGAAATGTTTCTTCATTTCTACTAATGTAATTCTACCTTAAAACTTATGTTGTATAATCTATACTAATAAATTGGTAATATGCTAATTAGACCGGATGTCTTCTGGACATCCATCAATGTAGTATGTATAGGTGTATGTATGTATATATATATATACATATATATATGTATTTATATATGTGAATGTGTGTGTGTGTGTGTGTGTGTGTGTGTGTGCGTGCACACACACACACACACACACACACACATACACACACTAGAGGCCCGGTGCACAAATTTGTGCACAGGTGGGGTCCCTTGGATTGGTCGGCAATTGGAGACATCTTCCGCGGTCCTGATTGGGGCCAATCAAGGCCAGCTGGCAGGGGGAAGGGACTGCAGGAAGTTGACTGGCCACAAAAGGTTAGGTATGGGAGGGCACTGACCACCAGGGGCAGCTTCTGCATTGATCATCTGCCCCCTGCTGGTCAGTGCACATCATACCAACTGGTCGACCAGTCATTTGGTCATTCAGTTGTACAGTTGCTTATGCTTTTGTATATATAGATATACTAGAGGCCTGGTGCATGAAATTTGTACATGGGGGTAGGGTAGGAGATATCCCTCAGCCCAGGCTACACACTCTCCAATCTGGGATGCCTTGAGGAATAGGATTGGGCTTAAACAGGCAGCCAGACATCCTTCTCACAATCCAGGACTGCTGGCTCCAAACTGCTCACCTGCCTGCATCCCTGATTGCCCTTAACTGCTTCTGCCTGCCAGCCTGATCACCACCTTACCACTCCCCTACCAGACCAATTGATGTCTAAGTGCTCTCCTGCCAGCCTGTTTGCCCCCAAGTTCCCTCCTCTGCCATCCTGGTCTCCCCTAACTGCCCTCCCTTGCAGGCCTGGAACTTCCCAACTGCCCTGCCCTGCTGGCCATCTTTTAGTGGCCATCTTCTGTCCACATGGGGGCAGGATCTTTGACCACATTGGGTATCCCTCTTGTGTTTTAGAGAGACGGTCAATCTGTGTATTAGTCTTTTATTAGATAGAATAGAGACCTGGTGCATGGGTGGGGGTCTGCTGGTTTGCCCTGAAGGGTGTCCCAGAACAGGGTTGGGGTTCCCTTGGGGCATGGGACAGCCTTAACAAGAGGCCTGTGGTGGTTTGCAGGCTGGCCACACCCCCAGTGACCCAAGTGGAGGCCCTGGTATCTGGGATTAATTTATCTTCTACAATTGAAACTTTGTAGCCTGGAACAGAGCTAAGCATTCTGCTCACTCCATGGTGGCAGCCATTTCTCTTGGGATATTTACCTTCTATAATTGAAACATTGTAGCCAGGATTGGAGGACTGGGCAGGCCAGAACTGCAGTAGCTTGGCTTCCTCCAGCTCTGTGGCTGCTACCATTTCTATTGGGATACATCTTCTATAATTGAAACTTTGTACCATTGAGTGGAGGCCTAGGACAGCAATGGCAGGCAGAAAGCTTAACTTCCTCCATTGCCAGGGAAACCCAAGCCTCTCTCCTGCTCTCAATGGCCAGAGCCATCTTTGTTGAGATTTCTTTGCTTCTGCTTGGCTTGTGTGCATGGCTTGATTAGAGGTATGGTCAATTTGCATATCCTTTCTAATAAAAGAGTGATTTGCTGATTAACCATCACTCCAATGCATAAGAAGGCTACCCCCATGTGGCAAAGATCCTGCCACCATGTGGACACAAGATGGCCATCACAAGATGGCCAGCAGGGGAGGGCTGTTGGGAGGTTCCAGGCTTGCAAGGGCAGGCACTTGTGAGCAATCAGGCCAGCAGTGGAGGGAAGTTGAGAGGGACCAGTCTTGCAAGGGAGGGCAGTTGGGGGCAATAAATCTTGCAGGGAGGGCAGTTAAGGGTGACCAGGCCGGCAGAGGAGGGAAGTTGGGGGCAAACAGGCTGGCAGGGGAGCAGTTAGACACCAATTAGGCTGGCAGGGGAGTGGTTAGGAGTGATTAGGCTGGCAGGCAGAAGTGGTTAGTAGCAATCAGGGAGGCAGGCAGGTGAGCAGTTTGAAGCCAGCAGTCCTGGATTGTGAGAAGGATGTCTGACTGCCTGTTTAGGCTGATCCTACTGGGAATGGATCAAAACAGGCAGTTGGAAATCCTTCAAGGGTTCCCAGATTGGAGATTGTGCAGGCTGGGCTGAGGGACATCCCCTGCCCCTCCCCCATGGACGAATTTCGTGCACCAGGCCTCTAGTTCTATATGCAGTGAAACAACTGGTGGCTATTACTTGCACTGACCACCAGGGGGTAGATGTTCAGTGGCGGAGCTCTACTCTGGTGATCAGTATGCTCCCATAGGGGGAGCACTGCTCAGCCAAAAGTCCTGAACTGGCCTCACAGCTGGTGAGTCCAGTGGAGGTGGCAGCCTCTCCTGCCTCTGCTGCAGTGCAAGGATGTCCGACTGCCAGCTTAGGCCAGCTCTCCACAGGGGAGCCATCAGTTGGACATCCCCTGAGCTCTCCCAAACTGTGAGCGGGCGCAGGCCAGGCTGAAGGGATCCCTCCCTCGAGTGCACGAATTTTGTGCATTGGGCCTCTAATTATACATATAGTTCAATTTAAGTGAAAATTGGTGAAGCTGATCCAAACACATAAATGACATAGGATCTCACCCACACTCCTCTATCTTTTTAGAGTTGGAAGATGACTGCTCTCATGTATTATAATTGTATTCTCTAATTATTCCTATCTGTTAAAGAGACATAAAGTTAAATTAAGAAGACCTTTTGCCTCATCATTTTAACTTACACATTTAGAAATCATTGTTAGGTCCACGATGAAAAGGTCCCACAGCTGACACTTGTCACTGACACAGATTTGGGAAGCCAGTGACAATGCATCTCTGTTAATGGTTTCACCTCTTGCACTGTGTTTTTACCAAAGGAAATACAGCTTTCAGCTTGAAGTATGGGAAGGATGGAGAAAAGCAGCAATAAGGCTAAGGCCTAAAGGGAAGCTAAGATAGTGCTTACCGCTGAGCAGAGAAATGGCCCCATTGGCCTCTGCAGGGGCAGCTCTCCAGACTAGAGCTGCCTTAGTGTTTTGTGTGACCTCTTCCCTCCAGAAACCCCTACCCCAGGAGGAAATATAACAACAATTTTCGAGACTTTTAAAAGAGAAATAATAAAAAAGTACTATTTGCTTCTTTTTATAATTGTTTAAAGAGAAACAAATGGAAGACAACAAAATTCTTTGTCAGTTACTTACATTAGCAATGCTGGGCAGACCTTCCATTCAGACCTTTCTGAAAAATTTCTAAAGAAAGAGAACATTTTCCCTTTCAGGTCAGGAGAAAATAGGAAAAACAGCACCCTGCCTTCATGATATATGAATCTCAAGGAAAATATTTCTTCCCTGGGCTACTTATTTTGAAATTATAAAGTGAGTTAAGAAAGAGAAAATGATAATTCACACACACATTATATATATATATAATGTTTGTATGTGTGTGTGTGTGTGTGTGTGTGTGTGTGTGTACACACTAGAGGCCCAATGCATGAAAGTTATGCACAGGTAATGGGGAGGCATGTGTTTTCCCTCAGCCCAGCCTGCACCCTCTCCAATCTGGGATCCTTCTCACAATCCAGGAGTGCTGGCTCACACCTGTTTGTCTGTCTTCCTGCCTCATTGCCCCTAACTGCTTCTTTCTGCCAGGCTGATCACCCCTAATCACTCCCGTGCCAGCCTGATTGATGTCTAATTGCTCCCCTGCTGGCCCAATTGACCCTAACTACCCTCCCCTGCTGGCCTGGTCACCCCTAACTGCCCTCCCCTACCAGCATGGTTGCCTCTAACTGTCCTCCCCTACAGACCTTGTCACCCCTAACTGTCTTCCCCTTCAGGCCTTGTCACCCCCCTACTGTCCTCCCCTGCAGGCCTGGTCTTGCTAAATTACCCTCCTCTGTCAGCCCAGTCACTCCTAACTGCCCTCCCCTGCTGGCCATCTTGTGGTGGCCATCTTGTGTTTTGGAGTGATGGTCAATTTGCATATTACTCTTTTATTAGATCGGAAATATATATACTGAATGGACAGATTATTATGATCACCCCATCAGGATTTCGTTGGGTCACTTTTTGCCTTCAATACTGCAGTGATTATTCTTAGCATTGACTCCATGAGATGTTAAAATGTGATACAAAGAATCTAACACCATAGCCAGCCGGTGAATAGCACTGTCCAGTTCAGTGAGATTTGATGATTGTGGAACCAGCTGCCTGATGGCTCTTTTAACTTCTTCCCACAAATGCTCAATTGGACTGAGATCTGGTGATTGTGGGGGCCACCTAAGCAAGGTAAAGTCTCCCTCATGTTCTTGAAACCACTCCTGCATAATCCAAGCATTGTGGCATTGTCTTGTTGGAAGAAGCCATCTCCATTGGGATACGCCATCAACATGATAGGATGAAATTGATCAGCAACAATACTTAGGTATGTTGTGCTATTCAGATATTGTTCCACATGAATTAAAGGGCCCAAATCATGCCAGAAAAATATGCCCTAAACCATAACACTGACCCCACCAGTTTAAAGGGTTGTAATCAAACATGTGGGGTGCATGCTTTCATGCTGTTTCATGCTGTTTCCACAAAATTCCCATTCTGCCATCTGCATGATGCAACTGGAAACGTGATTCATTGGACCACATGACTTTTTTCCAATGCTTGACTATCCAATCCTTGTGTTCCTGTGTGAATTGGAGACGTTTTATCTTGGTAATTGCAGACAGCGAAAGTGTTCAAACAGGCCTTCAGCTTCCATATCCTGTATGAAGCAGTGTATGGCTAATTTGCCTACAAACGTCAGGTGGTCATAATAATCTGGCCACTCAGTGTATATTAAAATAGTATATGTTATGTAGATATATATACATAAGTTACATATTCTCACTAGTACACACTCTCATACTTCCTTGGTTTCATCACTATTTTCTTTGCTTCATCTTGTTGAAATCATAACAGCATCAGAAATGGTCATAAAGTCATCCAATATGTTCCCTTGCTAAAGAGAAATTGTTCTCCATAGTATGTTTTTTAATTCGTTGACCACTTCATGTTTAAATGACTCAGCCACAGGGAGTTCCCTTGAAAAAGTGTTCCATAGGCTGACACATTAGTGTACACAGATGTCGCTTGATTCTAATCTAAATTTTCTTTTATGTGATTTTATGGGGCTGTGTCTAGTCCTGCCTTATCTCTACTATCTTAAAATATTTTAAGATGATCAGTGCCTTCATCTATCAAGAGAAACTATAATTATAAAAACATCCTAGTTGATCATTATTTCACTTGTTATACCTACCAAGTTGTTTGCCTTGCTTCATTTAAAAATACCTACCAAGTTGTTTGCCTTGCTTCATTTTAAAACACCTTGCTTGCAACTTAGTCATGTTTTGTAAGTTGAGTAAACTGGTCTCATTACTACAAATACTCATTATTAAATAATTTGTTTTTGTTTTAATTTTAAATTGACTCTTATTTTGGAAATCTCTCAGCTGTTGACAGTCAGAAATCCCCATGCAGTTAGTTCAGTGGTTGTGGGTTCTTAGGCTGTGGGAGCTAAGTCTTACTCAGACTTTTTTCCCTACTGCTGCACTTGTGTAAACAAGATACTTAGTGAGACAGTTATTGAATGAAAGCAAAACCTTGTCCCCTCAGCTTGAGAAGCTATTGAAATATAGTGTTTGCTCTCAGAACTTTAAAGATCAAACCTGTTTCTTCCTGAAAACTATCCCTTGTGTGATATTTCATTTAGATTGTCTCCCATTTCATTGCTGCTGTATTGGATATTGCCTTAATAATTTCTGTTTATGTTCACTATTTCAACATTCTTTTTTCCTACATCAGTGCTCATTGAAAGGTTTTAAGATAGTTTTGAGCAGTGCAATTAGAAAGGGGGACTAATAAAATTGTGGGTCCTACCACATTTTTAAGAAAGAGTCTCCTGGAAACAAGGAGACTCAGTACAGTCACACAGGTGAGCTTTCTAGCTTCTTTCTCTTTCTCACTTCTTAAGCTCTGCATTATGTTGAAATTAGACATTTAGTTGAACTAAATATTATACTTAATTCCATGTAAAAAGGAATAAGGATATGCATTTTTTAACTTGATATCTGTGTTTTTGACTGATTGTATTCTTTTGTTTAAGTTGTTACAGATTTTTCAATACTATGACTAGAGACCTGGGGCACAAAATTCCTGCACAGGTGGAAGGGATGTCCCTCAGCTCGGCATATAGTCTCTCAGAATTTGGGACCCCTCGGGGGGATGTCCAACTGATGGTTTAGGCCCAATCTTGCAGGAATCTCTGTGGGATTGGGCCTAAACCAGCAGTCGAACATCCCTCTCACAATCCAGGACCACTGGCTCTTAACTGCTCGCCTGCCTGCCTGCCTGCCTGCCTGATCCCCCCCACACCTAACTGCTTGTCCGCCTGCCTTATTGCCCCTAACTGCCTCTGCCTCAGCCTCCAGCACCACGGCTTCATCAGGAAGGTCTTACAGAAGGTCATCAAAAATGACATCTGGAAAGTCATTTGGTTGTCCAGTCTAATTAGCATATTATGCTTTTTTTTTCAAATAGATTTTCTTGCCCATTCTGGGGCATCTGTTTAGCTTCTGGATAGTCAAACCTGTGGCATCTATCTGGGCACAGTTACAACTTCTTTGTGGATATTGACATAGGCATGCATTTCTTTTATGGCCATGATAATACTTAATTCCCATCACAGCTTCATTGTCTCATTAGGAGAATCTTCAGCTTTGGGGCCCACAAAACTGTCTCAGGAAGCATCTTTCACCAGATCTTTGTGCATACTGACATGGCCTGACATTATCAGCAATCATGCTGGCACTAAATATTACACACACATGGGACTCTTAGCCCCTCCTCATTCATGTTGAATAACTACTTTAGATTCTACACAATTCAGACACAGGACCAAGTCCTATTGTTTTATCATGTATTCACGAATATTGTAGTCTTAATAAAAAATGCGTGATGTTGCTGGAGGGACAACATAAGGCAGTACACAGAATTCTAGCACAAGATTTCCACTTAACTCTATTTTTTCTTGCCATGTCAAAGGGTTTCTGTTTCATAAACAGTATCAGTTCTGTAAGTCTCAACTATTTTTCTAACAGATTCCTCCCAGTGTTGGGCATCTCTAAAGGCCCATCCCAGCAGCAGGGCTGCTTTCAGTCAGCTGATCTCTTGTTGTAACTGAGTAACAGTCCAACTCCTCTCTTACACAATCTGGCTTATTTCAGTGTCCTACAAGTGGGATCCTTAGAGCACTCCTTAGTAAACTTGCTGCACTCAAATCTTTGACTCAGAGTGTATTTCCTGGGAAACCCAACCTGCAACGGTTATATTTTTAACCTTTTCTTTCTGTGTAGGGGGGAATAGCTAACATAAACAATGAAATGTTAATATAGAATCTATAGAGACTTTATATAGTTACACACCTTTTAAAAGTAGTGTTGAAATGAATCTCTAAGCATCTCAAGCCAAGATGCTAGCAATTTACACTGTGTCCCCTTGTAAGAATTTAAGTAGCGTAGTAGTAAGATGATGTCCTTGGTTTTTATACAAAACACAGCTATTTTCAATTACTTAAAGCTGTTACCATAGATCTAATTTATTATATTCTTTCTCTCCCTTATAAGTAAAATGTTGGTTGCAAAGTCTTCTCTCAGTATTAGGGATATGTAAATTTTATCTCCTCCTGTGTACTGATTTATTTCATACATCTAATCTAGACCATGGGCAAATTTTTAGTTTTCTGTGGGATATCATTATGAAAATCAAGAACAAAACACAGAACACCAAAAAGCCTTAATATTATGCCTGAGTGTTGTTTGGAAGTAAAGCTAAGATTATAACATTATATGTTAATCACAATTATCCTCAAAATGTGGCTACTTGTCTATTTTATTAAGATGGAATTCACACAAATCTTTGTAGGACAATGCGTCAATTAAAATAACACTAGATGGAAGACAGTCTAGAAAGTGTCCTCAGGCAAAATTGAAAGGACACACTGGAGAATGAGACTTAAAACATGGTAACTGCTAGGACTTACAGTTTTATTATGATTTATCCCTGCATGGCTTGCTCTCTGCTTTGCTCTGATATTGGTGGAAGGCTGGCCTCTCAAAGTTGTGTCTATCCACTTGCAGGAGAGAGATTGGAGGAGGCTGAGAATGAGGGGAAATAGTGCATCTTCCCCTCTCTCTTTGCATTGGTGGTGTCTGCCACAGCAGCAGCCTGGCTCTTATCTGCTTTTCCTATAGGCTGAGCATAGATAGCACTGCCAACCCGCTAAGTCCTGTCAACCTAGCTACTGCTCTGCTGTTGTTCCTCTTTGGTTTGCTCGAGCACCCCCATCAGCCTTTTAGCTCTTTTCTCTTACCTGGGCAGAAAAGTCTCTATTTCCCTCTGATTTAAATACATAGAATGGTTTGTGGTTGTACTCGATGATCACAACTACCTGAAGTATACTCCTGTTCATTGCAACAAAACCCCAAATACAAATGGCCTTCATCCCATTAGAGAAAAACAAAAGTGATGTTAGTATCTATATTTTACAGAGCAGAAAGGTGGGCTCAGCATTTTGCTTAGGTTATGTATGCAATGCACAGCTTACATGAGGTCTGTGGCCTCTAAAGTCAGACAAACTGGATTTGAATAACTACTTAACCAACCTGTGCTCAATTTTCTCATCAATAGGATGGGGTCATTAGTCATATCTACCTCAAAAATGTTATGAAGACTAAATAAATTACTAAATATTGAAGTTGTTAGAACAGTTACTGGCACATAGTATATGCTCAATAAAAATTAGCTATCATTGTTATTATCCATGGAGCTTCAGTATTGTTTTAAATTACTTTGAAAATACAAACCAAGTTCTCGTGATTGATGTTGGGGTTTATGGCCCAATGTGTGAGTTTAAAAAAAAAAAAACATTTACATCACCCTGACTGAGTTGCTCAGTTGGTTAGAGCATCCTCTGAATACACCAAGATTGAGGTTTTGATAGCAGGTGAGGGCATATATAAGAATCAACCAAATGGACAAGTAAATGGAACAACAAATCCCCTTCTCTCTCTCTCTTTCTCATCATTAAAAAAAGGAACATTTACAAATGTATAATATGTTAACATTTTGAATTATAATTTCTATTTTGTTTAAAAATCGAGTTCGCTACCCTTGATTATTGAAACAGTTTAGAAAAGAAGATTGGTTTATTTTGTGTAATAGTCAAGAATTTCACAATGGCTTAGGGCACCAAATGATTGCAAACCATCATCCTGCAATTAAAATGGCCAGAGCTGACCTGCTCTTTATTAAACATTAATTTCTGGCTTCTTCTGAATGTGCCAATGAGTTCAAGGTCTGGATATGCATGACTCATGCTAGCTCTGTGTCATTAAGCTGTTTGATAGGCAAAAACTATTTTTCATTGCATTGAGTCTGAACTTGAGATTTTTTTATAATTTAAAAATTAGCAGTTCAGAGTACATTTAAATGAAAAATGCTGGCATTTGTAACCTTCACCCAGCTAATAAGAACAATGTTTTCACCATTAAAATAAATACTGAAAACTCCGTGGACTAGAACTACCAAGAGCATATATTAATATTTCATATATAATATTGTTAACATATATTTAGAATATTTTAATATTTAGTATTTATCTTTATATGAATAAGTTAAATTATTCTATTTATCTGTAATCACGTTAACAAAAAGAAAAGCAAATGCATATATTATAAATAAATTATCTACTAATTATTACTTCATTATGTATTTTATAATGTTTTTAAGGTATGATTGTGCCTCTAGGTAATACAAAATTAAGGGGACTTGAAATAATCAATCAGAGTAGTTGGACAGATAATTGCACCAAACATTAGTTTTTCAATTTACTTTAATCCTCATTATATTTTTTTACCATCTGCAAAAACCTTCTTATAGAAATTTCCCCCAATAACATCCACTCTATAATTGTATCTTTTACATAACTAGCTCCAAAACTTAATCTATGGCAATTTGAGTTATTTAGACGAATGGATGTGTATTTAGGAGATTTTGACATTGACTTGGTAGCTGGGTGCCCTATCACCCTTGGGCATTAATGATAACCTGTGAGTGTGTGTGTTTGTGTGTGTTTTAGTGTTATGTTTTTAGTGATCATCTATTATAAAAAATGTCTTATGATGTAGATAGCTAAAGGCATATCCAAATTCACTGTCAATTTGTGTTAAATCAAAGTTTTTAAGTTAGTGTATTTGAAAGGAAATGTAAGGCATATCTAACTTTCACATATTCCAGACTTTTAAGCCAAAAGTACAAGCAAACATGATTTATAGTGGAAAGAAAGATGTAGGCTAAATTTACAATAAGTATATTTAAGCATAAAATTTATGAGGGCAGGGAGCTTGAAGGAAATGTTTTAGAAAACATTTTTAATTGAATTTATTGAGGTGACATAGGTTAACAAAATTATATAGGTTTCAGGGATACCATTTTTAAATAAATCATCTATATGTTGTATTGTATGTTCACCATCCTAAATTCCCTCTATCACCAGTTGAAGAGGTCACCCATCAATGATGACATTGATTTCAAACTAAAAGGAACCATAAACTCAAATGGGTCTAATTTCTTTATTGGACAATTTGCAGGAAGAAGAGGTGATATAAAGTCAAGTAGTATCAAACAGATCAAGTTTCTTAAGAGCTTTGGATACAGACAAAAAGTCTGCTTTTTTGTCAACTAAATATAGGCCAGCCCAGGGATACAAATGAGTTTCATAAGTAAATTAACTTTTACAATTACAGGCAGACTATTAAAGCTTCTAACATGGATTTTTAGATGGAGATAGAGATGGCTTCACTTTCGGGCTCTGCCCACCAAAACTATTGGATCTTGGATAAGAGCAATATATTTTTACTTCATATACTAAATATATAATGTACCTATAATTTGCATCATTACATATGTGAGAATTAGAGATTTAAAGCGAAGTGTTGGGGTGCCTGATTTGTATTTGTAATTCAATATTTGGTAATATGGGAAAATCTACCATTTGAAGTAGGAATAGAGAAGATCATAGGTATAGAAGTTATTTGATTTATTTTATATTTCCCTACATTCCCTGAATTATTTTCTAACAAAATGCTGTATTAATTGCATCTTATACATCTACCTCTGAGATCATGTTAATACTTACATTTCTAATTCTTCCCAAATTTTGGTATCCCCTCTTCATTGTGTTTATATTTTTCCACTATTAACTAAATATGTAGAGTGTATCATGACATGGAGTCTTAATTATTCTCTACTTAAAATTATTTGTTAATAGCTGCTGAATCCTGACATCTAATTTAAGATCACTCCCATCGTTAGAACTCTATACTCTATAAGACCAAAACTCTTGGCTTTAAAAATGACTACTATGATGTACTAACAATTTTAGGGAAGCATAGGAGACTTGCTTGGAAAATCTGTAAGGAGGAATCTCCAAAAGGTTGGGGGCCTCTATGGAGACCTTGCCAAAGATGGCATACCCTGCCTTGGCCTTTCCAAACAAGTCTGTGCACGTGCGGACCACCAGGTGTTTACTGGAATCTTTATGCTTAATCTTTGGGTGTCCTTGCTTAAACGACACTACGAACACATGTGTCCTCCCAAGATTACTTAACCTACTGATTGTATTTTAAAAATAAACTTTATTTCAAACTATTGTTACAATAAAAGCCTAACAAGGCAGGTGATTGAGGCTGTCTGGTTCCTTTAGCAGGCAGTCCCTTAGCCCTCTCTTTCGCAGCAAACATCATGTCAGAATAATCCACTCATCCATCATTCAGGGTCTGCTGGTCATCCCCAGCAAATAATAATAGCAATAATTGTTGGGCATGAAACAATTGGGAACTAACTCCTTGAGTTCTATGTAAATAACATTTTATTTGTTCTGAGGATAAGACATAGGAAATACACCTTATGGGAAATATGAGGTTAATCACATCCTGAACTTCCTTCCTGGCCTTTTTTCTGGCTCAAAGAGACCTACTGTATTTTCCAGCATATAAGACGACTGGATCTGATGATGATAGGAGGAAGATAACAAACAGTAGAGAGAGAGAGCAAGTGCCAGGCAAGACCCTGGTGAGTTAGCAATGCCCATCATAACTGCAAGCTACGGTGTTTTTACCTAGCGTATAAGACAACCCCCAAATTTTGAGAAGATTTTCCTGGGTTAAATAGTTGTCTTATATGCTGGAAAATATGGTAATCAAAGTTTTTCACAACAGTAACCGAATGATTTAATAATGTATAAAGTATATCATACACATATGTAACAATATAGCACATTGCTTTCAAATCGGAATTTGAAGAACAAGTCTGGGTAGTTTGTCATCTACTGCTTCTGTAAAGACATGAGACATGTCAAATAGATTTTTCTCAGACCTTCTGTAACTCATCTTGGAATCCAGTGGCTGCCTGATGGATATTTCTGAGGACTATGGCAGTACTCTGGATTTTACTGTGTTCCTTGTGACTGCAGCTTGCCACCAAGGTCATGCACAACTTCAGCAAAAGCCTTCTAATAATAACAATAACAGTAAGAGCTATTTTTTGTGAAATTAGTATGAATAAGAAATATACTAAATTATACAAATTATCTTATACAACCTCAATATGAATGTACAAAATAAGCCATATTATTATTCCTATTTTACAAAAGAAAAAAATGACTATGATTAACTTGATTAAAAGCCTATAGCTAAAAGTGGTAACAAGAGGATCAGGTCTGTTAACAAATCCCAAGAGCTTGGTCACTATACTCCACTACCTTTTACCCAGGTGGACTTAACTTTGTTACTTTTTTTAATGAGTATTTGTAGAAGCCAGATTATAGTAACACAGGAGCTTTGCATTGCAGTTTGTGTTTGGTCTGAAATATTCCTGATGAAGACGATTCCTATTTGGAAGCCTACTGAAAAGTTCAGTTATTTTGAATGCAGTAAGACTTATTTGTTAATTTCTGTGTCTGAGGCTTCTGTGCGAAATCATTTTCAGACTTGGAAAAGTTTATGAATTTTCTGAGATTTGGGAATATGATGGAATATGATTTTCTAAAGCAAAGACTGCACTATAATTTGTATGCATGAACTAAAGGCGCACAAGATGCAGATAAAATAGAAATCAAAGGAGCATCAGTGTAGAAAAGCTAGTGCCAAGCAAAAACAGAATTGTTGATCCATCAGTTATTTTCTTTGACGTTTTGATATGAAAAAAAAATCAATGAAAAGAGGCTGTGGAGGAAAACAAACCAAAGCAAAACTTGTTTCAATGAGAGTAAAACTATGTCTAAGGTAACTTGTTCTTTTCCAACACCCCAATGAACTCAAGCTTAGGGTAAAGGACAGCTAATTAATTAACAGGACTTCTAGGCTCTTAAGTGAAAATGGAGGACACCTTCATTTTTAAAGTGGTCAGTATCAAAGAAACTGTCCCTGGATTTACTCATGACACCAGTATGATTCAGATGCTGTGATCAGTAAGGCACTCTACAGCAAACTCATTTGACAATTCCTTCATATTTAGGGAGCTTTTTGGAATTATTTATAAATAGCCTCATTTGAAAACTGACTCTGTCCTGGTTGTGTGAAGAATGTTAATCAAACTTATTTGGGGAAATTTACAAACATGATACATATAAATAGAATTCAGTTTACTGAATTATGTGAATGTTTGAGACAGGCAAAAATGTATAAACCATCTGGGGCTTTAACAAAAGCAAAGGATAAAGCTAGTTGTATATATCCCATTTATTTATTCACTCTTTACTGAGCTCTATCATTGAAAATATGAGGATGTCTTAAAAAGGGAGGATAAACTTCAGAGTGTTGAGGATAAAGTTTTCCAGAAATATGAAGGTATATCAGAATTCCAGGTAAAAGAAAAAGCCGGAAAAAAGGGAGGAGAATTAATAAAGGGTCCAACCATTATGTTAGGATCTCAGATCACGTACAGTATGATCACCTGGAGTGTCTGTTAAAAATGAGGTTACTGTGTCTTGTTCCAGACTGAGTCAATTACAATCAGTGGTAGCAGGGGCCAAGAATTTGCATTTTTAATACTCACACCTAAGTGGTTTTCTTACATTAATATTTGAAAATTATTACCATAGATGGTGGTAACATAGTTTCACAATGTGCTTTACCTTTACAGAGAATATGCTGATGGACGAGGAATGATAAAAGAGTGTTGGACATAAAGAAAAGAGACCCTTACAAGACTGATGCACTGATCCTTGCTCAACCTTCTGTCCTTTTCAGTCTACTTCAATCTGGCTTTTGTTCCTAAACTCTCTCTTGTCAAGGTTACCAAGGCTTTTTAGCTTTCCACCTCACTAATTCTTGACCTCCATCTCAGGAGCATTTGAAAAAATTGATCACCCACTCTAAAACATTAAATTTTCTTTGCTCCTAAGAACCCAGCCGGTATTCATTTCCTTTATGCTTTGTAAGCCTCTCTTTCTCCTTTAATGGATCCTCTAAAACTTCCAGGTACTTTTTTTCTCTTTCTATACTTACTCTTTGAAGTTGTAGTAAAATAATCATCTGTGTAATTAAACTCCCACATATCTATCACCATGTCCCTCTCTCTCCTTTCACTTTACACCTATATGTTCAACTATCTACTCCAAGTCTCCACTTTGATGCCTAGGAAGGAATTCCAAATGATATGTTTAAAAAAATGGGAATGCTTAACACAAACCTGCTTTCCCTCTACTCTTACCCATCTTGGGTAATAGCACCCTCACTTTATCAGGCCAGATACTTATTTTGTTTTTTGTTTTTTGTTTTTCATATTTCATCTTTGATTCACCAGCAAGCCCACTGGTACTTGACTCAAGCAATCTCCTAAACCTGACATTTCCCCTCCAACTCCCTGGTTCCCAATCTAGTTCAAGCTCATCATCACCTTTTGCCTAGACGACAATAGCTATAGTCTCCTCAGTGACTCCCCGCCTCTATTCCTGCTCATGTGGTAACTTTTCCATAGTATTCCTCAATGGTCTTTAAGAACATAAATCAAAAAAGGCTACTCTCCTGCTTAAAATCTTCCAAGGGCTATCATACTTACAATCCAAAGACCTTCCCAGCCTCACAGGATCTTCTGTCTCTCTTGGCAATATTCCCGATACGTCTCTAATTTTACTGCTTCAGCCACCATGGTCTTACTGTTTGCCACACTAAGTCTGGTTTTCCTCAGAGGTTTGCATTTATGGTTTCCTCCAGCTGGGATGCTCTTCTTCAAGATATCACATATCTCTCTTTTTTATTTTAGTCTGTTGTTTGTTCATGTGTAACTTCCTTTTAGTGTTCTTTTATGTCTACCTTATTTAAATGATTCTCTCTCCTCCATGTTTCTCCATATTCCCCTACCATGCTTTTGTTCATAGCATTATCATTCACATTGTCATAGAGATATTTGCTTGCTTATGTATTGTCTCTTTTCCACATATGAGTATAAACTCCATGAAGTTGTTATTTGGCAAGAATATAGCTCTATGATGCTATTAATATTATAAAACTTTCTAAAAGCATGGCATCTTACATTATTTGAACCCTTTATGTATTAATTATAGTTAAACCTTATAGTTAAACCTTTATGGCCAGTTCATTGCAAGCTTTCATCAAAAGACCCTAATAACATTTAGAATTTTTAAGGTCAATAAATCTGAAATTTCAATTCAACTGCTGAAAGCAGAGGTAGAAATATTATTTTCATATGAATGGTAGAGTAGGAAGCAGTTCTTTTCTGAATAAAGTGACTGTAGTCATGATTTAGCAGAATCAGTTACTTTGCAATTGATTCTGACTATGGCTAATATTTGAACTTTAAGCACTGTGATCTCAGGATTTTACCTAAGGGCAGATATGAATCACTCAAGGCTGCTGCCAAAACATGCATGATGTGCTCAATAATGATTGCCTCAGCATTAAAGAAGTGTTCTTCAAGGCAGGCTTCATGAACAGGTCCAACCATGACCTTAAGATATGACAGCCTTTTCCATAAAATACAGATATTGGGGAAATTCAGCATATTGTAAGGAAGCTCATTAACCCAATGGGTAACTCAGCATACAGCAACAGCCCTCACTAGCCATTGGTGAAACACGCTGAAAGTTTGAGAGTGGAACATGTTACACATAATTAAATATGGATCCTTCCTAATCAATAGTGAGGGCGTAATTACTTTTCCCAAGGTTAGTTAGGCAGGGTTGTTTGAGGGGACAGAAACTAGAGTGAAGGGAATCAAGAAGACATACTAGAGAATCATGCATCTGGAAGCTGAGGAGGCTATTAGGAGCTGTGGCACACTTGAAAAAACCCAACTGCAATTTTATTAGTCGTCTCATTACAGAACTATTAGACAAGGTCAAGAAGGCCTATGAGAATTGATGTGTGCATTTAAGCAGTGCCTTCTTGCTTCACCAAGTTGCTCAATAATGGCTGCCAGATTTTCATGACTCTGAACAAAAACATCTTACATGAATATCTCAAAGTATTGCTCAAATCTGCCTTTTAAAGAATATCATTACTACCCTGAAAACTATCAGTGATGAGTTAATGAACATTTTTAATTGTGAACCGAAACTATTTCAACCACTGACTGGAAATCACAAGGGCGAGAAATATGTATTAAGTATGTGTAGGTGTTTGTAAATGCATCTTCCCCAAACCAGACTCCTGTGAGGGAGGAAATATTAAGCGAAAGAGTTCAACAGCTTAGTCCCATCAAGCATGTGGGCTAGTTAGTATTCTTAGAAATGTGGTGAAATATTTTCTTTTCTCCTTCCCTTCCATTTTCTCTCTTTGCCTACATATTATAGAGTAGCCTCCATGAGCCAAGCATTGAATATAGATAGGAGTAAACAATTCATTGGAAAGTTGTAAATGATAACGCTCACAATAAGGAGGCCAGTTCTGAGGGTTTGCCAAGTGTCATCAGATTAAAGGCTTTTCATTATATAACAAAAGGGTGACTTGAGCTTTTAGTCACATGAGACTGTAAGAGTTTCTGCATATTAGACTTTAGATAGAACAATGTATGGAGCGATTTCAAATTTATTCCAGGAACAAATAATGTGAATTTGATTTGTGTTTAAAGAAGGATAATATAGTTCTAAAACATTTTTCCCAGCATAATTGATAAAAGTTTTTTTTATTTCAGAGATGTTCCCCCATAGAAATTTGTAGCATTCTTTAAAAACATATTTTTATTGATTTCAGAGAGGAAGGGAAAGGGAGAGAGAGATAGAAACATTAATGATGAGAGAGAATCTTTGATTGGCTGCCTCATGCATGCTCCCTACTGGGGATTAAGACTACAACCCAGGCATGTGCCTGGGAATCAAACTATGACCTGGTTTATAGGTTGATGCTCAATCACCAAGCCACATCAGCCTGGGAACATTATTAAAACAGTCTAAAATTCTAAAAAATAAGACCCTTAAAGCACTTCCTTTTTTCACCTTTATTTCCAAAATTTTAAGCTATGCCTTAAAAAGACGAGGAAATTTTTTCTTTGTCTCTGTAAGCAATAAATATGTATCACATTTTATAACTGTTATGAAATTTTGATAAAAGAATATATGTAGATATATAAAATGTTTGAAATTAGATAAAACCTGATAAAGGAAAGTCTCTTAGGCATTATTTAGCAGATTTCATTTCTTTATATTTTAATATAAAGCACTAATACCAAATTTACCCCCCACTGGATTTCTTTTCAAAGCACATTACAGTGGAAATTGACATCCCTTCTCTCCCATTCCTGATACAGAGTGTGGACTCTCTTTAGTGACTTACTTTCAGAAAACAGTAGAAAAACAAAAGTAATGTTACAATGGAGTAAGCCACTTGATCAGGGTGAATTAAATTAACAAATAATACATCCTTGATATGACATGACAAGAAAGCACTTCATGGCTGTGGGTTACCTCTCAAAACTGTATAATCCCAGCTTAAAACTGAGGAAAAAAAACGTAAGACAAACCAAAATTGAAGAACATTTTCAAAATATCTGAGCACTACTACACAAAACTGTGAAGGTCATCAACAGCAAAGGAAGTACGACAGATTGCCACACACCAGAGGAGACAGGATGACAATATGTAATACTATAGGCCCAGTGCATGAATTCATGCTCTGGTGGGGGGTGTGGCCTGTGGGGATTGGCCCACTGTAGAAGCGCCATTCATCCTGGTCAGCCGAGTAGCACTCCCACTGTGGGAGCACACTGACCACAAGGGGGTAGCTCCTGTATTGAGTGTCTGCCCCCTGGTTGTCAGTGCACATCATAGCGTCTGGTTGACTAGTTATGTTGATCATTCCACCATTAGGTATCTGGGCTTTTATATACGTAGATCAGTTGGTCACCAACTTTTTGGACCTTATGAACAACTAGTGGAGAGCAGCCCACCAGTTGGTGACCACTGATATAGATGGTATTCTGAATGGGAATAAAAGAAGACTTTTGGGAGGAAATGTAAAATTTCAAATAAAATACGGAGTTTAGGTAATAATTCCATTCTCATGTTGACTCCTCAATTGAGACAAATATTCTGTAGTAGTATTTGATATTAGCAATATGAAGGATAGACAGGAACTCTCTGTACTTTGAAACTTTTCTGCAAAGATGAAACATCTATATATATATAAAAGGCTAATATGCAGAATCCCCTCAGGAGTTTGACTGGGATACCAGAAGTTCTATCACTTGCTATGATGTGCACTGACCACCACGGGCATCAGGGAATGAAGGAAGGCAATGGCTGGCAGCCAGAAGGCTTAGATCAGCCCTAATCATACCTGTGCATGAATTTCATGCATCAGGCATCTAGTCTAAAATAAGAACTTTATGAAGAAATATCCAAAAAACATCAAGGAGAGAACCAAGATGGTGACATAGGTAAACACCTATCTTGCTGCCATACAGAGCAATTTCAAAACTACAGCTGAACGAAAGAACAAATGCCATCCAGAATCACCGGAAATCTAGCTAAGTGAAAATTCCACAGATAAAAGTGAAGATAAGACACTGTGACTCAGAGGAGCGGCGGCAGACAGCATTGAAGATACACATGGAGTCAGAGGTTTGGAGGAGTGCACGCACCAGCGGATAGGGTGGGTGGCTGAAAACCGGCCAGTTTTCTTGAACGGGGGAGACAAAGACGTCCCACTGGACTGATTCTCCAGCTCTGAGCAAAGTCCAGGGAACCCACTATCATACGGGGTAAAAACTGGACAGTGGGAGGGTACGCCGAAGCTCGGGTGCTGCAGGGGTCGGTGGGCTTGTGGAGAAGGTAAGCTTGTGCAGAGTGCGTGTGAGCTTGGGAATAGTGCAACTGCGTGACAGTGCAGAGAGCACTCATGACTTGCTCTTTCATTCAGGAAACCATCAGACTGCATTGTTTTTGTGACCCTGGGCAAGACGTTGGGTGTGCAGACTCATTTGGGGAGAGTTTGAATTGTCTGGCAGCTGGTGGAGCTTGGCAGCGGCTCTCTCTCAGAGACCGTAGGGCCGCATAGGGTGGAGCTGATGCTGTATTCTTGGCCCAGAGACTCCGCCCATCCAACCTGAGCACAGCTGAATGTCACAGACAATTGGCCTGGAGGTCAACCCCTCCAAGTGCTAACAACGATTAACCTGAGCTTAACTTCAACAAGACTGTGAAACCCATATCCACCTCAAGTAACTGGGGAGGCTGAGCCACTGTCCCTTGTAGGACATCTACCACACAAAGAAAATTGATCAACTCAGGGAAGCAGCCACCATGCAGAGACATGGAAAGAAATCAGGTGTGAAAGAAATGGAGGAAAAAAAAATGACTGGACATGGAATTCAAAACCATGGTTATAGGGCTTTTCAAGAGGCTCCTAGAAAAGGCCAAGACCTATAAGGAAATAAACAAAGACCTACAAGGAAAAGAACAAGACCTACCAGGAATTGAACAAGACCTGCGAGGAAATGAACAAGACCAACAAGGAAATGAACAAGACCTGGGAGGAAATGAACAAGACCTACAAGGAAATGAATGAGACCTACAAGGAAATGAACGAGACCTACGAAGATATGAACGACACCCTCTAGAATATAAAAAAGGAGCAACCAGAAATTAAACATACACTGACTGAAATAAAAAATATTGTACAAAGACCTAAAAGTACTCTAGAGCACCCCAAGAACCAAGTTAAATATTTGAAATACAAAGAAGTAAAATCCACTCAGCCGAAAAGCAAGAAACCAAAAGAATCCAAAAAATTGAAGATAGTGTAAGGGGCCTCTGGGACAACCTCAATCATACCAACATCCAAATTATAGGGGTGCCAGAAAAAGAGAGAGAGCAAGACAATGAAAACCTATTTGAAGAAATAGTGACTGAAAACTTCCCACACCTGGTGAAAGAAATTGACTTAGGAGTCCAAGAAGCACACCGAACCCCAATATATAGGAACTTTAAGAGGACCACACCAAGGCACATCATAATTAAAATGCCAAGAGCAAAAGACAAAGAGAGAATATTAAAAGCAGCAAGAGAAAAACAATTAGTTACCTATAAGGGAGCACCCATACGATTGTCACCGGATTTCTCAACAGAAACGATGCAGGCCAGACGGGAGTGGCAAGAAATATTTAAAGTGATGAATAGCAAGAATCTACAATCAAGATTACTCTATCCAGCAAAGCTATCATTCAGAAGTGAAGGTCAGATAAAGTGCTTTGCAGCTAAGAAAAAGCTAAAGGACTTAATCACCACCAAACCAATATTATATGAAATGCTGAAAGATATTCTTTAAGAAGAGGAAGAAGAAAAAGACAAAAGTGTAAATTATGAACAACAAAAATACACATTTATCAACAAATGAATCTAAAAATCAAGTGAATTAATAATCTGATGAACAGGATAGACTGGTGAATATAACAGAGACATGGACATAGAGAGGGAATGGACTGACAATTCTTGGGGAGAAAAGGGTTGTGGGAAGTGCAGCAAGAGACTGGACAAAAATCATGCAACTATGGGAGAGGACTGGAGGGGGTGAGGTCTGAGGGTTGGATGGGTACCGGGTGGAGGGGAGCTATAGAGGAAAAAAGGGGAACAATGTAATTAATAAACTGAACAATAAAGATAAAAAATAATAAAATAAAATAAAATGCAAAAAAAATCAAGGAAATTACTAGATGTTTTAGTAATTATAACTAATTTTTAATAACGCAGAAGTTGTTTTTTTTAAGAAAAGTATTATTGAGTAAACTCTTTCTGAGTTTCTAGTTTCTATTGTTCAGCGCATTCCAGTGTCAGACAGGAATGCTTATAGCATGGAGTAAATGAAACAGCACTCAGCACATTGCCTTGTATAAAATAAATCCTCAATAAATATTCATCAATTAGGTTGGCAAATTAGTTTTCATCTTGGCTAAAGGTACTTGTTACTTTGTTCTGTATTCTTATGCATTAAGTAGATGGGTATAGTGAGAAGCTTTTTCAAATATGAAAATATTAATCCTGAAAACTAGTAAAAATCAATCAATAATGTAGTAGGTTAGTCATCCAATGAAATAATTCATCCTGTGAAATGGTCTCAGTTTATCCTGGAGGAGACTTGAGACAAGTCTACCTAATCATGGTGATTGGGGAGTATAGGCTCAGGAGTGCATAGCTGGAATAGAATTGATATGAAGAAAAATTGGTGGATCAATGACATTAACATTCCTCAAGATATCATGGTTAGCCAAAGCATGAAAAAAGGGGACTCTGAGGAGAATAATTTGTCAGCATTTCTCCAGCACACTCCATAGATGCCTCAGGCTACCATAACTTGATGTCATTAACTATTAAGTTCATTCAAATAACCTACTCTCCTTGCTCTGATTAATTTTATTTCCCATGCAGATTTTTAGTAGAAAAGTAATACTCTAGGGTCACTTTTCTAGTTATAGTTCTCATGGTACATTTGTAGATTTGCATTTTGGTTTACTCTCTAGTTTCTTGGGCATTTGATTAACCTAGTTTTCTTTTGTGTTTAATATGTATGATATTATTACCTGCTTTATACAGTTGATTTGAAATTAAAATTAGTCATAAAATACATGGGTTGCTTAGTAAATTTTTTTTAATAGGCAGACATTAATTCTTGATACATGTTGTTGATATAATTGTTTTGTTTGTTTGTTATTGAACTGTTTCCCATCTTCATCCTGATTTTGAGCCATTGTAATTAAATTAAATTCTTTAACCTGATAATTGAAGCATTAGATTATAAGCAGTTAGTCTCTGATGGAACGAAGCTTTGCTTGGCTCCCCTAGCAGCGGGTTGGTTTCTCTTCATTCCTTGGTATTGGCTTTCACTTTCAGCACCAGCACCTGAGTATCATGTAGTGCCCCGTACATGCTCATGGCAGCTAGGAACAAGTAGGCACTTTACAGGAATCTCTTAATTCGTCACTGAAATGAGCACGTCTGGAATGGAACGTAGACATTATTTGGCCAGCAGGTTTAGCAGCTGTGATACATGGTGTGTGTGAGTTAAATTTGAGTAGAATTGAAAATTTGGCCACTACATAAAACTTTCACTGCTAAGATTAGTACACCATTGATGGGCTTCCAAGGGTGCCAAAAATTTGAAAGAAAGAGCCACTTAGGTTTTTTTTTTTTATTTCAAGAAACAGTCAATGTTTTATAAAGCGGAGTTCTAGAAAATATGGTCCAGACCCACTTTCATCAGAATCACTCGGGCGCTTGTTAAACTGCAGACCTCATGGCCTCACAGGTCTGCTGGGTCAGAATCTCACTAGGGGAATCCAGGGATTGGCAGCTTTTACAGATTTCATAGGTACTTCTTATGTGGCCGATAGTTCTGCTTTATAAGTCATGAGAGAGCACTTCATAACCAAAGTGCTGACAGAATTTATGCACAGTGTTCACAACTTTCCAGAAGTCTTAAACTTAGAACTTACTAGGCAAAAAAGGAGGACTATACGATGTTTAACTATTGTGCCTGTTAATCAACATGTAAACTAAAATATTGTTAGAATATGTTTTGTAACCTAAAGCTTATATTCTACATTTCAAACAATGGGTGTTTTCATGACAAACATTTTTAAGTTCAGAAAGTGTATCCATTTTGTACAAATATCTAAGCAAAGTGTTTGTGTTTAGATGCATGGCAAGTCTACCAAGCCTGATTTTTCTTTGTTTGGCATTTGTCAGAATCTTGTTGTTTTTGTGGTTGTTTTTATTTAAATAAACATTATATTGAACATATATCAGAATCAAGCTTAGGCTCCTTGATAGGCATCTAGTTTTGAATAATTTTCCCAAGTATAAACTTGACAGATTTGCTTTGTTCATTATCCAGTGAACCCTGATATGTGTTTGAACTTTCAACTTTCACAAATCATACATCAGACTGGTTTATTTGCAATGGAATGTTCATTGTAACAGGTGTGGAGAGCAGTTACAGCCTTTGGACAGGTTCAAGCCTCTGACTAATGAGAGGGCATGGTCCTCTCATGGCAAAGCCAGTTGCAAGTCCCAGCTTGGAGGGCAAAGCCCTCCCAGGACAATTATAGCCAAAGGCTATAGTTGTAAGCTTAACCTTATGGTCCGAACCTGTGGTCTCATGTGGCTAAGTGATGTAGACTGTGGGAGGTGCAGCAAATGCTGCCAAAACAAAGCTTGATAGAGTTCAAGTGCATGTAATTGAGTAGATTCAAAGCCTGCCAAGAACATTGTAAATATCTTGACCACGCCCTTACTTTGCTTTGTGGAATCTCGCTATAAATCAAGACTCGGCTTGCAGGCTGTAGAATGGTCTCTCCCTCTGAGAGCAGTGTCCCACCTAGCCCCAGCTTTATTCTCTCGTCTGTCTTCTTTAATCCTTCACTGTTCCCCCCTTACCCCTCACACACACACACTCAGGTTTACCCCTGGCCATGTTGAGTGAGGCACACTAAGGCCACTGGAAACAATCATGAACATAATTTCCCTCTGGTCACATTGATGGAATAAGTACAGGAAACCTATGTATTAGTTTTATGACTTTGAATACATATATTCCACAAGACTTCTGAGCCCCAGATTGCATACCTATAAAATGGGTTGAACAAATAAGATTTTTTAAATGCCTGGCTGTTGGTAGCTAGATGGCAAAAGAAGGTAGCCCTGAAAATAGTAGAACACTGATTGGGAGGACAGACTACAACTTGTGGGGCTTTTCTTTTTACACAAAATGCAGAATTCTTCATCCTGGACACCCAGTCTCCCAGGGAGGACTGAATCCATTGCATATGGAAAAGAAGACAGAAGGAATAAAAGTCTTTTTGTGGCACAGCTAGAACTCAGCAATTTTGTGATTTTTGAATTGTAAAGCGAATAAGAATATTATTTACTTCAGAAAACATCTCCGTTGTACCATGGTTGAATGAATGTAGAATTCTTAATAAAGGCACTGTGCTCTGAGAAATATGTCTTGATGCAGCTGACTTTATATTTCCTGTGTTACTATTTTATTCTTTGACTTCCCATTTCCTCTCTCCCCCTTTATACATAATGGATAAAAGTTGTTTCTACATCTTATATTCTCCTGCACTTTTTTCTTATTAACATTTTTATTTTCACAGAAAGAGAGCAAAATGCCATTTCCCATGAAGAAAAAGAAGAACTAAGGATTTTGAAGCCTTAAAAATCTTGAAAGCTATTAGATTCATTACTGTGCTTTCTCAAAAAGAGTCTTTTAAAAGGGAAATGGCCTTTAACCTTCTCCTGATTATGCAGTGATAACAGTTCCCTAATGAACAATATTAACTGGATTGATGACTTGAGTTTTTGCACAGTAATGATAAGTGAAAGGTAGTATTTTCATGACAGTGAACTGGTGCTATTTTTATAATACTTTTTAAAAATAAAATCTGTGTACCACCTTTAACTTGGATTCAAATAATAAAAGAATTGAAACCACACTCAAAAGAGATGTGCAGTGTTCTGAGTTTTAATGAATCAGAATTAGAAAAAAAATGCTTTGATAATTAGCATAAATATAAAATAGGATGCATGTCATTTTCAATGTAGAAAAGCTTGTTGATCCATATAGAAATACAGATCCATAACACTAGATAAAATAACAGCAAAGGAAGGAACTGAGCCTATGAGACTCGAGATAAAAAATCATTTTCTGGAAAAACTCCACAAAAATGCACTAGCTTGAAAATTGGGATTAGAAGGTTTTGTCTGTTTGTTTTCATGTATTTTCATTTTACTTTTATTACATGTGTGTACATACATTTTGTTCCACCTTATGTTTCCTTAGAATAGATTTCCAGAACTAGAGTTATTGTGCTGACAGAAAATTTAAAGCTGTTTCTGTACGTTATTAGGAAAAATGCTTTATATGTATGATAGAAAAATGTTGCTAGACTTTTTACCAACATAGCATCTAAGAATGCCTATCTGACTACATAGTCATTAATATTTAGCATGGCTACATAACAGTATTGAAAATTAGGTAAGTAAAAATCACTTATTATTTTTTGCTAAGTTTATTTGATTACTAATAATGTTTTATATATTTATTTCTAATTTGCAGTTCTGTGAATTTTTATTTATAAACATGACCATTTTCAATTTCAGAATTAGCATTTGTTTTTATGCCTCTCTAGAAGTTCTTTTTATATATTAAGGGTGTTAATTTCATCATTCAAAACTTTGCAAATGTTTTCTCAAGTTTGTCTTTTACCAAAGAAGTTTTGATAATCTACAATAATAAAAGCATAATATGCTAATTAGACTGGATGTCTTTCTGGACAAGCCAGGGCTGTGAGGGAAGCCAGGGTCCCGGATGCCAGAGGGAAGCTAGTGCCAGCAGCCGGAGGAAGGAAGGCCTACTCTTGCACAAATTTCATGCATCGGGCCTCTAGTTCTAAATATAAAAGTATAATATTTATATATTTAAAATTTATCTTTGATAACTAAATGAATGAAGGCCTGGGGGATTAGAGATGGAGGGGACTAATAGAAGAAAAGGGGGGCATACATAATACTTTTGGGGGGGCTGGCTTCCTTCTTTCTTTTTAAAAAAATATATTTTATTGATTTTTCACAGAGAGGAAGGGAGAGGGATAGAAAGTCAGAAACATCGATGAGAGAGAAACATCGATCAGCTGCCTCCTGCACACCACCCACTGGGGATGTGCCTGCAACCAAGGTACATGCCCCTGACCGGAATCGACCTTCTTTCTTTTTTAAAAATATATTTTTTATCGTTGATAGTATTATAGATATCTCCCATCCCCCTCATAATACTTTCAACAATAAAGATACATTTTTAAAAACATAAAAGTAAAGTTAAACAGCAAGTCGGAAATCAATGGTAAAGAGAAAATTAACATGCAAAATAAGATGAAATTATAACATGAACAACTAAATGAGTTTAATGGTCTGATTTAAAAGGTTAAATAAAATATATTTTATAGAATAAAAAAAAAGAGTACAAGTTCTATTAGAGCAGTTTTGAATGTCTTGTGCTATGCTATATCTCCAGCACCTAAGCATGTTTCTAACATCCAGGAGATGCTTAGTAACTACTTTTTCATGAATTAATATTTCTAGGTGGAACTTATTTAATTATTGATAATTCTGACAAAAATAGAATTCTATGAAAAGTTAACTATTAGTGGTCTTATCTTTTATCTCTAATATTTTACTCTTTTAAGCCCTTAATTATCATATAAGCATTTTAAAATAAATTACTGTGTTTTATGCATGTCTGCATACATCAGATAGTTTATTATGGTGCTGTCCATACCTATTAATAGATCTAAATTCGATACAAAGAAAAAAAAATCCTGCTACTTACAAACATACTTCCTTCTCCAAATTTTCATCTTTACCAAAATTTATATTTTCAATAATTATTTACTTGCATATTTTGTACTAATCATGGAAGTTGTGAGATAATGGAAAATACTTATGTTGGTCAGTGGCACAGAGCTCCCAAAACCCTCGTAATTTCCTATGATAAGATCATTAAAAGCATATTGTTATTTTCTAATGAGGCAACTTTGGATGGGCTCATAGATGGCTCCTGGATGAGGTTTGGTCACAAGAACATCCAAGCTTGGAATTCAGTCCCATCACCCGCCTCCCATTCTCATGAGCTTATGCTTACATGATGAAGCCTCCATCAATTTTCCCACATATGGGGTCAGGAGACCTTCTGTGTGGGTAGGCACACGAAGATGCTTGGAGAGTGGCACTCCTAGAGAGGGCCTGCAGCCCTTCCCGCATGCCTGTTGTACACACCACTTTCATCTGGATGTTCCTCTGTGTCCTTTAGCATAGCTTTTCATATAAAGCTGAAAAACAGAAGTAAATGTTTCCCTGAGTTCTGTGAGGCACTGTAGCAAATTAATGAAATCCAATGGGGAGAAGATCATGGGAAATTTCAATTTATAGCCAAGGTGGGCAGAGGTTGTGGTTAATTCAGGAACTCATTACTTGTGATTTGCAACTGAAGGGGATGGGCAGGGCCTGAGCACTTCACCTGTGGGATCTGATGTTATGTCCAGGTAGAGAGTCAGAATTAATTTGTATGACACACAGCTGGTGTCAGAGCACTGATTGGTGGGAAGCCTCCATACATTTGGTGAACAGAAGCATCAGAAGTGTTCTGGGCGAGAACTAAGATGGCGGCAAAGGCAAAACAACTATCTTGCTGTCATAATCAGCAATTTTAATACAACAACTTAATGAAAGAACAAACACCTTCCAGAATCACCAGAAAGCTCGCCGAGTGAAAATTCCACAAATAAAAGTGAAGATAAGACACTGTGACTGGGAAGAGCGGCGGCGAACAGCGTTGAAAGATTCGCGCAGAGAGAGGTTTGGAGTGCGCGCCTCAGAGAGGGTGGGCGGCTGAAAACCGGCCAGTTTTCTCGAACGGGGAGACAAAGGCGTCCCACTGGACAGATTCTCCAGCTCTGGGTGAAGTCCAGAGAACCCACTATCACACGGGGTGAAAACTGGACAGTGGGAGGGCACGCTGAAGCTCGGGTGCTGCCTGGTCTCCTGGCTTGTGGAGAAGGCAGCTTGCGCAAACAGCTCGGCTGCGTGAAGGCGCAGAGAGTGCACTGCGACTTGCCTCTCATTCGGAAAACCGTCAGACTGCTTTGTTTTACATCCCTGGGTGAGACATTGCGCATGCAGACTCATTTTAGGAAAGTCTGAATTCCCCGGCAACCGGCAGCCGGTGGAGCTCCGCAGCGGCTCTCTCTCAGAGGTGCTGGCGGCCACTGCCCCCGGCACAGAGTCCCTGGGACTGCACAGGGCGGAGCTAATGCTGTCTGCTTGGCCCGGAGACTCCGCCCACCCAACCTGAGCACAGCTGAGCTTCACAGACAATTGGCCTGGAGGTCAACCCTCCAAGTGCTGACAACGATTAACCTGAGCTTAACTTCAGCAAGACTGTGCAGCCCATATCCACCTCAGGTAACTGGGGAGGCTGAGCCACTATCCCTAGTAGGAAGTCTACCACACAAAGCTAATTGACCAACTCAGGGAAGCAGCCACCATGCAGCAACATGGAAAGAAATCAGATGTGAAAGAAATGGAGGAAAAAAACGACTGGACATGGAATTCAGAACCACGGTTATAGGATTTTTTAAGAGGCTCCAACAGAAGATCGAGGCCTATAAGGAAATAAGCAAGACCACAAAGGAAATGAATGAGTCCTACAAGAAAATGAACAACACCCTCCAGGATATAAACGAGAGCTGCAAAGAAATGATCAAGACCAACGTGGAAATGAAAGAAACCCTCAAGGATATAACGCAGACTCTCAAGGATATGAAAACGGACCAACCAGAAATTAAGCATACACTGACTGAAACAAAAAATAGTATACAAAGACCTGAAAGTGCCCTGGAGCACCCCAAGAACCAAGTTAAAGATTTGAAATACAAAGAGGTAAAATCCACTCAGCTGAAAAGCAAGAAACCAAAAGAATCCAAAAAATTGAAGATAGTGTAAGGGGCCTCTGGGACAACCTCAAGCATACCAACATCCGAATTATAGGGGTGCCAGAAAAAGCGAGAGGCCAAGACAATGAAAACCTATTTGAAGAAATAGTGACTAAAAACTTCCCACACCTGGTGAAAGAAATTGACTTAGGAGTCCAAGAAGTGCACCGAACCCCAATATATAGGAACCCTAAGAGGACCACACCGAGGCACATCATAATTAAAATGCCAAGAGCAAAAGACAAAGAGAGAATATTAAAATCAGCAAGAGAGAAACAGTTGGTTACCTATAAGAGAGCACCCATACGACTGTCAGCGGATTTCTCAACAGCAACGATGCAGGCCAGACGGGAGTGGCAAGAAATATTCAAAGTGATGAACAGCAAGAATCTACAACCAAGATTACTCTATCAAACAAAGATATAATTCAGAATTGAAGGTCAGATGAAGTCCTTCGCAGATAAGAAAAAGCTAAAGGAGTTCATCACCACCAAACCAACATTATATGAAATGCTGAAAGATATTCTTTAAGAAGAGGAAGAAGAAAAAGACAAAAGTGTAAATTATGAACAACAAAAATACACATTTATCAACAAATGAATCTAAAAATCAAGTGAATTAATAATCTGATGAACAGGATAGACTGGTGAATATAACAGAGACATGGACATAGAGAGGGAATGGACTGACAATTCTTGGTGAGAAAAGGGTTGTGGGAAGTGCAGCAAGAGACTGGACAAAAATCTAGCAACAATGGGAGAGGACAGTGGGGAGGGGGAGGTGAAGGTGGAGGGTGGGATAGGTACAGGGTGAAGGGGAGCTATAGGAGGATAAAAAGGGGAAACAATGTAATTAATAAACTGAACAATAAAGATTAAAAAATAGTAAAAAAAAAAAAAAAAGAAGTGTTCTGTGTGAGTAGTAAAGGAGACATACAGAGAAAAAACACATAATGGGAAGAACTGTGTTTTTACCCACATGGAAAGGGGAAAAATTTTTTTTTTTGAGTTTTTTCTTAACAGAAGTTTTAGTTATTTACCAGTCAGGATTTTTTGGAGGCAGGCAATGCTAAAGAACTTTGGATATTTCAGACAAAAAAAGAAATTTGCTAGAATTGCAAGAGAATGAAGAATACAAATGTCATTGCAGGCCTGAAAGATGACTCGTAACTAAGGCTGGCCAAGAGGTTACATAGCCACAATAAAATGTTGATTAGGATGATGTTACAACTCCTAAGGATATAATTGCTAAAGCTATAAATAAATTCTAACACTCCCTTTGTCTTTGTGTCACTAAATCAAGATTCAAAGATGAAAACACAAACATCTGATTGGCAAAATCTAGGTCACACATTTCATGCTTATTTTCAGAGAACAAAACCAAGGAGAATTTGCATCAATCCATCCAGTTTCTTTAGGCCAATGCCTCTCATAGGAATGGGCATCATGGAGCATTCACAAAACTCGGAGGTACTGAAGGCTGGAGAGAAAACAATATATATATATATATATATCTTATATATGTAGAAAGATTGAACAAAACAAATATAACATTTTCCTTTTTGCAGTTTACCATTCTGAAGAAGAAAAACTAGGTATAAATACAATATTAAAACTCTAATAAGCACAGTTAAAAAGCATTGTGTCAAGATTTCTTTCAATTGTGAGGGACAGAAATCCAGCTCACAGTACTTGATAACCTAAAGGAATTTGTCAGTTAATTAAAATGTCCACAACTATATCTGGCTTCAAATAGCACTGGATTCAGACTCAGACAGGTTATTATGGGTTAGCTCCTGTGTCTCCATTTCTGGATTTTAATATCTCTCGTATTAGGTGCATTTTCAGGTAGCCACATCCACGCAGGTTAGGAAAGGTGGTTCTACAGAAGCCCCACTGAAACACATTCTATACACTCTGTAATTCCCGAGACTTCAGTCTTGGAGAACTGAGATGGAAGATACAGAAAAAATAAATAACAGGAAGAGTCTTCACACATTTATAAGTGATAATCCTAAAATCAGGGAGAAAACTGAATGGAAAGGTCTTCTTACTGAAAAGTCATTGAAAAAAAAAAAAAGGCCAGCTTCTAAGTTCTATGCACCCAAGAAACAATCTAGCCAGCACTAATATGTCATATTTGTTCTTCTATAGAATATCACTTTATCAAGGTCTTTACTATGGCCATTAATACTTATTTCTTCTTTTCAAGGTCATTCCCCATAATCCACTTTTATTTGTCTATTTTGTTACTTAAGAGAGTCTTAATCACCAGAAAAAAAGAGAGTATCCTTGTGATTATTTCAACATTTGAGCACTGACTCAATCATACATTGATATATTACAGAAGAGGGTTGACAAGATATCACTATCAGTTTTCCAGTTCTTGCCATGCCTAAGGAAATGATTTCTACTAATTCTATCATTTCCCTTCTCAACAAATATGGACTGTGATATCTATGTGTGATTTGGAACTATAAAAATCACTTTAAAATTATGATAAAATATGATAAAGATGACAACCTGATGAAGATTATAGATTAAAAGACAAATTAATATGTGTTTGTGGGACAGTCACATAGAATGAGGCTGACCATCCTGAGAAACTAGACAGTGATGCTCAGAAGGGAACAGGAGTGATTCTAAGTTGAGGTGATGTAACTTAATTGGGGTTTGGGAGAAGTAATTGGGAGAAATAAGACAAAAATTACAAAGGATTACCCCCAGTGAGCAAATCTGGCACAAGGTACTGGAGAGCATGTCAGAAGAGTGCTATCTGGAGAAGAGCCATATCCTATCTACATTCTGGGTGTACGGAAATTGAGTGAATTCAGACAGTAAGCTTTATGAGTCAATCCAAAGTTCCAAATCATTGAATTTTCTTTGTACCATATTAATCATCATGATAAACATGTTGTCATATTTTGACATTCCTTCAGTTTTGAAAATTTAAAAAACCTCAATATTTCACTGATAGGAAACTATTTTCATTCTAGCTTCTTTATTTCGATGGTCCCAGTGATACTGGACCACACAAGCTCTACAGCCAGACTGCCTGATCCCCGTTCCAGGCTTCACTGGCTGACAACTGCATTTGCTTTGTTTGTTATGTGGTCTAGGTTCTGAGTTCATGTCTCATCCTTCAATCTCTTGTAACTTGTTCTCCAGCCATAGCTATCCTAACTTAGGTTAGAAATCCTATTTTGACCCTGCATTTCTGGAACCTAGCACCTTAGATACAGCTACTGGAAAAACTGATTCTTATAAATTATTGGAATATATTTAAATCAAAATTTGTAAAGGTTTAGATACTATAATTCTTCTGTATATCTAGAATCTTAGGAATTTGGAAAGAGAGGGCCAGAGATGGAAGAAATGCCATATTTCACAAATTAAAAGAAATAATCTTCATTACCATCACAAAACAAACAAACAGGATACCACTGCTGTATTTGAGTAGCATCTCAGTAGCAAAAGTTTAGAAATCAGGAACACAGTTCTACACTTAGAGGCCTAGAAAATGAGAACTGTCATAGTTATGATGTAATATATATTATACATTTTTGCAATTTGGTGAAACAAAAGAGTGTTCTCTGATTGATGAGTGGAGGGTCGTACAGTTTGGATGTCCTGGGTCAGGCAAGATAATGGCAACATAAAACTTGCACTTGCTTCAATTTATCTCTTTTTAGACAGGACTGTCCCTGGTTCTCTGTAAATTGATCTGCTTGGAAAGAGTAAAAGAACAACTAACATGCCCAAGATATTGTAAATTTCTGGCAGACAAAATACTATTTTATTCTATCCCTATATGACCTAATAAAAGCAATAATAGGGACTTGACAAATACATGTTGATGTCATTTCTTTGATTTAGTGAACACAGTGGGAGATTAGAATTAGCACAGGACTCACTCTCTCATCCTAAAGGCTTTTAATCTTTCTAGGAAGACAAGAATTTATGGGCATTTGTTGGAGAACCAAGGAGTCTTAGTTCTATTTACAACTTTCTAAAGGATTCTAAACTGTGATCATAATGATCTGACATAGGCATTTTGCTGTAGCATGTGGTTTGTTTCTTCTTAAAAGCCATGATAAAATATTTATTACTTTTAATATTTATATATCTGTACACAGGTTGAAAAATGAGACTGGTCACCACCTATAAGATTGATAATTTTCCATTATTAGAATTCTTAGTTCCAATCAACATTATGCCTGTATGTTATCTCACTATTTACTTACCTTTTTTGTTTGTTTTATATTATCAATATTCTTAAAATAATCTCAGTATAGTACATTTTTAATTTTTCTATCATTTAGCATCTAAAATGAGGAGCAAAGTCATAATATATTTTGCTCTCTTAAAAATATGAAGTCATTTCTGTCACAAGATTAAATGTGTAATTATTCATAAAATTTGCGGTGCTAAAAAAAGAGCTCATCTTATGAAAAAAATCAACTTTTAACTTAAATTTTGACATAAGATTCAGTACTTTTGGGTGTATTCTTCATGTGCATTCAATAATATGAAGAAAAGCTAAGAACTTATGTTACTTTTATAATTTGCAAACATAATTTGTATGTTTATTTCTATGAAGTTTTAAAGTCCATATGTAGCTCTTTAATGGATGAATAGATATTAATCATCTAAAGAGAACTTGGATTTATGTAAAATTGCAGTCCTTAAACGCAAAAAGAATTTCACCAATTTCTATCTTTTCTCTCACTTCTCTGTGCCAAACCTCCTAGATCACTAGTAACCTCAAGAAAAGCAGGGCATTTTCAGTGATTTACAAAGATTTCTGTCAATGAATTTCTAAGAAAATTGGCTCAAATCTAAGTCTGGGCACTAACCCGATAAGCAGAAGCCGCTCTGGAGAAGACAGAGGAAGAGGAAATCTGGGGGAACAGGTAACCAAGGCCTATTTCTTGGCAGTCACAGAGGAAAGAGAACGGAAAGGATATGAGCCTGTTTCACTCTCCTCAGGAAGTGAAGCGATTTGTGCAATTTGGCTTTCGCTATCTACTCAGCTAACAAAATTTTAATGTCTATTGTGTCCTAAGACCACAGAGCACTCTTTATGGAAAATATAATAACAAACTGTCCCATTGTGCTGGAAATAAAGTTCAGAATAATGTATAAGCATTTCTTTCTCTGCCTTCAAACCACTCAGTATTGAGGGGGCTGGAAGGTAAATGGGGAAGAATTACCTAATTTCTCAAGAACCATAATTCAAATCAAAAGCACTTACTTAGTCTGGATTTGTTTTACTTTTCTTAAAATTAGTGTAGCTATTATGTGAAAAACAAAGCTTTGGTAATGTTTCTTTGATAGCTTATCAGTCATAAAAATGAGTAAAATATAAGAATTAGTCATTTGCAACTGATCTGAATTGTTATATGGCCTTTCTCTTCTTACAGCTGAAAAATCAATAAACACATGGTGGTTAATGGCTATTGCGGAACCAGCTGTGACTCTCCTGAGTAGAGACAACTTTAGCAATTTTTAACATGCTCCGTGGTCTATACTTAACCTGAAAATCTCTACTTTCCTGCTTCTGCACATTATCTTTCAGCTAATGTGTTTTATAAGACCTGACATTTAGCTTACACTAAAAAAATACATTTAACATGGTCTAAACAAAAAGACGTTTTGACAGTCATTGTAGGTAAAAAAAAAATAAATTATTTTATCAACAAACTAAATCCTCTTCTCTTTAATAAATGAAACCTTCAAATGATATAATCACTTTCCCAATATAGAGGTTGTCATTTAGTTTTGCTTTTAAAAGCAGGATTACTTCTGCTTATACTGTGTTTGAACATTGATTTAATATTAAATATTTGAGGAGTTGCCATCAAATTTGCTGTTAGGAAATCTTTCAAAGGGAGTCTGTTTTTCTCATTTTATGCAGATTGTGCCTCCACTTGATTTCAACCCATTCACTGAAGAGTAGAGAATACCTGAAACCGAGAAAGAACATTTGATATGCATATTTATTGGAAATGTGCCCATCTTCACTTTTTACATACAAAGTCATTGGCTCATCCATTCAAATTCACTCATATGTTTGTATTGGAGTACATATATAGTGGATATCACCTACATTCTGAGACAGACCAAGACTCAGCTACATACAGAAATGGGTCTAGCCCAAACTTGAATTAGTAACCAGAAGTAAAATCCTCACCAGCATAAAGTTACTTGCTCTCAAAGGTCATGTTTATCTCCATTTTGACATGTGTAGATATAAACTTATAAACAAGTGAGATTTGTTGTTCAAGAAAGTGTTCTGAATCTTGGGAGAAGAAAAAGAGTTGTTATGAAGTACAAATGATCCTATCTAATAAAAGAGTAATATGCAAATTGACCACCACACCAAGACACAAGATGGCCACCCTGTGTGGTCAAAGATGGCTGCCCTTATGTGTACACAAAATGGCCACCACAAGATGGCCTGCAGGGGAGCACAGTTGTGAGAAGTTAGGAGTGACCAGACCAGCAGAGGAGGGCAGTTGGGGGAGACCAGGTCAGCAAAGGAGGGGAGTTGTGGGGGATTCAGGCCTGCAGGGGAGGGCAGTTGGGGGAGACCAGGTCAGCAGGGGAGGGAAGTTTGGGGGTAACCAGGCCTCCAGGGGAGGGCAGTTAGGGGGGCAGGCCTACAGGGGAGGGCAGTTAGGATCCACTAGGCTGGCAAGAGAGGCCAGTTAGGGGACTGGGGTAGCAGGGGAGAGCAATTAGAGGTGAGTGGGCCAGCAGGAGAGGGAAGTTGGGGGGGGACCAGGCCTGCAGGGGAGGGCAAGCCAGTTAGGGGGAGCCAGCTCTGGAGGGCAGTTGATGGGGACCAGGAAAGCGTCCTGGTCCCAGCTGCTACCATCTTTATCATGTCAATTTGCATATTCCCTCCTTATTGGCTGTGGGTGCTGCCATCTTTGTAGCAAAGTGACAGTAAATTTGCATATTCCATCTTTATTAGATAAGATTAAATTTATTGGATGACATTAGTTAATAAGATCATATAGCTTTAAAGTGTACATTTCTATGAGATATGATCTGTATATTGCCAAGTATATGGTAATGAAAGATCATTTAACTTTGGGTGGTGGGCTCACAATGCAGTAGATGGCTTTCACATAGTAAAATTTGCTTAATCTTTGCTAAGATATCATGGCATAGGGATAATTGCCATCATTTCACACAATGATGAAACTTAAACTTTAAAATTTAACCAATGTGCTCAAGATTATAAAACTAGTATCTGATATCCCAGCCAGTATGTCTAAGAGGTTGAGCATCTACTCATACACCAAGAAGTTGTTGCTTCAATTCCTGATCAGAGAACATCCCTATGTTGCCAGCTTGATCCCCAGTAGTGGCATGCAGGAGGCAGCCTATTGGATGTTTTTCTATCATCAATGTTTCTATATCTCTCTTCCTTTCTCCTTTCTCTCACTCTAAAACCAATAGAAACATTTAAAAAACATGCAAAAAATTCCCCAAAAACAGAAAACCTAGTTTGTGAGAGAGTCCAAAAGTCTATGTGGTCTTGAAGTTACAGCCACTCTTGTTACAAGTATGGTGAGAAACAGGTTATAGCAGAATTAAACAAAACCTAATTAATATTCTTACAGTGTAACTTTGTTTTTTTCTGCTCCTATTGATTTTATTGTATCATTAAATGTTTTTGCTTAGAAATAAAAAGGATAAATAAAAATTTGCCATAAAAGAAAAATCTACTTTCACACCTAAAGCATTTTATCTACTAGATGCTGACACCAAAAATATCTCCTTATGGAAAAGAATAATGGGGAAGGCAGAGAAGAGAATCATCTCATATTAAGAGCCGACTGGGAGCTTCAGAAATGTGAAACAATGACTTCAAGAGTGAAATCATTCTTCAGTTAGTTTTATTGACCCAAACTCATGTGTCTAGTTGCATGAACACCAATTTCTCAAATACAAAATTTGTGTGGACATTTAAATTTCTTTATGGAGGGTAGAAATATTGTATTTGGCACCTAACACACACATAGACCTTTGTAAAGAAAAACACATTTTACTGCATTACATTAGCATAAAATTGGTTCCAGTTTGGATTGAATACCAGTACCTTAATTTTGCTTTCCAATTTATAACTTACAAGGTGTTTTTATGTATACTGTCTCACTTGGATTTTTATAGAGGCCTGGTGCATGAATTTGTGCATGGGTGGTTTCTGGCCAGCCTGACCAGAGGGAGGGGACATGGTGGTTGAAAAGGCAGCAAGCTTCAGTTTTATTTAATGTGATGCTAGGAATTTGTCTATAGTGGCAGAAATTATGAGTTTTAAAAGTAAAATATTTAATCAAGATTTTTTTTGGACTTTAAGCCCAGAGCTCTTTCCAATCTACATTGAGTGGCCGGATTATTATGATCTCTAAACACATAATAATCAGCCTGGTGCACAAAATTTGTGCACTGTGGGGGGGGTTGCCTCATCCCAGCCTTCCTCCTCTCACATACTGGGAGCCCTCAGGGGATGTCCTACTGATGGCTTAGGCCTGTTCCCCACATGTAGCAGGCCTAAGCAGCAATCTGGCCTCCCTTTGTGGGAGGTGACCAGGCTGAACAGGGGAAGGTGCCAGCCCAACATGCCACTGCTGCAGCCACTGCCAGTCACTGCAGCCACCAAAGTGTTTTCCTCAACACAGACTCTAGTCTCTTCACCATGAAATAATGACAACTTTCTTTAAGCATTTTCAAGATGTCTTTCATAGGATATGACATTTCTTTCTTTCTTTATCCTCATCTGAGGATATGTTTCCATTGATTTTTAGAGATTGTGGAAGAGAAAGGGAGAGACAGAAAGAAACATCAAAGTGAGAGGAACACTTTGAATGGTTGCCTTCTGCATGAGCCTGACCTGGGCTCTGGCCAGGGAGAAGCCTGCAACCTAGGAACATGCCCTTGATCAGAACTGAACCCAGATCCTGCAGTAGGCAGGTGAGGCATTATCCACTGAGCCAAACCAGTTAGGGCAGGATATGACATTTCTTAGCCCTCCAGCAGCAGACCTTTCTTTTTTTCCCCAGAAATGTGGTGGAAAAACCTAGATCACCATTTTGGATTCTTATTACCCAAGTTACTAAGAATTACCAGTGGCATCCAGGGAGCTTAGCCAATGAGCAATCAGAAAAGGTGTTTTCTCTGTATTTCACACCGATTATCAGCTTGGGCCCTTCCCTGGCCTAAAGCCTCCTAAAGCCTCTGGATGAGGCGTTAGGCCTGGGTAGGGGCCCCCCATTTCCCTCTGATCGCCGGCTCTATCCCTGCGCAGGCCTAAAGCTTCTGGCTGAGGTTTTAGGCCTGGGCAGAGGCCCCCTTGGCTGCAATTGTCGCCGTGGCCCTGCCCAGGGGCCCACTGGCCAGGCCTTTCCCAGGCTGCTCAGGGTTCATGTGGGGTCTACCTCAGAGTGACCTGGGTGCTAAGGATGTTCCCGGGACCCAGGCCACTGGGTGCCTATGTATACAAATTAACAACCATCTTTGTTGGGTTAATTTGCACACTCACTCGGGCTGTGGAAGTAGCGGAGGTATGGTTAATTTACATGTTTGTCTATTATTAGGTAAGATAGTAGAGGCCCAGTGCATGAATTTGTGCATGGGTGGTTTCTGGCCAGCCTGGCCAGGGTGAGGGAACATAGGCGGTTGGCCAGTCTGCCTGGTTGTTGAACTCCTGGTTGAGGGGACAATTTGCAGATTAGCCTGTTATTATATAGGATATACACTGAGTGGCCAGATTATTATGCATTCAGAGATCATAATAATTTGGCCACTCAGTGTATAACACTAAATCAGGTTAGTGATGGCATGATCCTTAATGAGATTTTTCTGATAGTGACAGTTATTATTCATTCATTCTTGAATTTTTTAGTAAAATGTTCAGATTTTTATATGCCAGGTTTTGTGTTAAGCAGTGTAAGTATAATAAAGAAGGAAGTGAACAACTGCGGAGATATGAATTATTGGGAAATGAAAATGTTTCTGCAAAGGAAACTAACTTTTGTAGTGAATGGAGATGAATAGTTTACGAGTAAAGATGTAAGAAATAATTTATATGAGTCAGTGTAGCACTTAGAGCCTGACTCTTGTGACAGAAAAAAACATTTAATATTATTTTCTAATAGGAGAATAAAGTCAAGAGAGGAGAATTAACTCAAGAAAACAAAGGACAACTAATGCCAGAGTTCTTGTACTGGCATTTAAAAAGGTTCAGCAATCTGGGTAAAGGCTGTGTGTAATTTAAGTAAGAGTCCAGAGACAAAAGATAATTTTGAAAGACATTGGGGGTCAGAGGGTCAGGGCTAAAGAAACTAAGTTTTCCTTGTCTCAGGACCCCTTGCTTTTTATTAACGCAATTTGTCCTAAGGAAAGGTGGAGATAATACACTTCAAAGGGTAGTGTTTTGTACAGAAGCATCATCAGAATGGGGAATTGCCTTCGGCTATTCAGGTGTTGGCCAACAGGAGGCAATAACATGTAGATTAAGATTCCCTGAGCTGTCTGGCAGCAAACAGTCATTCTTTTCAGGTTTGGGGAAGTACCTTTAGCCATTCCCAATGGGTGACAGCATATATGACTCAGCCCTTGTTGAGTCCCCAAGTTCCATCAACCTTTTGATGAAACTCTTCCAATTATACATGCTGCAATTGGCTTCTGGCAAACAATTCACTATGGTAAAGCAGAATTGACAGGAGTGAGGAGAGTTTTGACTACTTGGCCTTCGTCTTTAAACATGACTTTTCATTGGGGCACCTGCTAAGAATTCTCACAGGAATACTTACTTCACCTCAGTCCTGGATGTCTAATGTGTTTCTATACATGGCTTTACTTTTCTTACTGGTGAGGGTTCAGATCAATCAGGTTTTGATAGCGTTAGTTGTATGGGAGAAGAAGAATAACTGGTTTAAATTTTGGCTTTTCTCTGAACTTGCTGAGCTTGGTTGGTAATGGCCAAGTTCCATACAATCAGTGTAAGAAAATCATGATTACTATAAAGTGTTGTATTCAATATGTGTAACTTGGGGAAAATGTTGATTTCTTAGTTACAAATGACTAAAAGAAAACAAAATCATTATAGAAGTTAGGGATGTATTTCAACCTTGATTTACTCCTAAAATTTCACTTACCTGCTTAAGCTACTTTCAGTCTTTATGTTCTTGACATATTCACCTATATCCCATATAATCAAGATCTTTCTTAAATGACTTTATCTTTCTAAACCAGCCTCCCAACCATATTTTCTCCTGTAGGCTTTCAGATTGTATAAATCTGACACTATTCAGAGTCTTCAATATTACATTTCTTAGTACTCTTTTCTGTCTATATGTCTATATGTGCTCATTTATTGAGCACATATTATATTCCAAATGCATGGCTAAATCCTTTATATTCATTTTTTCAACAGCATGGATGGACTTGAAAAACATTATGCTAAGTGAAATAAGCCAGTCACCAAAGAACAAATACCATATAATTACAATCATATGTGGAATTTAATGACCAAACTGAACTGCCAAGAAAAACAAGAAGGCAGACTTATCAATAGAGAGCAGGCAGGCAGCTCTGGTGCTGTGTGTGTGTGTGTGTGTGTGTGTGTGTGTGTGTGTGTGTGTGTGTGTAGAGAGAGAAGAGGACTCATGGACATGGACAACAGTATGGTGATTATGTAGGTGAAAGGGATGAGTGGATGTGGAAGAGGGCATAGGGGGATAAATGGTGATGGGAATTTTTTTTTTTAAATGGATGTAATCTTCTCAATAACTCTTTAATGTAAATCAAATCAGATAAAGATATTAAAATTTTTATTGGCTTAATAGCCAATAAATTATAGAGTTGGGATTAAAGCTCCAGTCTCTCTAAAGTTTTGGCAGAGTCAACCAATTGCACCTCATTATCTGACATGCCCTTCTCTACATTAATGGAAGTTTCATAAGATTGACTATGTAACAGCTTCCTTTGCTGCAAGGAGAGAGCATGTGACTGGTTTTACATAGTGAACCTGGTACACAATTTCTGGGCCATGGCCATAAAGAGAAAATGCTCTCCTATATTGCTTCATTCCTCGCTACTGGCTGAAATTTTGTTATGAAGGATGAAGTCATCAAATCCCTTTGGACCTCAAGGTCAAAGCTGCATGTTTAGAATGTAGAGCAGTAAATCAAAAGATGACTGGGTTCTCAGCACCAACAAGTTGCCAGATAAGGACCCACCCAAACTTATGAACACTTTATTTTGTAGTCTTCTTTTTGTTTATTTTTTGTTTTGTTATTGTTTAGTTTTTGTTGTCCTTTTATTAAATTTATTGGGGTGACATTGGTTATATAGTTTTCAAGTATACAATTCTATGTTATATCATCTGTATATTGCATTGTGTGTCCATCACCAAAAGTCTGGTCTTCTTTTGTCACCATATAATTGACACCTTTTACCCTTTACCAGCTTCCACTCCTCTCTGCTAACTACCATACTGCTGTATATGTCTATGAATATTTGTTTTTCTTGTTTGGTCATTGTTGCTTTCACTTTTATATCTCCTATATAAATTGAGTGATATGGTTTTTAACTTTTTGTCTAACATTTCACTTACCATGATATTCTCAAGATCCATCCATGTTGTTGCAAATGGCGTATTCATCTTTATGGCTTTATAGTATCATATATATCACATCTTCTTTACCCAGTCATCTATTGAAGGACACTTTGGTTGTTCTTGGGTACTGCATAATGCTGAAATGAGCATAAAAGTGCATAAATAAATGTTTTTGAATTTTCAGGTAGATACACAAAGAGGGGGTGCTGGGTCATATGTTAACTCTATTCTTAATTTTTTAAGGAGCCTTAAACTGTTTATCATAGCAACTTACCAGTTTCATTTAATTTGGGGGTCTTTTATGTTAGCCTAACTTCTATTCAGACAACCAGAATAAACAGTATGAAGTAGAAAACATTTAACTTTTGGGGAATTATAGAAACAGTTTGAGCAAGTTTTGATTATTTATGCCAGAAGAAAAGAAAGGCTTGAGAACATTAATAGTGACCAAGAATAATGGCCTTTAGGAGTGTATTGGCAGTTTCACTATGGATAGGTAAGTGAGGGGTTAGGGAGAAATTTGAAACATCCAGAACAATTGTGATCCAAAGAATGAGAGAAGGTGTAGAATATTAAGAGGCTCGGGTCAATTTGCCTAGCAAAAGTAGAAGGAACTGGGAGTAGTCAGAATACAGTTTCAGAAATGGGGTTAAGTATGAAGAATCTGAAAAAAAAATTATAAGGTTCATTTTTTTCTGGGTATGTTACATTGTTTCTGGGTCTGTCACAAATATAATTTATTTTTGCACCATTTAGATGTTGTGCTTTTAATTAATGTGTCAAATATCTTCCTTTTCTTGCCTGTTAATACTTTGGTTAGCTATTTCCTTTTTACATAAATATTAGTAACTGCCTTGTTTTCAATAGCTAAAACTATTATGTTTTTAAATAAACTAACTTTTCAAAACTCAGCATTTTATTGCCATCAAAGTGCACTACCTTCATTTAAATTGATTATATTTGAGGATATTTATTATCATTTTGAAATATTAAATAAAAACTATTAAAACACAACATCCATATTTAATTTTCTATAACCAACATGAATCATAGATTGAATTCTAATTTATGACTTTCCTAGACCTATATCAGATATGATCCAATACCATTAAAAGTCATTCAAGAATCAAAAACATGGTTGGAATCTAAGCCATAAAACTCCTTAAAACTTCTTTGTGGAGGAAGGGCAGTTATGCAAAGCAAAAAGGAGATTGACTTCTCCTAACAGACCATTGATCATCCTGAAGGCATCTGGGTACATTGACTATTCCCTTTAAGGAATAGCATTTACTCATTATTGAAAATTCAGATAATCAAATATTGCTCTGAAAGATTTCTGTTGTAATTTTCTATGATGTTTCCTTTACAGTTTAAATAAAAACACATTTCAAATACAGCAACTTTAAAGAACTTGGTTTTGTAATTATTTTAAAGAGTAATGAAATATTACTATAAATATAATAATCTGGAGAGGCAAGTATAGTCGAATCCATACTGTAATTAAAATGACTATTTTCCACTTGTTTTATTTCTTTGCTTTTTTTTGCCTTCAAATCTTCAGAAGAGAGTGATTCTAATGAAAATCCTTGAAAGGCTTTCCAACTCATTCCATTTTATCACCAGTCATTATAAAGGATAGATGCAAGCTGTAGTCTGGCTATGGGATCATATGTTTCGGAGTGTCAAATTGTACTTTCCAAAAATGGCTGTGTCCATATATAGCCCATCCCACATCCCTTTCTTTCAAGGTGGCCTAGATGCTCCTCTACTAAGAGTAGAGTATGGGGTCCCTCCCCTTAAATCTAGACAGGTCTTTGTAACTTCCTCAACCAATAGAATGCAGCAGGAGTGATGCTGCATGACTTTGAGGGCTGGAGCTTACCTGGTTGCTAGCTGGTTTGCTCTCTTTTTTGGGACACTCGTTACCAGGTCATTAAGAAGCACAGGCTATATAAGGAAATAACATGTGGATATTCTGGCTTACAGTACCAGTTAGTTCTTTAGCTGAAAGCCAGCATCAACTATTGTACATGTGAGTGGATTGAAAACTTTGGACAATACCAGTCCCTAGACTTTAAGTCTTTCAGCTAATACTCTGGAAATCATGCTGTACCCAACTTCACATCTGACCTAAAGAAATTATGAGAGATCATTTCTAATTATTGTTATTGAAAGCAATACAAATATGAGGGTAATTAATAATAGTAATGACTAACTAATACGTGTGGTAACTAGGCACCCATAGTTATAAATAGGTTTTGAGGAGCCTTTGATTTATCTGCTGGCTTTAGGATGACACTGATAACTCTGTTGCAATATAATCCCAACAATGACTTTTAAAAAAGTAATATCTTCTTGAACAACTCAACAAGCAAAGAAATCAAACAATCGAATCCTCAGATTGGTAGGAACACATGCAAAATTTACTGAGCCTAAAATGACTTTGAGGTTATTCATACGGAGAAATACAGTGAATGTTTTTGGAAAAAAACATCAGCTATCATCTTATTTTCAACACGAGATTTTTTTTTTTTCAGTTCAATAATTTCACTGAAGACTTCATCTGATCATTTAGTTTGATGTATTTATTAGTTTCCAAAAGTCTCTTTTAGAAATACGTAATTATATTGAAGAAATTTATTTTCCCTAATTAGTTTTCTAGTTGTTTTTGAAATGTGAGCAAGTACTTCTCATTTTGAAATGAAGTCAGTCTTGTTGCAGGTACCAGATGGACAGAAGTGGTAGGTGCAGTTCTGTTTTTAGGCTGAGAGCAGATGAAACTTCAGGGGTATGAATCATTCTTCTCCACACTGTCCTGTCTCTGAACATCCTGTTCAGCTGTTCTGCTCTGGGGATCACCTGACTATTGTCTTTCCATTGGGGCTTCAGGAATAGGCATTTATTTTATTATTTTAAGACTTCTGATCCCCCCCAGAATTGCAGTTAGGCCCTCATTTTATTTTCATAGATGTTTACATACTGAGGGGCATGGAGTAAATGGCATAATTCCTTATATGCATTTAAAAAAATATTTTTATATATTTTAGGGAGGAAGGAAGAGGGAGAAAGAAATAGAAACATCAATCATTAGAGAGAATCATTGATTGTCTGCCTCCTGCACACCCTCTACTGAGGACTGAGCCCACAGCCCAGGCTTGTGCCCTGAACGGGAATCGAACCATGACATCCTGGTTCATAGGTCAATGCTCAACCACTGCAGTAGGCCCTTGATGCATTTTTTTAACCCAATGATGATGAGGGAATTTGAGTTGAGGAGTCTCTTGTATCATGGATCTATTGACCTCATTTCCTTTAGCATAGGACATGGAACATGTATATGTTTTCTGATAAGGTATATATGTTTTATTTCACTGAATATTAAAGATGTTTTTCAAAGTATGAATATATTTTGGTATATAGTACTAACATTACTGTGGCTAATTAATTTTTCCATTTTATAGATTCAAATTTCAGCATTTAATGGACTTAATACATACAAATTCTCCCAATTAACATATTAACACAATTACAGCATTTAATAGACTAATGTTTGATTAGGGCTTATAAGGCCTCTGTGGAAGATGACTTTAGTGTTCCAACAATATCCCTTTCCCTTGCCACTTGGAAGGGCAGCATCACTTTGTTGTGAGCTTTCTCTTGCATTTATAACCCATTTTGTCTCTGGTTTGCCATGCTGGAAGTGCAGGGGAATGAATGGCTCCGGGAGCAGCCTTCAACCAATGACTGACAAGAGTTGATATACAAAAGTATCCTTTCTTCCTTGCTCCTTGGCGAGGTTAACACTGAGGTTATGTGTTTTACATGGGCTCCAATGTGTCATTCTAAAGATTAAGCTTCAGTTACCTGCAGTGGTGGCTGGCTGGGTAATACAGCCCTTCACTCGTTTTTCCTTCCTTGTTTCACATTCCCATTCTCCAATGCACATTTCTCTCTAGGCCCACTGCCTTCTTTGCTGCTTAGAAAGAAATGCTTCTATCCTACCCTCTTTCGAGACATCTCAGTAAACTCATGCTGTTACTGAGTGTTTGTTTTGAGAGGCATGGTGGTGTCCTCATATAAATTCAGCTCCGTTGCATCTTTTCTCACCTCAGGTCCTGCCCTTCCTTATAAACTTGTCTGGATGGAAGCCATAGGAACTATTAGGTTTTTAAAAAGTGTGTATGTGTGTGGGGGGAGGGAATAGGAGTACCAGGACGTACAATAAAGTCTACCTTTAAAGTTTATATTAGTGTTTAGGAGTCAGGGTGAAGAATGCACTATAGAGTAAAATCACTAGTAAATATTTAGCTCTGCCTCCATATGGATGGCCAATTCTGTAGTTTGGGACTCAGAGCTATCCTATCTAATAAAAAGGGAATATGCTAATTGACTCTCATGCTATTGCAAAGATGGTGGTGCCTACAGCCAATAAGGAGGGAATATGCTAATTGACTGCCATTCCCTCAAAGACAGCCGCACACACAGCCACAAGATTGTGGTGCCCAGTCCCCTCGGTCCCTCAGCCACCTAGGCGAAGGCAAGCCTCAGATGGTGGCTGCCCAGCCGCCCAAGACCACCTGAGGCTCAGTTAACCACGGCCGGCTGAGCTTTGCTTTGCCAGCAGTGGCAGCAGCAGAGGTGTGATGCAGCATCGCCTTCCCCTGATCACCAGGTTGCCTTTCACCCCTGAGGGCTCCCGGACTGTGAGAGGGGGCAGGCCAGCTAAGGGATCCGGCCCCCTCCCACCCCCCCACCCCCCAGTGCATGAATTTTCATTCAACAAGCTTCTAGTATTAACAAAGTTGATATTAACCAATTCTGAGGGGGACAATCTAAATGGTTCCAAAGCATCACGTGGTGCAAAAGTAAGGTAGCAATAATTGGATTTATGGTGAGCCAGATGAGTAGAATATATATTTGTAAGAATAAGGTGTTTTAAGTTTGAGAGAGGTGAGACAATCAAGGGGGCTAGTCAAATAACAATAGGAAGTGTGTTAGGGAAAAAATCCAATCTTCCTCCTGTGTGTGTCCTTTATTCTCACACACAACTACCACACTTACAACACTTCTGATAGTCATCAAATTTGTGGAGGGGTTTTTCTCTCACCAAGTAATTTTTTGCAACACCAGCAGGGTGTCCTCAATTTAATTCAATATCTACCAAAAGGAATTGTCAGATCCCACAGGTTAAGGGGTCAATATCACAAGACTGCCCTTACTTTGCTTCAGATGTCAATTGCAAGTCCAGGTTCTCACTTATGCTTCTGACCCATCCATCCACTATAAACCTCTTCAGGTTGAATTAATTTGCTAGTGGCTCACAGAATGCAGGAATACAGTTACTTATGATTACCAGTTTATTAAAAGACACGATTAAGTGTACAAATGAACAGCCAGATGAGATACAATGGGTGAGGCCTGGGAGGGTTCTGAGCCCAGGAGCTCCTCCCATGGAGATGGGTGTGTCACTTCCCAGGGTGGAGACATTCAGCAACATGGAAGCTCTCTTTACTCTTTAGGCGCACTGCTGGGGACTTCTGGAGGTGTTCTCACCCTAGCATGATTAATTGTTAACTGCATGTCTAGCCCCTTTTCCCTTTAATGGGAACCTTGGGGATGGGGGAAAGGCTGATAATTCTAAGCTTCTACTCATGTCTTGGTCTTCCTGGAGATCAGACTGCATACAGGAACCCACCCAGAGTTGCCTCATTGTAACAAAAGATGCTCCTAGTGCTTTTAACACTTAAGGATTTTCAAGGTTTTTAAAGGGCTTGTGTCAGAAAGCTGGGGCAGAGACATAATTTTTTTATTGTCTTACATATTTTATATCTTTCAGATGCTGAACTGCCTTCTAAGGTACATGGTTCACTGCTGGTCTTTGCTTTGCTTAGAGGGGTCATGTGAATTTGGGCCTGAATCTAATTATTGAGGACAACAGGAGAGATAAAAGCACTGCAATTATACCTTTTTCTCACAAAGTACCCAGCTTTTCTTCTTAATAAATGTTAATAAAAATTTTTGGGAAAAAACACACTTATAATGCATGTCAAATTATTAGCCTTTTCCAAGTAGCCATTTCTCAGTTTTGTTTGGTTGGTTGTTTTCTGATAATACATTTTGTTTTTGAATATACTACCACTGACTCCACTTTTTGAAGTCACCATAAATTATTAATGAAGTAGGTGAGACGTAAATTATAAATTAATAATATAAACATTATTTCTTATATTTGTTTTTTCAGAAAATAGAATATAAATTTCATAAAGACACCCAAAAGTCCTCATGCTGTAATTAAAATTAAAATTTGAAAATACTAGAAGTATTAGCAAGTTAAAGTATGATTAGTCTTTTCCTTTTTCTGATGCTTCTGGAACTTCCCTTAAAATACATAAATATGGATACTTTTAACAGGGTTTTAAAATATATATTATGCTTGTTATGGGTTGAAGTGTGAAATAGACTTGAAATTTAGAGAAAAATATGGTTGAAAGAGTATTTGTTTTTCTTTGAGAGGTGAAGAGCTTATGAGTTTGGAATTGTAGCAGTCATGGTTGTAAAATACAAGTAAAATTGTTAACCAGCTCCCTGCTGATCTGCAACTAAGAATTACTAATTATCAGTCCAATATCAGAGAGCTTGTGGTTATCTAATCTATGACCTAATATTCAGATCAAGGCTATTGAGGATGATTCTGATTACTACAACAGACTCTAAAGATAAGAACTTATTGATGGAAGCTATAAAAAAGAACATTATGGCAAAAAAATTTAATACTAGAGACCTGGTGCACAAAATTCATGCACTGGGTGGGGGGAGTGTCCCTCAACCTAGTCTGTACTCCCTCCAATCTGTAACTCACAAGAATCAGGCCTAAACGGGCAATGGGACATCCCTTTCACAATATGGGATTGCTTGCTTCCAACTGCTCGCCCTCCTGTCAGCCTGATCACAACCTAACCACTCCCCTCCCAGCCCGATCAACACCTAACTGCTCCCCTGCTGGCCCAATCACCCCCAACTACCCTCCCATGCCAACCTGGTTGCCCATAAGTGATCTTCCCTGCAAGCCTGGTCACTCCCAACTGCCCTTCCCTGCAGGCCTGATTGTCCCCAACTTCCCTCCCGTGCTGGCCATCTTGTGGTGGCCATCTTTGACCACATGGGGGCAGACATCTTGTGCGAGGGTGTGGGGGTCAATTTGCATATTACCGCTTTATTATATAGGATTACATGTATTCTTTCAGTACTTCTGGTGAAGTATCTAAATGATGATAGTGGTCACAGGTTTTTTGTTGTTGTTTGTTTTGTTTTTTTTGTTTGTTTTTTTTTCATCTAACTACTGCTAGAGTAATCCACCTGCTATGTTCATGTTTGATGAAGCATTTTTGATATTTCATCTATTATTTTACCCCATTTTTTTAAGACTTTGATCTTATTCTCTCCCAGGTAATTTTATTTCTTTTTCATTAAAATTGGCTTTAAAAAAGATGACCATTAGGACACACTCTGACCTGTCAATTAGTAGGCCCAGAGAGTTCCTAAAATGATAATATTTGATTTAGCACATTAGCTTGTTGAAGTCATCTGCATGGCAGAGATGTCAGTATTTTGTTTCCAAGCCCAACTTCCACATGCAAGAGGTAACAGAGCAAGTCTCTGCTCCTTTTATCTTCCTCAGAAGAGCCACTGAGTGGTATAATCAATGCTATCAGTTTGTGTATTTCACCTGATGTCTACTTTGTTCATTGCTTTGAGAGTTGCCCTTATTTTACCTTTTCTTCTTTATCTTATAAAAAAATAAGATTATTTTAGTGCAAGGTCATGGAGCATTCATTAAACACTCATAATATTTTTTTCTCAGAATGCACAAAGCAGTGAAAAGTTGTTCTAATTACTGAAATGGTGTCAGACTTAAGATATACAAAGAGTAATCCCTATATCAGGTGCTGAGAGAATTGGAGCTCTGAGAATGACTTTGACTCGGTAGCGTTGCTGGTCACTGACATATATTATTGTATCTAGGAGAAATCAACCATTAGATTGACATCTTTTGTACTATGAAAATAAAAATACAGGAGATATATATTTGGTCTTTAATGAATTCAAAAGCAGAAGTTAATTCTCAGATTTTCACAAATGACCAAGCTGGCTTTGTCCTTTAGGTTTGCTGTGCATGTTTCCAAACCACTTAATTAACAAGATCAGGATATCGCTTCTGTGTGTTAAAGGTCACATTAGGGAACTTCAGGACTTTTTTTTATATTGCTGTTTTTTAGCAGTCAATGCCAGCCACCTGAAGGAATGTCTACTACGAGGCTCTTGCTTCTTTTGAAGTGACATTTGCTCAATAAATTTTAGTCTGGGCAATAACTTAAAAAAGGCAAAATGGTGTGAAGAAGTAAATGTCATATTTCCACAATGCAATATAAATGTAATTCATAAAGGCTCACTGACTCACAAGACAGGTTAATTAAAGCCTTCACGTGGCACATGGAAGTTAACACAAAATTTGCTTGACCGTGTTATTTTCATGAGTGCATGGAATGAATCCCTTAATTAGAATACCTAGCCGATGCTGTAATCTGATGTCAAATATAATCTATGTTATTGTTACTTACTTTCTTTTAGATTATTTTATTTCATTTCCCATTGCCAGGCAGTAATGTTTTGAGGACTGGGTTTTAATATAAAAAATCAAACATTACTAAAAGGCAACACAATCCCTGTCTCATAAGAGTTGCTCTAACTGTACCAGGAATGGCATGTAGGATCCACAGCAGTAAATGAAGAAAAAGCAGCTGAGGTTGTGAAGGAAACCATGCTGTGTACTTGGAAAATCACATTGTCTATTAAGTATGATTACATCAGTTTCTCATCCCTACATGTTCCTTGGGACTCTCTAACAAAATGGACCCTGATATTTTGGAATTAATTTTTTCCACTGTCTTTGAACTAAGGAACAAGAGGGAATAAACATACCCAAGACAGAAACACTATTAAGATTTAGAAGAGGTTGTGGGTCTCTTGTAAATCTGGGCTAGCAGAACAGCAGCTTACAATCCAGCTTCTGGGGAGGATTAGCTACTGCCCCTGTGTTGCCTATGAATGCTCTCTATAGGTCAAAGGAGGCAAGACCATGAAGAGGAGGGTTGGTCTCTTTTATTATTATTATTAGTGGCCCAGTGCATAAAATTCATGCACTGTGGGGGGTGGAGAAGGGTGTGTCCCTTATCCTGGCCTGCATCCTCTCTAATCTGGGACCCCTGTGGGATCGGGCCTAAATTGGCAATCGGACAACCCCCTTGCAATAGGGGACTACTGGCTCCTAACTGTTCACCTGCACGCCTGCTTGATCTCTCCTAACCATTCTGCCTGCTGGCCTGCTTGTCTCCAACTGCACCCCCCTGCCAACCTGATCACCCCCAAGTGCCCTCCCCTCCTGGCCTGATCACCCATAACTGCCTCTGCCTCGGCCCTACCACCATGGCTTTGTCCGGAAGGATTTCTGGAATGTCTCATGGTCTAATAGCATATTACCCTTTTATTAATATAGATAGGATATGACATACTGCCATAACTATAACATAGCTACCAATATTACCTATGAGAATACGTATTTCATGAGATAGGAAGGCATCTAACACATTATATTGTATATGTTGTAAGTAGTGGGAAATACAGTATTGGTAGCAATAATATACACCCTGTGAGTTCCCTTCCTGATCTGGGAATGGTCTCCTGGGACCACCCAGGACCACCCCTCACTTCTCCATCCCTCTACAGGCTGTGGGGACCCAGGCGGGGACCCAGGCAGGGATGGAGCAGCACAGGGGGCGAAGAGCCCAGAGGCATTTTGAGGGATGTTTCCGGCACAGCCAGGAAGCTGGCTTTGGCCATGGGGCCCCTGGAAGGAGGAAGGGAAGGTAAGACTGAGGGAGGGACTCCTTGCCTGGGAGCCAGAGACTGCAGCTTGGAGGTCTTCCAGGTGCTCAGGGTCTGGCCAAGGCATGGCTATTGCTTTGATTGTGGTGGACTGAGTTAGAAGTTGGAAACAGCCAAACTATGTAGAGCCGCATGCTCTACAGTCCTCCTCAGGACATCTCAAGCATCCTCTGTCGTTGTCCCTCCTCCCTTTAGGCTCCCTCTGTGCCAGGCTATGTGCCAGAGTGTGTTCCAGGGTGTCAGGCTCGAACAGGGCACAGACTCCGCTTCCCCTTTTTCTCCAACCTGTTGGTGGCCTGTGCTCAGCACTGTGGCTGTCCCACGTGAACTTTCTAAAACGCAGATCTTACCCTGCCAGTCCCAACATCTTCTGTTCCATTGCCTGCAGGTAAGAGAGTATACCTTCTTCAGCCCCAACTTGGAGCCCCTGGGAGTTGGTGTTCTTCACCTCTTACCTCCAACTCAGCCATCCTGAGGTGAGCACACTGGTCCCATCCCCTTCGCAGCTCATTACCCAAGGTGCCCTGGGTGCTCATTTGCATTTCCCACACGATAGGTAAACCCCTCAGCTCAGTCACAGCCTAACTATCAGAGCAACCAACATTGAGCCTCGTGAGGAGATCCCGTGGCATCAAATTTTCCTAACCGTCCCAAGGTCACTGCAAAAGGACACGACTCAGTCACTGTAACTGAAAAGGAGGGATCTCACCAGTCCTTAAATACTATGAAGGCAGATCTTATAACAGGCTTGCTTCAGCAACACATATGCTAAAATTGGAACAATACAGAGAATGTTAGCGCCGCCCCCACCCTTGTGCAAATTTTGTGAAGTGTTCTGTATTTCGCACCCAGCTCTTGTGCAATAGGCTTTCCTTCCCCTGGCTGCCCCAGCACTGTGGCCCGGCTTCCCAATGGCCTCCCATCCTGCGCTCCCCACTGGCCTCCCATCCTGCGCCTGGCATGCTGTGGCCACACCCCCTGCTCTTGATTGGCTGGTAGCATAGCAAAGGTGCAGTGACATTTGCATGTTTCTCTTCTATTATATAGGATACTTTTATTGATTTCAGAGAGGGAGGGAGAGATAGAAACATCAATGATGACAGAGAATCATTGATTGGCTGCCTCCTACCTGCCCCTCACTGGGGATCAAGCCTGCAACCCAGGCATGTGACCTTGACAGGAATTGAACCCAAGGTCCTTCAGTCCACAAGCCAATGCTCTATCCACCAAGCAAACCAGCTAGGGCAAGCGGGGTGGGCCTTTTGCCTTCTAATTGTGGCCTGCTTGTCTGAATACTGTAGCAGAAGCATTACTGCTTCTTCATTCTAAGATGGAGAAACGACATAAAAGCAATATTGATTTTTTAAGTAGTTGAGAGTTTTATTTGTTTCAGAAAAATTATTTCCAATCCTCATAAAAGATTAAAATGCAAGAGCTTATTTCGTTGCCACCAAACTCATAAAAATGTCTAATTTTAAATCTTGAAAGTAGATTAACTTCCAAGTTATCTATATAGCTACTAGTTATTTAGACACATATAAAGATACATATGATACAGAATCACAGAATATGTATAGGTATATAAGTGTGTATACATATTAGAGGCCCAATGCACAAAATGTATGCAAAAGTTGGCCTTCATTCCGCTGGCTGCTGGCATCAGCCTCCCTCTGGCACCCAGGACCCGGCCTCCTCTCACAGCCCTGACTTCATCCAGAGGTTATCCAGAAGGACGTCCAGTCTAATTGGTATATTATGCTTTTATTATTATAGATATTACATGTAGTAGTTATGACAGTCTCTGACACTGAAGAAAAACTTTATATACCTATATTTCTTTGTGTCAGAGACTTCAGATTTCCTACTGTGGTGCCTTTTCTTAATATATTTTTAGCTTGGCACATGGTCATGCAAAATGAAGATAACTTGCATGCATAAGCAGAGCAATCAAGTTGCTGCTGCTGGAACTGAAACCAGTGGTGTTTCCAGCCAAGGACTCTCTAGAGAGCAGAGCACCTTTCAGAGGAGAGATAAAGACACTTTTGTCTTGCTTAGGCCATTACTATTTGCATATTTCTGTTACCCCTTACTGGGCACAGTCTTACTATTAGAGTGGTAGGATCATCACAAAACAATTGGGAGTCTGGGTAAAGTATTTTAGAACTGTTCATAAGTTCAGGTATGATTCTTGCCTCTGTCTTTTGCTAAGTATGTATCTTTGGACAATTCACTTTATCTTAGTTGTTCTATTTGTAAAATGAGGTGGCACTTCCTACTTGACTAAGGAGTAAATGAGATATTGAAATATTTGGGACGAGCAAACCTGTTTCCATAAAACAATCATATATACCCTAACATGCAAGTGAATAAGTATCTGAGACATCTACCTACATATTTAATAAGGAAAAAGAAACACTATCTTTTGCATTTTATCTGAACATTTTCAGTAAGTAGACTTCAGAATTTTTTTTATAAGATAAAATTAGGGTATATTCTATTTTATTAGAATCTTGCTTTAGGTAAATTTCAGTCTCTCAGGACCCAGCTATTAATATGACTTTCTTTGCACATTTAACTTTACTTTGCACTCAGCTAATCACCACTCTGACTTAATCACAATTTGCTAACATAAAACTTTATAGATTTACTTAAGATTACAATAGGGAAAATGCAAGAAGTTCATTTTTTTTTGGTCACTATATCACACTGGGAAAATTACTACAAGAGCAGTGATGTCATTACTTGTAATACAAACTTAATGATACTTCTTAAGCAATATTTGATAGTAACTTTAGAGTATTTGTTAAATAAATCTATATAAATAGCATATAAAGCTACCTTAAAATATTCAGAAAATACATAATTTGCTTAAGATATCTAAAAGGAGCTCCATAATAACTGAATAAAAAACATACAAAAATATGGGTTGTGGATATTTCTCTTTTCTGCATCCAGTGCAGAAAATGAAAGGGACAGACACAGAGACAGAAGGAAAAAGCTGGGGCAGAGCAGGATCATTGTTTTATACAGTGGGTCCATTGTCTGTTTTTAGCTCTAAGGGAGGTCCCATGACTAGAAAAGTTGCTTGGCAGTGGTTAATTAATGCTTTGCACTTCCCCCTATTTTGGAGTAGTGAAAATGAAGCATGAGCATGTATCTATGAAGACATGGACTCACCAAAATTTGCCAAATTCAGATATATGAGTAACATCTATTTGCCAGATTTGATTAAGTTTAAGTCCTTGGGAATTTACCCCTAATGCTGGCACAGCGAAGTGGATAATACACTGAGGGTATTTCTTGACACTTGGTGAGCCTGCTTTTGGGAAATATGGAGTTCCTTGCACAAGGTAGAGGCATTTTGATGATGTAGGGCATGTGAGGCCTGTGCCATGGAAAATGGAGTAACCTCCTCTACTGAGGCAGTGAGGCGATCTACTTCCTCATTACCTGCAGCCAAGGGACCTGCAAGGCTAGAATGGGATCTAATATGGCCAATGAGCTGTTTCAATAATTTTGGCCATACTTACCACATAAGCACTATCACTATATAGGTAGATGGGCTTCATAGCAAAATCTGTCAAGGCATAAATAAGAGCTTGTATTTCTAACCGTTGTACTGAAATATAAGGGGGTTGAAGAACCTTTGCTTCCCTTCTGCAATAAATCCAGCCTTGCCAGAACTGCATCCATCTGTAAAAATGGTTAATGCCTGAGGTATAACATCTCTTTTAATGAGGGAGCTAATACCATTCCCTGAACATAGGCTGGTGTTTTTATGAATATTTATTTAATTAAATTAGCCAATTTACATCAATCTGAAATAAGGTTTATTTTTAACATTACTTGTCCTAGGTTATGGACAGTAAATGACATTAAATTTCTGCTATTAGTTTTTAAATAACTTTATATAAGCTTTGTCAGGGAGGCAAAAATACAAATTACTACTTTTCTTCTCAAGGCCTAACATAATAGATTTTTAACTACAGTTAGACATTTGAATGAAACCTCTTTTTGTATTTCCTCCTTAGTTTTAGGCCAAATCTCTCTTTTTGAGATTTTAACAATTACTGCCGCAAAGTCATATATTTCAAGTGGTTTTTCATTTGTGGTGACTGTAATTATTTTCAGATTTAGTATTTTAACAACAATCTTTAGTTTGAAGAAACCTGAGTCCCCAGAGATGTGTGACCAGTGGTGGGGCTCTGCCAGCAGGTGAAGGGATCCCATGGCAGATGCTGGGCATGGAGGTCACAGGGGCATAGGCTACCAAGGAGACAGAACTGAACCTCACATCACCCTGCTTGGCCCTGGAAGATGGCTGGTTAGCCAGAGACAGATAAGATTCCTCAGGGAAGGAACAACCTAAGACAGGCATAGTCACAGAGGGGCCAACAAGAGTGAACTTGGGGGTCCACAGAAGAGGGGCACAGAACCTCTCCCTCCAAACCTTGCAGGGGCCTGATTCCTCACCCTTTCTGAGGGAGGTCTACTAACCCCATGGCTGCTTCACTTCCGATGCCTAGCACAGACTGGGACCCAGGTAACACACAGAGACTTAGCCAACAACAGTTGACCTATATCTAAAGCCAGCCTAGCACCAGGCATGCTCAGGGCCTACTCAAGAATGCAAACAATCCTTCCCATTAATATTTACAGGGTAAATTAAGATGGTTGTTAGAGTATTAAATTTGACAGTAATATGGTAATGGAGTTTTTAGATTAATTTAAATTTGCTAATTGAAATAAGTTAATCAAGAAAATTTAATTGTACTGGAAAAAAAGCTGTTCCTAAAATATTAACTAAAATTTCTATTGGTAGTTCATCTAATGCTAAAATTGCTTAACATGAACCTAAAGCATTCATACTTTTGGGCAAAAATATTAAAACTTAAAGTTATCAAGATTGCATTATAAAATTTCCAAAAGCCACCATAAAAAAAAAAAAAAGAGGATGGTAGGGTAATATCATGTAAGGAAAAAAAAATCATATAAATAAAGTACACCTAAAAAATTTCTACTTCAGAAAATTAATTTTAATTTGTAATACTAACAGCAAGACACCCATGTAAAACACACATGGTATCAAAATAAGCCAAAGGAAAACCATATGGGCAAAAATAAAAAAGATCCCAAGTCAAATTTATAGAAAAGATTTCTTTATTAACTTTTGGTTGAGAATAGGTTTGTATATTTTCAGAAAACAATTCCAAGACCATGTGGTTTCCTGCAACAGAGAGGAGTTGACAGGTCTGCTCCAACCATGAAGACAAGAGGAGAGAGTCCAGAGATGGAAAATGCTGCTGACACCTTGCCATGCTAGCAGTCAGCAGCTGTGCATCACTGCAAGTTACCTACGACCAAACAACAGAGGGTCAGACCTGCATTGCCAACATTTATCCACCATCCAGATACCAATGCTGACATGCACACATAAGGAACAGTTTGACATTGAAACTGGGGCTTGTACTGTTGGTCATTGAAAGTGGATCTCAAACATTTCTTGTGCTCATAGGTTTATTTCTAGTCTGCAGAGGCAAGATTCTTTAAAGAAAGGAAATGGGGGAAATAAAAATAGATACAGAGGCAAAGAAGCATGGAACAGACTGTCTGAGCACACCAGGAAGGTAGGGGAGGCTGGGAGAGTGCTGCAAGAGATCAACCAAAGGACTTATATGCATGCATAAAAGCATAACCATAGGACACAAGACACTAGGGGGAAGAGGGGCAGGTGAGGACATGTGCTGCGGGTTAGGAAAGCTGGGGGAGGTCAAGGGGAGAAAAAAAGGGAAATATATATACTACTATTTGTAATACTTTAAACAATAAAAAAAATCTTTAGTTTACCCTGTAAATATTAGAAGATATTTATATTTTAAAAATTTCTCCTTTTTATTAAGCTTAGAATTATATTTTTAAAGAATATCCCCTTAGGCATATTTGTATATATAGAAGGATAATGTATAGTCCCAGTAACTTCCAGAGGGTTTTAGAATATAATTGTTCATAAAAATATTGGCTTTTCATTTAGCTGAAATTATACAAAAACTTGATTAGAATTTAAAAAGCTAATTTATAAGATAATTAAAGTAGGCATTTTTATTAAAAAGGCAAAGCAAGTAAATTGAGTAAACTTATATGTCTGATTCACAAGGCACAAATGCTGCCTCATCTCTCCAGCCTATTTAAAATCTGGGCAGCTAGAGGTGTTTTGTCTTTTAAATTTTCCTTGCTAAAAAAATTTGGCTATATTTTAGAAATATATTGTTACTTTATTTTTCCCTTCTTAGAGACCAAAACCTTCATAACATTTAAAATATGTGAATATAATTAGAATATAATTATTAATTTTTTAAAATATATTTTATTGATTTTTCACAGAGAGGAAGAGAGAGGGATAGAAAGTCAGAAACACGGATGAGAGAGAAACATCGATCAGCTGCCTCTTGCACACCACACCCCCTACTGGAGATGTGCCTGCAGCCAAGGTACATGCCCTTGACCAGAATCGAATCTGGGACCTTTCAGTCCGCAGGCCGATGCTCTATCCACTGAGCCAAACTGGCTTCAGCATAGTTATTAATTTTTATTTGATAAAGTTTTCCATGTGATCTCAAATATATTAGATCAGCTAAATTTGAAATATTTCCTTCAAGAAGAGAGAACAAACTCTTTGACTTACTCTGGGACCTTGGAGTTTTCCAAGAATTATTTCTCAGTTAAAGCCTTGAAATTTAACTTAGAAAGACCATCAAATATATATAATCTTAAAGATTATATATTTTCTATAATTATCTTAAACGATATCAATTAAATTTAAACTGTTTTTTTGTATTAAAATTTTTAAAAATTCAGTTGGGATCACAGAATTAATCCTCCTTTTTAATTAGACCAATAAGTAACATATTTTGAATTCCTAATTATTTCAGAGAAAATACAAGATTCCTCAAAAATAAATTTCTGTACTTCAGGCCTTTAGTTACCACAACTACATAATTTATCCCAATTTAATTTGAACCTTAGCTGGGAAGTCAAATATTTAGCATTTCTCAGAACACCTTTATATTTTTAAGAATAAATTTCAAAAAAACAAGCTATAATAAGTTAATAAATTCAGTTCCGTCCTCTAGATTTCATATGAAGCATACTCAGATTAATATTTCAATATTATGTCATTTGAAAATATTTAGATGTAAGTTTTTATCATTTGATTTAGTGTACTTTAAAGTTTTAAGTTTCCAGTGGCTCTGGAAAACCTTGTTTGAGGCTGGCAAAACAGGCTTGGCTTATCAGACTGACTTTAAACTGACCATAATTTTTCCTGCTGGGTGAAGTTAAGAAGCTATTCAAATGCAAAATTGCTATCTTCTTCCTGCTGTTTATTTTGTTTTTCTTTAGAGATTGCCTTGGGAAGCCAGCTTTCTTAATTAACAAAGCGTGTAGCCAGTCTTCAAGTGGACTACTTAGATTTTTATAATTAATATATTATTTATGTTTCAACAATTTTTAGATTCTAGAGTCAATTATAATTGATTTGAGGCATTTTCTTTAACATTTTTGTAACAGAGACTTATTTTTTTGGTAGCTTTAATGTTAACGTTTGAACTCGGTCCTTTATTATTTTAAAAACTTCTTTTTATTGTGGAAACACCAATCTTGTTGCCAGAACCCAGCCTATATTCTTCCCCTGTGTCAAATCTGCCATCCTTCTGAGGAAAAAGCCAGTCCTGGGCTTTATTCTGTAGCATTTGCAGAGATCAAGTTCAGATCAAAACTATTTAATATTTGAAATTGGATGGTGTGCGCACATTTTTTAAGCTAACTTCTCTCTTTACATGTGCACAGAAATCCCAGACACATTTCTAAATTTTGTAAAACTTTTAAGTCACTAGTGGGAAAAAAGTATGGCAAAGATGAGATCTTTTAAAATGGATTTCTCGGAGAGTGGGCTTCCACACAGGATCGCCAAGTGTCTCCCATGTCTCCCTTCCCCCACCTCCTTCTTGCTTTGGGGGAAATTTCAGTAATGGCCTGGTGTTTACTGTGTGTGTGTGTGTGTGTGTGTGTGTGTGTGTGTGTGTGTGTGTGTGTGTGTGTGTGTGTTTAGAGAAAGAGAAAGGATGTTTTAAGATAAAGAATCATTGGCAGTTGCTTGGAAATTCCTTTAATCATTTCTACTTGGTTCAGCCTCATACAAGTAGTTAGAGCCTAGCAATATGAAATATGAAGTTGCTTTCACTTTCAGCCAAGGCTGGGCAGCTGTGAGCAAAACCTTTCTTATTATCTGAGTCATCCCACTCACAGTGATGCTTGTCCCGCTTTGCCTCAAACTCTAGCTCCTGCTCATAATTACCAGATAAATCATTACCAGGTAGGCTCTTGATTGTGGTCCCAGGAGCCACAAGTGGAGGCAGAAGAATCACAGAGGGAGGAAGTGGTATTTTTAGAGATTCCCAACCCTCCACTGGAGGCTGTAAAGCCATGGCTACACCCTGCTTAGACATTCTTAAACTCTCCAGGGCTGGATCAAGGCAATCATGAATTAATGTAGGAATAAGCATCTTCTCTAGACCTTCTTCAGAAAACCAAGGGAAAGTTTCATTAACAAAACTTAAGAAATCAAGATTTTAACTACACTTAACAGAGCATATTAGAGCTTTGAGCATAGTTTTAAGCAATTGTGAGTAGAGATCTCTTTCCTGAGACCCTGAATTACCCATATTTTACACCCAGCTAATACAGCTTATAACAATCAGCTCCTTACTTCATTAATTTGTGGTGCAGGGAACTTCTCAGAGTCACCTCCTGGCCTGACTTTTGAGAATACCCCTGTACTCAAGTCCCTGTTTGAGCAACAAATGTGGACATTTCTCTTTTTTTTTCTGCATCCAGCATGGCTAGAGAGTGATCCAGTTCCTGATTAGGAGTGGCTAGGGATTAAGAAAATGAAAGAGACAGAAACAGAGAAAGAAAGAAAGAAAAAGCTGGGGGTGGGTGGGACCACTGTCCTCTGACAGGGACAGGGACAGGGACAGGAACCCAGAGCCAATACAGCTTATTTTATACAGTAAAAATCAAGAAGTTCTACTAAAAGTAAAGACAAAGGAGATTACGTGCATTTTTGGGTGGACCCCAGTCTTATTCATTCCTGGTGCTTGGCTGGATTTAAATAACAAAACCCACTCCTCCCTAGCACCTGGGCGGAAGATCCAGCTGACAATACTCCAGCCTCTGGAAAAACAGGTTTCCAGGACATGGCTTTCCCAATGCCACTGAAGTCAGCTGACAATAATTAAGGAAATGCCCATGTGTCTTCCCAGGCACTGTCTACAATGGGTTATACACATAGATGCTTATTACAATTCTGACTTTTTCACAATACCTAGCCTCTAAATCCAGATGCATCCCACAATTTGCTACTATTTTTTATAACACATATGCATAACATACTGTTTAAAGTATGTTTCAAAAAAGTTTATATGTTTAGTAAATCTTTGAGAACATGGAGCTTATATTTTCATTGTCTGTTGAATGGACCTTTATTTGTAAGAAAACATTAGAACTGAAACTTCAAAAGTACATTGTCTTTCTCAAATGAAAAATAACCTAAAAATCACTTTCTATCATTTGGCAAAATTATACCTTGGGCATAATATACAACCTAATTTCTGATGACTTTTTATGTTACTTTAAGTTGAAAATATTCATATTACTTGAGAAATAATGTAAAAAATATGCTAAACTAAATTATCTCATGAGAGGTATGATTAATATTGAGAAGGTAGTAGACAAATTATAAATTTAATATTCCTAAGCCGCTATAGGTCAGAAAACAAAAGTTCCATATACTACACAGCACAAACTATTATTTTTCAGATATTAAATTTTCATTGCTTAATACCAATAGCTCCTAGCCAAGAAGACTGAAAAGTCCTATTTAAATTGTAATCCATAATTATCACCATCTGTTAGTTTGTGGTTTAAACATAACAAAGCCCCACACAAGTTAGAGAGGACAAAAATGTCTGGGGATTTTAGATCTCATGTTTTTCCCAGCAAAGGATTTGCTTTGGTTAGATATTCTCAATCTGTTACCTAGGACTCTGAAAACTATTAAGAAAAATCTATATTTCTTTCAGAATACAGACATGGTCAATTTCTATAACCTCTACATGGAAACACAGTTAGGAAGCCTCAATCCTGACCTTAAAATAATGTTAAGTGACACTTCGTGCCCAAGTAACCTGTTCTCCTTTTAATTTTCCTTTTCTTCCTCTATATTTTGTCTGATTTTGATACCACCATGTTTTAATTCATTTAATGTTAGGTAAACTGGCTTCTGTCCCACCCATTTTCTTAATTTTTTTCTTTTCAAAAATATTTATCATTTTCTAGTGGCCAAATTATGTATTTCTTCTGATAGCTTATCCTTTTTGACTAATCTGTTGTGGGTGGGATTGGTAACTAGCTCTTCTTTCTTGTTAATATATTTTATTAGGACATTTATTCACTTCCTTTCCCTGAACCCATTAGAGTTCCCTCCAAGTAGGAAGGGTGCTTAAAGGGAGCAATAATCTTGGAGTATTAGGCAAGGCATGGGCTTCCCAGTTACTCTGGGTTTACTAGTATGTCTGCATCTATGCTAATCAGATTTCCATTTACTTATCAGATAAGTATTTATTAAACACCCATTATGTACCAAAGCACTCAGTGCTAGAGATACAGTGATGGACACTCAAAATCTGCTTGCTGAAAAGGACTTTAAAGGACTCAATCATTAATTCACCCATTCACTCAAAAATGTAATTTATAGAATTCACATTATGTGCAAGGTGCTAGTTTAGGCACTATTGATATAGCAGTAAAGAAAAAAAAATAATTCCTGCCTCAGAAAATTTATATTCTCTGGGTAAAAGAGACCATAAAATAAATGAGCAATATAATATGACAGAAAATTATAACTGCAGTGAAGAATATCAAATTAAGATAAGGTTTCAAGGGTGAGAAAAAAAGATGCTATTTTTAGATGGAAGTAGAAAGTGAGCCATTGAATGTGTAAGGAAGACCATTTCCAGCAGAGGAAATAGGAAGTGTGAAGTCTTGAGATGGGATTTTTTTTTTTTTTTCACATACAGAAAAGCCAGTAAGGCTGCAAGGGAATAAAGGAAGACATTAGATTAGAGTTAAATCCAGGAAAACCATCTCATCATGACCCTTGTAGAGTATGGTACAACATTTATCCTAACTATAGTGGGAAGTCATTGGTGAGTTTTAATGACTTCTTTAACAACTATGCAGAAAATAGACTATAGTGGAGTAAGAAATGATGAAAGGGGACCAATTGAAACCAATACACTAACTTGTCTAAGGAAGATATGAAGGTGACTTAGCTAAGGTAGTAACTATTGAGCTATAACAAGTCTTATGCAGGACATATTTAATAGGTAGATACTGCTGATGAGTTGGGAGTGGGACTGTGTAAGAAAGAATACAATCCAGGGCTTTTCACCCAACAGAGTGGAGAAGACTGGGAAGGACAAGATTAACTTACCCTGCTTGTTGAAGTGAGAAAGACAAGAATAAGCAAGCTAAAGTTCAAAAATCAAGAGTTTGGGTTTGTTTATATTAAATTTGCCAGGCCAACTAGACATCTGAGTGCAACTATCAAATAAGTTATTGGATACATTGAGCTGGAGTTCAGGGAGAAGTGAGCATTAGAAATCTGCATTTGCCAGTCTTCTGTCATGGACCAGGTTAGATCACTCAAGAAATGAATGTTGATGGAGGAAAAGTCAAAACTGATTTCCTGTCACTCTAATTTTCAAAGTTCAGCAGTAGGAAGAGGAGTAAGGCAAATAAAATCCTATCTAATAAAAGAGTAATATGCAAATTGACCATACCTCCAATAAAGCCACACCCACAAAGCCAATCAGGAGCAAATAAACCCCAACCAAGATGGCTGTGGCCACTGAGGGCAGGAGGAAGGCTTGGGTTTCCCCGGCAATGGAGGAAGCCAAGCTTTCCGCCTGCCATTGCTGGCCCAGGCCTCCACTCAATGCTACAAAGTTTCAATTATAGAAGATATATCCCAACAGAAATGGTGGCAGCCATGGAGCTGGAGAAAGCAGAAGCTAGAGTTACCCAGGCAATGGAGGAAGCCAAGCTTCTGTAGCTCTGGCCAGCCTAGGCCTCCACTCCAGGCTACAATGTTTCAATTATAGAAGGTAAATGTCCCAACAGAAATAGCTGCCACCCAGGAGCAAGCAGAAGGCTTGGTTCTGCTCCAGGCTATGAAGTTTCGATTGTAGAACATAAAATAAATCCCAGATACCAGGTCCTCTGTTTGGGTCGCTGGGGGGCGTGTCTGGCCTGCAAACCACCACAGGCCTCTTCCTCAGGCTGTCCCATACCTCAAGGGAACCCCAACCCTGATCCAGAATATCCTTCAAGGCAGAACAGCTGACCCCGACTCATGCACCAGGCCTCTATCCTATCTAATAAAAGAGTAATATGCAGATTGACCATCACTCCAACATACAAGATTGCTGCCCCCACGTAGTCAAAGATCCTGTCCCCTTGTAGACACAAGATGGCCACCACAAGATGGCCAACAGGGGAGGGTATTTGGGAGGTTCCAGGCCTACAAGGGAGGGCTGTTGGGGGTGATCAAGCCTGCAGGGGAGAGCAATTAGGGGTGACCAGTCCAACAGAGAGGGGCAAAGAGGCTGGCAGGGGAGCAGTTAGACATCAATCAATCTGGCAGGGGGTGATCAGGCTGGCAGGCAGAAGTGGTTAGGGGTAATCAGGAAGGCAGGCAGGCAAGCAGTTTGGAGCCAGCAGTCTTGGATTGTGAGAAGGATGTCCGACTGCCCGTTTAGGTCCAATCCCAGTGGGACATTGCTCAAGGGGTGTTGAACATCCCTCAAGGGGTCGCAGATTGGAGAGGGTACAGGCTGGGCTGAGGGACACCCTCCTACCCCCAATTCTGTGCATGAATTTTGTGCACCAGGCCTCTAGTAAGATAAAAAAGTAGGAACAGATTCAGGAATGTGTGGTGTGTGGGATACCTAGTGAAGAAAGTATTTCAAGGAGAAGTCAATCCTCAACTCTGTCTAATGCTGTGGAAAAGCTGAGTAAATGATGTCTTGAGAATTGTCCATGAGTTTGGCAATATGGAGGTCTCTGATAATCTTATTATAAATACTATGGGCCCAGTGCACAAATTTGTGCACCTTAAAGGGAACTGTGGGCTGAGAGGCTATGGTAAGCACAGAGGCAAGTCTCGGCCCATCCGCCATGCCCCCCTCTGTCCCCTCCCTTTGTGGCCCCAGTCCCCTGTATGCCTGCAGCCTTGCTCCCACCACCACTCCCACATACTGACAGTGCCAGCCCTGCTCTCACCTACTCATGGTGCCGAGTGATTGGGATGGGCACCAGGCACCAGCTGCAGGTGTGAGTGGGGCCAGTGTTGGCAGTGTGTGTGAGCCAGCTGGCACCGGTTCTATGTGTGAGTACCAGGTGGGACCTTGGGACTGTCGGACCATGGTGCAAAGGAGCAAAGAATTTCCAGTAACTACCAGAGGCTCACTCGGATGACAGTGACTAGCCCCACCTTGGTCTGTTGTCCCTGTTCACCTGCTCTACCATCCCACCATGGCTGATGCCCACCATGTTCCGCACATAACCCCTTGTGGTCAGTGTACACCATAGCGACTGATTATTCGGTTGTTCAGTTGTTCGTTTGTTCCAGTTGTCCCGCCATTCTATTTGCATATTAGCCTTTTATGATATAGGATTTTCAGAGAAATGTGGATAACAGAATGAGGGGGGTGAGTTTAAGAGAAAAGTAGGCCCCAGCCAGTTTGGCTCTCTGGATAGAATGTCATCCTGCAGACTAAAGAGTTCCAGGTTCGATTTCAGTCTAGGGCACATGCCTGGGTTGCAGACTAGATGCCCAGTAGGGGGCATGCAGGAAGCAGCTGATTAATGATTCTTTCTCATTGATGTTTCTATCTCTCTCCATCTTCCTTCCTCTCTCTCTGAAATCAATAAAAATATTTTTTAAATAAAGAGAGAGAAATAAAACTGAGGAAACAGATACAGCTAATACAGATAATTATATTGGAGAGTTTTTCTTTAAAGGGGATTCTGGAAATGGAGGTGAATGTTGGATAAAAAGAAAAATAGCTCTTGTTCTTGTGTAAGTAGGAAAAGTGATAGGATCATTTTATGTGATGAGAAATAGTTTGGAGGGAGAGAAATCTTAGGATAAAATAGAGAGAGCAGATGTAATTATGTGAAAATGATGGTATTGGTGACATAGAAAACACAATAGTCCAGCATCAACTTTGAGTGTATTGGAGTTTAGGAGATGACTGAAATCTATTTGTGTATCTCCCTCCAAATATTTATCTATCTTAGAGTTAATCTCTTTATTAATTATCTATTACTGCATAAAATCATGCCAAAACTTAGTAACTTAAAACAGTATTCATTTACTATCGTTAAAATTGAATATATAGATGAGGATTTTGTGAGAAGATGAGACAGGGAGCTCTGCCTCAGGATCTTTCATGACATGAAGTCAGGTGTCAGATGGGCCTACAGTTTTTGGAAGGCTTTTCTGGGGCCAGAGAATCCATTCCTAAGGGGGCTTGCTCATATGGCTGGCAAATTGATGCTGACAAAGTGTATCCTCTGCGTGTGTGCTTCTTGAATACCCTTACATGGTAGGTGGATTCGTGATCTAAATAGGTCAAGTCAAAGGCTTCAATGCCTTAATGACAGATACTTGAGCATTATACATTTGCACACTTACTATATTCCACCGACCACACAGATCAGTCGTGATTACAAGTGAGAGGGGATTTTACACAGGGCATACATCCCTGAAGATGAGGATCATTGGTGGCCATCTTGGAGGCTGACTGCTATAATCAGTAACCTGCTTTTGGGCTATCAACCTTTCATTATCCTCAACTGTCAAATATGGAGATTTTACAGCATGAGTTCATGTTCATTTTTAACTCTAAAATTTCATGATTTTATTTTTTACTTGGGCATATATCTCTCAGAGAACATATGAAGGAGACAGGCTAGTCAGCTGGAATTTTTTGGCTTTTAGCTTCCTACTAATTTCTATTCCAATCATTTTTATTTTTAAAAATAGAGTGTCTGATGGCACTGCATATTCAAAAGTGAAAGAAGTAGCTTTTTGAATAGTAAAATGCTCATCAGCTGGTTCTTAAAGTAGACTGAGCCATGTTTATAAACAAAAAATCTACTCCCACTGAAACAAAAACTCCTGCTCTAGACAGTTTGGCTCAGTGAATAGAGCGATGGGCAGACTAAAGGGTCCTGGGTTTGATTCCAGCCATGGGCATATATCCAGTTGCAGGGTTGATCCCCAGTGTGAGGTGTGCAGGAGGCATCTGATCAATTATTCTCTCTCTTCATTGATATTTCTATCTCTCTCTCCCTTCCTGTCTAAAATCAATAAAATATATTTTTTAAAAATTCCCTGCTGTATTGAAGTTGATTTACTAAATCATGATTAGAGAGTGCAGCCTAAAGATCCTTTAGAAAAAAATATTAAAATACTATAAAACAGAGAGTGTGCCAGTAAAACAACTGTTAGTGATCTGATGGAAGGACTTTGGATCAGGAACCAGATTTGAATTCTTGCTCTGTCTTAACCAAGAGTGAATTCTCACTCTGTCTTAACTTAGCAATCACCCTAGTCTGTGAACTTAAGTTACCTCATATGTAAACACAGATGATATTTCACAAGATTTCTTGGTAGAATTAACTATATGAACAATGTGAAACAATTATGACCATGCTTAGTACTAAATATGTGTTAATAGTTATTTTTCTCTGGTCTATATATTCTTCCCTAATCTCATTAAGCCCTAAGTCACTACTGGTGAGTAAAATTTTCTTTCCTGATTGATATATAATTATTTGTCATTCTATCAAATAACCAATTACCAGAACACTTAAAGGACCTCTGAGGCTGGAGTGGCTAATGTGGGGTAAAAGAGTATATAACTAGCTATTTACTAATATCTAACGTCCTCCCTGCAGGAGAATTATGTTTCTCTGCCTGTTGAACTGAAGGGCACCCATGTAACTTTCTTTGGCAAGCTAAATAAGGTAGAATGTGTTCTGTGCCATAGTCCGTGTTCCCTCTGCCACTAAAACTATCAATGTTCCAGAAAGTGGGTGCATGTCAATGACATACAGAGTAAAGCCTTAGCTAATGTTCATAAAATGAAAACAAGGTATACATCTTTGTGTCTTAAAATGACTGATATTTAGGGGATATTCTTTTTTTTTTCTTTTTAATTTATTTTTGATTTACAATATAACTTATATTTAATAGTAGTACATATGTTTTCTTTCCCCCGCAATATCCTCCCCCCAGCCTCCCTTGCCCCCCAGCACCTGTCCCCACCTATCCACCTCCCCGCCCCAGTGTCTTTCATTCATTGGTTATGCTCATATGCATGCATACAAGTCCTTCGGTTGATCTCCCCCAGCATCCGTCTCCCATCCACCCCAACCTTCCCCCTGTAGCTTGAAAGCCTGTTCAAGGCCACCCTGCCTCTATATCAATCACTCCCCCCTGTTTCATTTCTTCAAAAATATCTTGCCTCTGCATACTAGAAACAAACGTATAAGAACAACAACAACAAAAAAAATATTTGAGTGTCAGTTTCAAAGTCCAACTGTTCTGAGTCCCAGTTTCAATGTCAAATAGTTCTTCATGTGAACATGTCAGCAATGGTATCCAGATGGTGGACACATTGTGGCAATGCAAGATCCATCCTCTCTGGTATGGTCCTGGGCCGCCTGCAGCCACGCACAGCTGCCGACTGCTAGCATGGCAAGGTGTCGTCAGTGTCCCCCATCTCTGGACTGTCCTCGTGGCTGGAACAGACCTGTCAGTTCCTCACTGTCGCAGAAACCCACAGGGTCTTGGAGTTGTTCTCTGTAAACACACAAACACATTCTCGACCAAAGGTTAACAAAGGGATCCTCTCTGCAAAATAGACTTGAGATTCTTTTTATTTTTGCCTAAATGATTTTCCTTTGGCTTATTTTGACACCATGTGTGTTTTTTCATGGGTGTCCTGCAGTTGGTTTTACAAATGGAATTTACTTTTCTGGAGTAAGAATTTTCTAGATGTATTTTAGTTACAGGATATTTTTCCTTACATGATATTACTCTACTGTCGCCCCCTTTTTTGATTAATGGGGGCTTTTGGAAATATTATCTTGCAGTCTTGGTAATTTTAAATTTTAATTTTTGCACACAAATATGACTGCTTTAGGTTCTTTGAATGTTAGGCAATTTTACATTGAGATGAACTACTAATAGATATTTTAGTTAATGTTTTAGGAAAAACTTTTTGTCCAGTACACTTAAATTTTTTAGAGTATTCACTTATTTCACTTGGCCAAGGGGATATTCTTTCTCTACCAAACTTGTTTAATACTATTTAAGAATGAGACTTACTCTACTTTATTATTTTTTTACCACAATACCAAGTTGAGAGACAAAGAAATGAGACAAAATAATGTGTACAGAATTTCAAAGGCATTAGACAGAGCCTGCATCACACTTTGAAATTCTATATCCATTTGGAGAATCTAAAAGACTATTTTTCTAGAACAATTTTGTGGTCAATGAAGAGATTTAGTTAGAGACAGCAAGTACATTTCTGTACTTTAGTACTCCATCTCACACATTTTGGTGGGTGGGTGGGGTGTAGAGAATGCTAATTCTAGCTAGAAAACTTCAAGCAGGAACACTGGGATCTATTCAAAATGTATTTTTTGAAGTTGGGTGATACAGAGGTCTGGAGACTGATATTCATATAAATAGAAATACATTTCTAAAGCACTTATTAGTATTTTTGTATTTATACTCCCCCTATATACAACAGGGTTCTATGCAGTTCTGTTTAGCACTGATTTTGTAAACATGTTGCCATACAAAAAGTGAGCATACATGAATGTAATTTAGTTAGTAGCTTGAGTAGCAATTATCTAACTTAGCCAGTTAGTTTCTCTAGATCCATACCTATTTCTAAAAGGCAACAACTCTAAAGGAGACTCTAGGCTTTATTATGTTCAATGTTTTTAGTGTAGAATTGTGTAGTTGGAAAAAGCAAGAATAATGTATTCTAGGCATATAAAGAAATGACAGGGCTTTAGTTTCGTGATGGAAGGAAATTCTGAGGAATCCCCTGGGATAGGAAGGGAGGGAAGACAGTAATAAATTTGGAAGAGAGGATTCCACTTTAATGCTCAATTGAAGAGTTCTGGAATCTTAAATTATGTTTATTCCAGGGGGCTTACCTTCTGCCTCCTGATGAAGTATCCATCTCCATGTGTGCTGTTAGTTTGCTCTCTGAGCTAGTTGTTCGTCTCTTATCAAAAACTCAGGTGGCTGACAGAGCCATAGCCAGCAAAGCTTTAGCCAATAGTCTGATATCCTGGCAACAGATGGCATGCAGGAAAATAGCCAGGGATGCACATGATCAGTAGTGGAAGGCCTACCTCACTTGCAGTACTGGCATAAGTGTGAGGTACTACCAATCCAAATGATGGCTGATAAGGTGCAGTGATCTTGAAATCATTCAGACTTATGTCATTAATCATGGCATCAACCTGTGGAAGTGGGGAGTAAGACTTGGTGACAGGACTCTCCAACAACAGTAACTCCAACTTCAGAGTCAGACAGCAAGTACGTTTTACATTAGGGGGCCTCTGCTTCTATTTAAAGCATACCTAGAGCCATTAACTATAGTTTAAAAAAATAATCGCTATATATATGTATGTATCTGAGCTGACAGGAGTTAGGTTGTAAAAACCACAGCCAAAAAGCCTAAACTTTGTAGAAAGTTTCTTGTTCCAGCACCAGAATTGAAATACAAATCAGTGAATGGGAAGAAAGCCACTCCTTTGGCCAAGTCCTAATGACTGAGAGGATGGAAGAAAGGCTGGAAGGTAAGAAAAAGGCTGCAGCTCTTTGGGTTTGAAGCAGCCTGGTTTGGGAGATATATAGCCAGTTCCATCCAGTCACTAATGCCCCAAGCATGAGCATGATTACTTATGAGAATTGAGGACAGACATTGATGTTTGAAAATTTTGAGTGAATGAAAATCCCCAATAACTGCAGTTAAGCATCTTTAGGAAAAGTAGAGAGAGACAGGGCATATCAAGGGAGGTAGGGAAAAGAACCCCATTCACACAAATCCCCAACCAAATCTTTAATCATTGAACTTGGAAATGCTGTGACTGCAGAAATCCCTAACTGCACCATTTCTAATGAGGCTCAGCTTCTCAGTCTTAACTCCAGGCTCCAAAAGGGGCCTAATGGGGCAAGATTCTTTACACATTATTTATTACTAGGAGTTTGGTGCTCAATTCGAAATAGCGTGGCACTGCCCACCCTGGAGTCACTGGTCTGACCCTGCCTCACTCCCCGGCCCCACAGCAGCCACAGCCACTGCTGGTCTGGCCCTGCCTTGCTTTCTGGGCCTCACAGCAGCTGAGGCTGCTGCTGATCAGGCTCTCCCCCTGAGCAGGCGCATGGAAGCCCCTGCCGCCTTGCCCCCCGAAGCTGCACACACAACCTCCTCCTGTCCTGTCGACCGGTTATGGTGTCCTGGTTAATTAGCATATTTCTCTATTTTATATACATAGATAGATAGATAGATAGATAGATAGATAGATAGATAGATAGATTCTCAATAGATAGTTTTCTATGCTATCTTTGGAATTAAAAAGCATACATTCTCCCATTACTTCATAATGAGACTCAGCAACAGACTGCTATAGACAAGCGTTTTCTCTTTGTCTTTCACCAAGGAGCTGAGAGATCCTTTACACAAGTGAACTTGTGATGAGTACCAGGCATTTTAAAGTCAGCCACAAGAGTCTTAGGGGCTACCTATATTCCATGTCCTGGCTTTATGTATTTAAAATGTTTAAGCATATGTTTTCATAAACCTTACTTTAGCAATATAGCTCTTCAGCTTTTCTTAAATTTTTGAGCAAGTATACAGCACACAATAACAACAAATCAAATAGCACTATATACTTTTCAGTCCAAAACCCTGAATCTCCAACACTTGGAAAACCGAATCTGCTTTTAGACTTGGAAATTATCTTCTCCGCTATTGAACCTAAATGCCGCTATAATTATAGCCACCTCAAGCTTATTCCTATAATTTTTTCTGCAAGATATACAATTAAAATAAAGTAGTAATCTAAACAATGAAAATAAATTGGAGCCCTGCAATTATATAGTCAAAAATTTCCCATGTTAGAACAGAATGAAGAAAGGTATTATTTAATTAAAATACCAAATGCCCAAATCCATGAGGAAAACCAAGCATGTCCTAAGTATGGAAGATAGCGGGTGATCTTAGAAACAGAACCACATGTCTGATGCTTGTCTTGTACAAACCCAAATAGTCCTGTTCTTTGTGGTCACCATTAGTGACTATATTCCATACACATAATTTTAAAAACATAACATGGGGAAAGAAATGTGCCTGCAGCTGACTAGCTCCTTCTCCTGCTAACCACGAGCTCCCCAGTATGCCCGTCTGACCCTCAACTTAGAGTACGTCCAGCCGACTTTGCTCTTGTAACCAGCCCCTTTGAGTACCTGAGGTTGCCCCTAACTGCAACCTTGTCTTCAAATGTTTTGTGGTTTGTTTTTTTTTTTTGTAACTCCTTTACCCCAATCCAGATCAACAATTTTGAGAACAAAGCAAGTCACACTGGGAAATAGTCACTTTCAATCCTTTTAACAATATTTACCTGTAGCTCTAAGTCCTGACAAGTTTAAATAGTAAGCGTCTGATGACACATGCACTTCCTTTAAAAATGCCAGTGAATTTTTTGCTAGGCTTAATAGCTGACATTCTATTTAATATTAAGTTGTTATTATAAGTGAGTTTAATGGACCATCACTTCCTGATTATCTGAAGGGGAGTGTGACCAAACTATTGGCAATTTACAGTAAATACTTATTTAATAAGTAAATAGAATATGTTTAGTTTCTAAATATATCATATTTGTACAATAAAACAAAGAATCTATATACATATGAATATAAAGAGGTATGACAAATCATAGTATATAACTGAGAACCTCACTAACAATAATAGCTTATTATTATTGAGATAAATATAACTAGCCTGCCCTATCATAACTTTCAGATTTAAGGGTCAAAAAATATAATTATGTAATACTAGAGGTGCCGAATGGCTGGGGACAGGCAGGAAGAGGGAAAGGCGGCTCTGGGCCAGAGCAAAAAGGCGGCTCCAGCCGGAGTGAAGGCACTGTAGGCAGCCAGGGGAAGGAAGGCCTGTTCTTGCACAAATCTTCGGGCCTCTAATATGTTATATATTATACAAGTATAATCTATATATATATGAAATCCTAAGAAATCATTACAACCAAACGAACAGAAGGACCGGAACGACCAGTTGACCAATGGCTATGATGTACACTGACCACCAAGAGGAGACAATCAATGCAGAAGCTGTCCCCTGATGATCAGTGCACTCCCACAGCCAACCTCCCATGGCCAGCCAACCTCCCTTGGTCCCTCCCCTGAGCTGGCAAACCTTTCGCGGTCCCTCACCCCATCCAGTAAGCTCCATTGAGCCTGGCCCCGATTGGGATTGGCAAGATGGCCCCAATCGGCCCTGATTGCCAGCCAGGCCTAGGGACCCCACACATACATGAATTTCATGCACCAGGCCCCTAGTCCTATATAATAAAAGCCTAATATGCTAAGGGTCTGACCATTTGTTTGACTGTGCAGCCAGTGGCTATGATGTGCATTGACCACCAGGTGGCAAACACTCTGACCAGTAGGTTAGCTTGCTTCTGAAGTTTGGCTAATAGGAACTGGGCAAAACTGGGCCAGACATGCCCTGGATTCCTCCAGTAGTCCCTTTTCAGTCCTGATTGTGCACCAGTGTGGTCCCTCGGCTTGGCCTGCACCCTCTCACAATCTGGGACCCCTCAGGGGATGTAGGTGAGCCAGTTTTGGCCCGATCTCTACAGGCCATGCTGAGGGATCCCACCAGTGCAGGAATCTGTGGACTGGGCCCCTAGTATATACTATAATTATAATATGTAAATTTATATCTGCAAGTTTATTAGAAAAAAGTTTAATTTACTTATGCCTTATATACCCTCAAATATATAATTTATAACATTAAATGAAGTGTTTAAAAATATTTATCTTAAAAATTGCAGATTACCTTGTAGTTATCATTATGGCAAACACTTAAATACATACGTAATGTGCTAGGCATTCTGTAGCATAAAACAAAACTACAAAAAGAAGATTGCTGGCCTCCAGAATGATATATTTTAGTTGAAAAAAACAACAACAAGATTCTCCACTAAAAAAAAAAATTGATCCTGTCCTGGCATGTGATTGGTTTTATCCCCCTCCGCTAGTGTTGCTACCTTCTCCTTTGTAAAGCAATGTCTTCAGCTGGCTCTTTTCCTCCCTCATGTTTTGTTTGTTTGTTTGTTTGTTTGTGTGTTTTGTTTTGGTTTGTTTTTGTCTTTACATGATCATTTGGTATTTATTACCTCATGTTTCTAGCCTCAATTTTCTTATCTTTCTTATGGTACACGTGTTGCAAAAGCAATATTGCTTTCTCTATAACGTTGATGCCGATGCTGTTAAACTTTTGTCCTATTTCCAACTCATCTCATTGTTACGTCCTTGCGATTAACACTCAAATCTCAATTTCCAGCTCAAATCTTTCTTGGAGGCGTGATGCCTACTGGACAATATAACTGTTGCACATTTCCAACTTTAATGTCTAAAAGCACATCCTTAATTTTACTGACTTTAAAGCCTGAAACATTTCCCTCCTTTTTATTATCTAAGTTAAGGACACCGCCACACACCTAGTGGAATAAGCTAGAAATCTAGATGTCCAATTTGACATCCCCTGTCCTCACCACCTACATCCATGCAGGTACCAAGTCTTTGTCAACTTTGCCTGGTTGACCATTGTAAGTAGTGTTCATTACTTTCCATCCCCTTTACCAGGCAGCCTTAATTAAAGCCTTTGCACTTCCTCATATAGATAATTGAATATCCTTCTAACTGCTCTTCCACTTTCTTGGCTGTCCCATTGAGGACATAATAATGCCAGAATGATTTATCTTCTCAAAATGTAAATATGATCATGCCATTTCTTTGTTTTTAATACTGTGTGGTTAATCAAATCTTTAGAATAAATTCCAAATACACTTGTGTATGACAGAAGCTTCCTCATGTATAGTTATCAGCTTTTGCTTAATTTCTTGCCACTTGTACCTCTAGCTCTACCTCCATAAATACAATGTTGAAATCTATACAAAATGTCCTTCAAATCTGTTTGTGCAACACTCACTGTCTATTATACTTTGTTTCTCATGTTAACATTCTTTCTCTCATATTCTTCTTAAGCACACACAAACACACACTTTACTTGGATAAATACAATTGTTTCTTCAAAATCAGCTCAAAGTATTGGAGAAGACTGTCCAATTACAAAACCTTTCATGTCTTATGTATAGTCTTCTAACCTCTCATATGGTCAGGTGAGCACCTCTTTTAAAGTCATTTACACACTGGATTTTAATAAACTTAAAAAAAAACTCTCCCTCTAAACTCCAAAGTTTTTCTTAGAAGAGTTCTTGTTTATCTTGGTTGCACTAATTATTTGGGAGTGTGGGAAAAACTTTTAGGAAATTTTAGTCCTAGTTAAAACATAGTTGGCAGAGGTCAAGGTTATGGTGTCGCTTAGTCTGTTCGAAGAAAAAAATATTTAAGAAGAAATTATTTTATTTTACTCTAGGTTCAAAGAGTAACAAATTATAGTTCTCAGCATATTTTCAATACAAATCTGTAAGTACTTTAATTAATTTTCAAAAATTACCTTTTGAAATTAAGGCACAATATAAGCAACAATTTAAATATACTTTTTTAAAATGAATTTTCAATTTGTCACTTTTCAAACTTTCTGGTGACCCCAGCTTATTAAAAGTAGAATCCAAAGTCTTTACTGTCTACAGTGCCAAAATGATTCAACTCACTTTGCCCTGTTTGATTACATCTCCTTTCATATAGCATTCTCTCAATAAATATTACTAAGCAAATTTACTGTTAACTATATCATATTTTCAGAATCCTCAGGAAGGAAATGCATGGATTAGTATAAAAGAATACCTCAGAAAATGATAATTGCTTATGTTCCCCATGGATTTCATTTACTGCTGATTCAAGCATCTATTTAGGTACTTCTTTTGCAATAGAAAAACCATCTCAAAAAAACAATTCCAAAATATATGTTTTGTGAAGTCTCTATGTGATATATAATTACTATGAAGAAACCATATGTTGAGAATCAAAATATTTTAAGCTAAGTTTAAACCCTAAATTTGCTGCAAAATTATGTGTTTGGTTTTCTTGAAACTGATAGTGAAGTTTATGTAAAGTATTTATTTGAAAATAACTTTGTACACTTTGAGAAATTCTTTATTCTACCTAATCACTTAAGAGTAAAAGGGTAACTTCTGATACTCCAAGAGGAGTATTATAGATGATTAGATTGAAATTGAGTTAATTAGAGGGAAAAATTTAACCTTAAGCTGTCTATGGTATAAAAGATATACTAAAATTATAGTCCCTCCATTGAACATTGCTGCATTGTTCAAGCAGCGTTACCTAGGACTTTTTACACATATTATATAAAAGTTTATATTGTTATTTGGTTAATCAACATAGCTTGTCTTTAAAATAAAATGAGCTTTCCATAATTCAATGTTTAAATGAAGAAATGTGTAATGTACTGTCTACTTCAAGTATTTTTGGAGTAATTATATATTTTATGATTGCTTTTTTTCCTTTTGGCCAGCATCTACATTCTTTCACAAAAAGGACCTATCTTCAGGGTGAAAGTGTGGAAATACACAATTAAAATAAGTCTATTATTTTGCTGTTTGTTAATTAACTGAACACTTTCAGCAATGGACCTATCAGCTTGCTTTCCTAAAGTTTTAAAGACTCAGCAATGAGAGAAAGAGGTTTTTTGCAGTATGTGTGGTATGGAATAAATGGATTTATTTAATCTTATGCACAATACGATAGGGTGGAAATAAATGAGGGAATAAATGAGTAATTTAAAAAGATGCTTTGTTTTCATTTTATATGAAATGCCTTCATTCTATTTCCAAAAATAAAAATCCCTTCAAACACACAAGCAAAAAGACATACATATACATACACACAAAAGATGAAAGTCATGATAATTATAAATGTATTCAAGTTAGTTCAAACAGTGAATACCAACTCAAAACAAATTTATTGCTGAGAGTGGGCTAGCTATTAAGAAAGTTGAACTCTGAATTCCAGATATGTGCAGTACAAACATAAAATCGTCCAAGAGATACATTTCTATAACTCTCAGAAAAGAGAATATTTCTATAAAACCTAGGCCACAAAATTCATTAATGAATTAAGTAAATAATTTGAATTTACCCCCAGAAAGTCTAGGATAGTTAATTAGTAGGAAATCTATAAATATAATCATTACTTAACAATATGTTTTACCTAGGTTATATAAATTAAACAAGATATCATCCTATCTAATAAAAGAGTAACATGCAAATTGACCATACATTTGCTACACCCAACAGCCACACCCACCAGCCAATCAGAAGTGGGGGCCGGCCAAGGCTGCAGGGGCCAGTGGTAGGGCCGGGGCCGCTCGAGGCGGGGGGTTAGGGCCAAGGTGCCTGTGTGCACAAGGCCGCTGAGTGCAAGGTGCCCCTGAGGTGGGCTAGGTGGTAGCCCCCGGGAATAAGGTCTGGGCTGGGGCGGAGGGGGGGGAGCTAAGGAATCTGGAGAGCACCAGGCCCCCGGGGTTGGGCAGTCACAGGTCCATGGCCAGCAGCCAGGGCTAAGACCAGGGCCGGGGGGCGGGGCCAAGGCAGCCGGGGCCGAAGCTTCCGGGGCAGAGCCAGCTATTGGCCCCATTGTAGGGTGATGGCTGGGTGTCCAAGGCCTAAACTTTCTGCCAGAGGCTTTCGACCTTGAGCAGGCTGGAGGTGAGAGGTCAGTAGGACATCCCCTGAGGGCTCCCAGTATGTGTGAAGGGGCAGGTTGAGCTGAGGGATCACCCATCCCCAGTGCATGGATTTCATGTACCAGGCCCCTAATATATAATAAAAGCTAATATGCAAATAGACTGAATGGTTGAACAACTGGAACAAATGAACAACTAAACAACTTGTCACTATGATGTTTGCTGACCACGAGTGGACATGCACAAAACATGGCCTGAGTCAGCCGTGGTGGAATGGTGGAGCAGGTGAGCAGGAGCACCAGACCAAGGCGGGATACTGGTCACTGTTATTGAGGCAAGCCTCTGATGGTTACTGAAAATTCTTTGCTCCCACACACCATGGTCCCACCTGGTGCTCGTACCTGGTGCTGACTGGTCCCGCTTGCACCCGCTATGGGCACCAGAGCTACCTCTCACACCCACTACTGGTGCCCTGTGCTGGCCTCAATCGCTTGGCATCATCAGCAAGAGTGAGCGGTTTTCAGCCCTGATAGTTCCAGAGGGCTTCCCTACTTCCTCCTGCTCCTGAGGGATGATTGAGACAGCAACTGTGGCTCACACCAGCTGCTGGCACTGGCCACAATAGCTCAGCACCTTTAGCATGTGCAAGTGGGGCCAATACTATCAGCATGTGGGAGGGGTGGTGGCAGGAGCAGGGCTGCCAGCAAACAGGGCACTGAGGACGTGGCTGGAGGATTGAGCGGGACCCTGAGCGAGACCAGCCCCTGTGCCTACTGCAGCCTTGTGGCCCACAGTTCCCTTCAAGGTACATGAATTTGTGCACTGGGTTCTTAGTGTTCTATATATATATATATATATATATATATATATAGTCATCCCAGGTGCCCATTCTATTTAAAAAAATATATTTTATTGATTTTTTTACAGAGAGGAAGGGAGAGGGATGGTTAGAAATATCAATGAGAGAGAAACATTGATCAGCTGCTTCCTTCACGCCCCCTACTGGGGATGTGCCTCCAACCAAGGTGCATGCCCTTGAATGGAATCAAACCTGGGACCCTTCAGTCCACAGGCAGATGCTCTATCCACTGTGCCATAATGGTTAGGGCCCAGGTGCCCATTCTTGAGCATCAGTTCCATGTGATTGGCATGTGGATCACTCCTCCTGGCTAGCATGACAGGATCAAGCAAGACTGGACTGCCAGAATTGTACTGATACACTGGTTTTGCATGATTTTCACTCTCAGGGGACACGGGTTGAATTCTGGGCTTTTGATTACCTTTAGTTCAGCACCAATCTTTGGATTTGAGCACTGAGTACCCATTGACTCTTGCACATCTGGCTATACGATGGCAGTAGTCATCCTTTGTGATGTACCAATTATCACCTGTCCTTATGATAATCAGGCAGCCCTAATGATAGGACTTTCAATGGGCTGTCTGAGGCTCTCCACTAAAGACATTGTGCTTTATGGCCATGAAAAGCCAACATGCTGTTGCTGAAATACCAGAAATGGTATATAAAGAAATTCTCAAAGATCTTGGTGCTCTATCTGAAGTGGTTTGCAGAATCCCAAATACAACATTTCCCACTAAGAGACTTGCACTTGAGAGAATATGCTTCAGAAAATACCAACCATGCTGTTTACAACTTGTGTTCAGTCACTCCAGAACCCCCTATTGCCAGAGTCCAGTGACAGGCGAATGGCACACTTTCAATGGTTCCAGTGTCATACCCATGTCTTCCAGCCGAATGAAAACCAGCAATACCTATTTGCTCTTCTACTAATTTGCGAGTCCACTCTACTGCACATAGAAGAGAGGAGCCACATCCCTTCCTCCCTTCCCTGTTGTGGCACCACACCCTAAGGTGTTTTTTAAGCAAAAAAAACAAAAAGGAACTGCAACAAAAACACCTGACAATAAGGGAAAAACAAGTAAACTAAAGCTGTAGGCTGCAGAAAGGGAGAAGAGTGGTTATCCAGCATAACCTGTAACCTGCAGTTTACACTTATCTCTTCCCAGAACTTTTATACAGAAATTTCACAATGCCAAGAGGCCTTTCTTATAGATTTCCTCTTTTGCTTCTAATTAATGTTGTGACATCGTCCTCTTCTTGGTTGGTCTTAAGCAGGGCCACAGGTGGGAAAGCCATTTATTGCATGAGAGGACAGCCCATTTCACTCATCCCATTGCCACTCTTGCTGGTGGTGCTGTGTGCAAGGCAGGAATGCAGTCCACATGGGAAGAAAGCACATTCTAGAAATGCAGTAATTGCAGCCTAAACTGCTCAAGGGAGAACACAGAAGATGTATTGTTCTACATTTATGCCATAAATAGCTTAAAGGTAAATTGATCATGACCAGAAATAAAATTATCATCAACGTTTACCTCCATACTCTGGGTAAGACTTATACTTGTGATCGTCATCATTAAAACACAGTAGTGACCTTTAAGACATGGTAAGAAGTAAGCTGCAGCATCAAGAGTGGTGGTGTAACCAAAATTAAATAAATGGCATTGGGAGTTATAGAGTCAACAGATCTAAAGTGTTTCAATACAAACAGATTCTAGAGAACTACTGCTTTGTGATTAGTAACAGGTTATTCCTTTTTATTGAGGAAGCAGATATTAAACTAGCTAGAAATGATGCATTTGGCAATGAAGAACAGAGAGGATGGTTCTTAAACATGAGTAAGAATAGACTCTTCATTTTGAACACTATTAAGAATCTCCACAAGCTCTGATTGGATAGTAAATGTGTAATTACCTCTTATCTACCCATTATTCTGAATCATCTTTGATAAATTACTATACCCTGCATGAACCCATGAATGTTGTAATGCATTTTGAAGCTCTGCAAAGATTTATTTTCCTTGAGTCCCACACATGAGAATAGGTGGCCTTCAATAACAATGTATTAATAAAGACATGATACAACTAGCCTGGCTGGTATGCCTCAGTTGCTGAGTGTCAACTTATACACTGGGAGGACGAGGTTCAATTCCCTGTAGGGGCACATGCCCAGCTTGCGGGGCTCGAGTAGGGGGTGTGCAGGAGGTAGTCAACTGATGATTCTCTCTCATCATTTATGTTTATGTCTCTCCCTCTCCCTTTCTCTCTGAAATCAATAAAAATATATTTTTAAAAAGAGGTGATATGACTAACTTAATCAATATTGAAAAGATATTTGAAAATTTTAATGTATTTGTTTAAAATGTAGCACAATTAAGTTGTGGGTATTTTTTTTTAACAAAATATGTGTTCAATCTCAGAACTAACATCATAGTTATTGATGAAACAGTAGAAGCTTTAGAATTAGACAAATTAGGATTTGAGTCCAGTTTCTATCACTGACTAGTTTTTGGTTCCTGGAAATAGTTACTATTAAAACCTTAGTTTCCTTATTGATAAAATAAATAAGTCAGTCTTATCTATGTCCAGATTGTAGTGACAGTTAAGTAAAATATTGCTTGCAATACACTTAGCAATATTCTTGGAATATAGTAGAAATTGATAAATAATTGTCTATTGAAACCACCATCACCCAAAATGAGAAACAACTTTACAAACAATGAATAGGATATTCATAAGGAGAACCATAGGATGTCAGTGTGTAAAGTTGTGAATAAGTTGTGAGATGCATATTCTTGGATGCCAAACCTAAGTAAATATTATAAGACAGTTTTCTCCATTTTATTTTATGTGTTTAATGGCATTTCCAAATTCCAAATTATATTTTAATTTAATATAATTACTATGATCTTCATATGAAAGAGTATATGGGTTATAAAATCTTTAAAATGTTTGCAAAAAAAAGTAATAAGAAAAGGCTTGATCTATCAAATATTTAATTATATAATGCTTGAATAATTAAACTGGGAAGTGCTTGCATAAAAATAAGAAGATTGATACTAAAACTGAAGAGCCTAGAAACAAAATTTTGAACTTATGTAGATGCTGATGTACATATAGATCTATAGATATAAATATGATGTTAGCATCCCCACGTAATAAATATATAGACTATTCAACATACGATGTAAAAGAATTGAGTGTACAAGACTAAGTTGAAATGTCATCTCTTTGTGTTATTTATAACTCCTGGATATCTCAAAGACTAAATACAAAAGAACGAAACCATTAAAAATAATAAGTAATTATTGCCCTGGTGGGTGTGATTCAGTAAGTTGAAGTCACATCCAATAAACGGAAGAGTTGCAGGTTTGATTCCCAGTCAGGGCACATACCTAGGTTACGAGTTTGATCCGTGAGCAGGTGTGTATGGGAAGGCAACCAATGTTTCTCTCTCACATAAATGTTTCTCTCTCTCTCTTTCTCCCCTTATCCCCAGCCTTGTCCTCTCTCTAAAATCAATAAGCATGTCCTTGGGTGAGGATTAAAAACATTAATAGTAAGTAATTATTTAGGAATATATTAGCACACAATTATTTGCAAAAAGTAATGGAAACATAAGAGATTAATATATTGGGTAGTTTAAATTTTTGTGTTAAAATTGTAAACTAAACTTTAAAATCAGTACTCTCACTAATGCATAGGGCTTGGAGCACATTGTAAGATTGGTTAGAAGACAAGTATTCAGTCTTAAGAGTACATTTTAGTTGTTTATGGCACATCCATATGATGGGAACTTTTTTGCTGCCATTGAAATGATCTTTTAAATGGCTTTTGATTATTTTGAAAATAATTATAATATGATACAAAAATCTGAAGAGATTCCAAATGCTTAATATGATCCTAATTATATGGGGAATTTTTAAAAAAGAAAATAAATGAAATTTTAACATCAGTTATCTTTGGGTGATTTAAATATTTTGCCTTTGTGCCTTATTCATTTATAGTATATAATTTTTAAATCACGCTATAGTCAATGTATATTTTAAGTTTATGAATCAGTAATATGGGCCTCTAATGATAACAAGAAATTTCTGAAGAGAAGATATTTTTAAATAAATGGTTAGAAGATAGGAAATCTTTATAGAAATTTTCTCATGTAAGTAGCTATAGGGCTTGCAAATGGACTTTTTTTCCTGATAGAAATGATGAAGGGAAGTTAATGTTAAAACTGTAGTTCGTAGTTCCCTACTGGTGAGAATTAAACCAATAAATCACATGAGATTGTGGGTAATCATTGAAGCTGGCAAGAATAGAGCATATAGTATTAAACTTTAGCCCACATTTACTTCTTGGGTCAAGGTTGACATATCAGGAAATGAAGTCTGGGGTATGAGCAGCATAAGAGCATGATACATTTTTTGAAGTTAGGGTAAGGAAATATCCATGGAGAAACACTTCCATTATGTAGTAGAGAGTTCTAGAGAGAGATAAGACTGAAGTTGTCATTAAATGTAGCCAAGTCCTTCATGTGCGGAATTTCAGTTCATTGTTGAGGACACAGATTGCAGAAGCATATGGAAACAATTAGAGGAAAGTAAATGGAGATTGAGGGTACAGGCTGCATGTTTGCAGAACTTGACTAGATAAAAGGAATACTATAGGATAAGATCTAAAAGAGGCAATGAGGACTCTGGTGTCTCCTTTCAGAGCTGAGGAAATATGAGAAGGAAAGACCAAAGGAAAAGACAAAATTGATGTTTCTCTAGTAGGGGGCAAGGGTGGGAGTACATGAGTGAAAGTAGGGTCTCATTTTGAGCGAATAGCAGGTTATGCAGCAAAGCTGAGAAGTTAGATTTCAGATAAGAATATAACTTCTCTTCAGCTGAGATTAAGGGGAAGGAAGCTCTGTAGATATTAAAAATCTTCAAGAGATAGGCAGCTGGGATGGGAGAGCAGTGTAATATGTGCAGGCAAGGAGCACTGGATCTGAAGATGAGACTGGCTCTTTATAAATTAGATGCATGACCTGAGGACACGCCCAGTGTTTATTGGGCTTATTAACCTTGCCAAGTCAGCTCTGTTTCTCCTTAAATCAATGGGGATATGGTACGTACATTCCATATAATTTTCTAAATAATACAGTAAAATTCATTAAATTTGGAAAATCTCTTTAAAAGTCATAATGCCTTCTTATAAGTAGATGGTAATTTTTACGATGAAATGTGGTGAGAATAGGAATAAATGAGGGCAGATAAAAGTTATGTTTTCAGAAAAACTCACCATCCGTTTCAGTGCAGGGCTGTGGCCTAAGAGAATGGAAGCTGCTCAGCCAGCTGGCGGCCCTGACAGGAGCTTGTTACATTCTCTAACCATGGCCCAACAAGCTTGTTTTCTGAATGTGATGCTTTTGACGAGAGCCTCACATATTTGAGCTTACAGCTATTCTTGTACACTATCTTCATTTGCCAATGTGGATGATTTTATTGGCCCTTTTCTTTCAAAACCTTTCTGAGGCTTCCCCCATGGTGGCCTTTTAGATTTACAGTGATGGGTACTATGGAAATATTTTAGAATCTAGATGCACAGTAGGTCCGTGGGAACAGAGAGATTCTCACGCACAAAAGCAGCTCCATAAAATATCTACAGCCATTGTCTTAGGTTGCTCAGAGAAAATGCATTCATATGCATAATGTTCTGTATAATTATGAGATCCTGATTTTCATATTTCCCAGTGTGTTTTTTCAGCTCTGCTGTATTACCAAATGAAAGGAGACAGCACAACTTTACAAAATTAGAATATTCTGTTTTGTATGTTGCAGTTTGGCAGTACTCTATTTTTAATTTGCTCATCATTGATCCTAATAAAGACAAACTGTCACTGTAACCATTGCCTGGAATGCAATACATTAGTTTTATTGTCTCTGTACCAGCTGCTCATGTGTTGCTTCCTCTGTCATTCAGTAATGATATGTCTTTTTCTACATGCAGTGCCAGAAAAGCTGAGAGCGCACAGTACACCTCCCTGTGAACTAGATTTGGTACAGGAAAATCTAATTGAATGTCATCATTGTGTTTTTACTACTTAGTTTTAAAAAAAGGTACATATAGAAGGAAATTACTTTATAATATGTGCTGAATAAGTGAAGAATAAATGTTATGTTTTTACATGTTTACTAGCTTTGTATGTTTTGCCTTTCACTTAATCTCTCTTGGCCTGGGTTTTCTCATGTAGAAATTGAGAATGATAGCACTTCCTTACCTGCCTCTATGAGGATCAAATGAGCAAACTTTGTTAAATTCATGTCTCCAGCAGAGATTCAAGGCTATCACTTACCTGGGCAATATTTACAACAGTGCCTTAAATTTCAATTAATGCATATGGAGCTTAATATTTCATCTTCATTATTTAAAAAAAATATTTTGCCAACAAATGTTGCTTGTTTGCATATGTTTGCAGGGGTCTCCTGAGAAAGCCTAGCAATCTAGCAGAATTTCAGTTTAGGATGTGATATCAAAGCTTAGCTACAAAATAGGGCAAAGGAAACACATGATAAGGCCAACAGTATGTTGTTAAAATGGAGCACAAGAATTGCCTTCTTCCTTAGCCTCCTTTTCCCAAGCTTTGTCTGTAATGGTCAAATGTGCTGCTCAAGCTTCCTTCTAGGGGGCAGCAATGCCTTGGAATTTTGCCAACATTCCCCTGTCTCTCTTTAAACCTAGTTCAGTGACTCAGGTCTTCAAAGAAACAAATCAAGGGAAATTATTACATGCTGATATTAGCAAAAGGTAATAGTCTACTCAAAGTTGGTAGAATGGGAGGGTTATTGGAGAACATCTATAAAGAAAAAACCATAAAATTATACAGTTAAGAGAAACTAATATATTATACAAGACTGTGCAAGAAGTCCTCATTTCACTATTTAATATGTAGAGTTTATTTTTACTATCACACATGATATGTACTTTTTGTTATTAAAATTAAGGTTACTAGGGATAAATATGTCTTTAAAGAATAAAAATTTGAGAGATGGGTTTTTAAATATATGAGATTTAAAATCTGTTGGAGAAAAAAAAACTTTCCCAAGAAGTATAAATAAGTCTTAGAGGAAATACACCTAACTCTGAATTGGGTTTTATTGAATTTACTTTGTTTTTTTAGAGATATGCATTGATAATATTTATTTTGAATGAGGTTATGATTTTAGAAAACAACTCAAAGACCTGAACAGAAATCAGGACACAACTCTCAACTCCTCTACTGGTCTTCTATTTGAGATACTAAGCATTAGTAAATCTTGACACCAGATTATACATGAATTTTTATTTTTTATTCCACCTGGCCACATTCAGTTAAAGTTCTATTTATAAGGATCTTATTAAAAATGTTTGGAAATAATTTTTAAAATATAGTTTCATCTCCACTCCTGGGGCTGGGCACTGGCGTCACTTGGCCCCGTCCCTACTCCTGATTGGCTGATAGCATAGCCAATCAGGAGCGAAGGTATGGTCAAATGTGCATGTTTCTCTTTTATTATATAGAACTAGAAGCCCAGCATACAAAATGATGCCACCCTGTCCACCTGCATGTACCTCACCACACCCACCAACCTTGTTGTGATCAGAACCTGTAGTCTGCGGGGGAGGGACCGAGAAGTGCTCTATGCACTTCATGGTGACTGGTTGTTTGGTCATTATGGCATTATGGCTATGGGATTTTTATAATATAGACTAGAGGTCCAGTATATGAATTCATGCCCTTTGACATGAAATTAATTAGAAGAAATAGTTTAATATTGCTATTCGCCGTTTCTTTATAATAGAAGTGTCAACCAAATTCACAATCGACAATTACAGATCGAAACACATATGTGCATGTGATTGGCACCATCGAGAGTTTTATATGTATCACACATGTGCAAGTCAACTTAGCTTTTTATAGATATAGAATAAACTTGCATAATTAGGCCTGCTTTCAGATGTAGCTAAACCTTTTCCAACCCAGTGAAGCATTCCAACTTATCTTGTAGATAATATCAGCAATAAATATTAACATGAAGCTGATTATTATTGTAGATCACATAGGGAGAACAAAGGGTAAAACATTTAACTGTAGCAGTGTTTGACTATATTCTGTGCAGTGAGAAAATGTGGTCATTTTCAAGGTCCACGTTTCTTCTTTTTAGTTGGGGCAAGTTTCTAAACTTTCTCAATCTCCATTTTCTGGCTAATGAAAAGAAAATAGAATTCCATCAAGCCTCCCATCTACCTACTCCAGGACTTTGTAAGGATAAAGTGAGATGAGACACGGGAAAACACTTCACAGATGTTTGGTTATAGTGTAAAGTGTTTCCATCTGTGTTCCTGGGCTGAAGAAACTCCAAGGAGGCTAGTTGCTAGGAAGAGGAAGCCAGGCATTGCTATCTGTCATCATTAACTTGATGGAGGAAAGGACACTTAGCATACTAGAGGTACAGTACACAATATTTGTGCACTGAGGGGGTTCCTCAGCCCAGCTTGTACCCCCTGGTGGTCAGTGCTCAGCATAGCGACCTGATCATTCTGCTCTTTGGTCAATTTACATATTAGTCTTTTATTATATAAAGTTATATAGGATAGGATGGATACTTCAGAATTATGATAGGAGTGAGGAGAAGTAAAAAAGTTTGCCAACAGTTCCAAACTGTTCCGTAATGACCTCACTTATTATAACACTAAAGGCCCAGTGCATAAAATTCATGCATGGAGGGGAGTTCCCTCAGCTCACCCTGCACCCACTCCAATTGGGGACCCCTCAGAGGATGTCTGACATCACTGTCAGACAGCCTTCTCACTATCTGGGACTGCTGGCTCCTAACCACTCACCTTCCTGCCTACCTGATCACCCCTAACTTCTCTGCCTGCCTGCCTGATTGTCCCTAACATCTCTGTCTGCCTGCCTGATCACCCCTAATTGCCTCTGCCTGCCTGTCTGATCACCTCTAACCTCTCTGCCTGCCTGCCTGATCACCCCCAACCTCTCTGCCTGCCTGCCTGATTGCCCCTAAATGCCTTCCCCTGCCAGTCTGATCTCTCCCTCAACTGCCCTCCTCTGTCTGCCAATTTGGTTCTGATTGGTCAGTTTCTATGCCAGTCAGTGTCAAAAGCTCTGCCTCCTAAGCAGCCATTGGCTCCTCACTTTCACCCAGCTTTGGTTCTGATTGGTTGGTTTCTATGCCAGTCAGCATCTCTGGGCCTATCAACTGGGCCTGATCAGAAAGGCAGCACTGATCAGCAGCCTCCTGGAGGTCTGGAGAGAAATGGAGGCACCGTTGGCCAGGCTGGGAGAGAAAGAGAGGCAAGTTCTGATCAATAACTGCCACAGAGGCTACAGATAAGACTGTGCCTCTCTCTCTGCAGGCCTCTCTCTAGGCCTGAGCCACAGACCCCTAGGCAGTTAGTGCTCAGTTGGGGCCCCAGCAGCAGCCCCAGTTAGTGCTGAGTCGCCACAGCAACCCAACACTGACTTCCGGTCTGGTCAAACCTTAAGTCATAACTGTCATTCTGACCCTGGCTTTTTATTATATAGATTAAAGAGAAATCTTGCTTGATTGTCATTATTTTTCAGAATATATGGTACTGACATTTTCCCTTCCCCCAAAGTAGATATAATAATAGACCAAATGGGTAAAACTTTTCTCTGAGTTATATATAACTCAATTTTTTTTAGTAAGTTCTTATCACTCTTAATCATCAAATCTTAGTGCTATGAAAAAAAATAGATTGCCACTAATCACATAATGAGTTCTAATTTATTTATCTAGAAATATTCATTCACTTTTTAACAGGTTTATTTACTTAACATTTGGCAAAATATGCAATTATTACTGGATGAATTTATCCTTCAAACACACTGTTCTTTTTTTTAACATTTCATTTTCACTCATTTTCAAACATGTTCTATGGTATTGATGCAATGGGCATGACACTTTAAAGATAAATTCAGAAATGCCCCTTTAGGATCAACCATTAGACATGAAATGTGAAATTCTGTCACACTGACATGAATGACTGCTGCTATAATCACTAGCTTCTCTTTTATTAGTTTTTTTATTAATTAAATGTAAAGCTTACCATTGCCCTATGAAAGTGCTCATCTGTTTTCCTTTAATTTCAAATATATTAAAAGTGAGTTTCTGTGTTAATTAAAATCTTAAAATTTATGGGGTTTCAATTGCAAACAACATTTCAGTGGTGAACATGTAGATAAGAGGTCTGGCACACAACATTCTTAGTTCTGTTTGGTAATTAACCTATTATTGAATAATGACAAGACATTTGAAAAAAAAAAAAAACACACCATTAACTGTATTGTCTATGCTTCGCTTGAAACTTGTCTAGATAGAGGAAGATATGAAGATCTCCTTGGGGAGTTATAAACTTATATACTAGCATCTGAAAATTTCACTTTTACTTTGAAAATGTGAATGGGTTTAAAAATACTGTAAACATTCAAAAATTATTATCAGGATTAATCAATTTAATGGAAATATTTTGTCATCATACTATGCAACTATAATTTCTTCTATCTTTGAGTAAGATAGTTTGCTCAAGATATAGGGTAAATAATGTCCAAAAAGTCACTGGAAGTATCGCATTTTGTTATTTATTATCTTAACTAGAGCCTGTTGGAAAAAAAAAATAGGTCTCTTTTCTGTGGCGACCTGTAGCACAGATACTTCCCAACTGGCACTTTTGCATGTTTCTCCTCTGGCACTAGTCAGATTTAGCCTTGTCACACTGGCTTTTAAGGGGAACTCTATCTTTGCAGCCCAGGCTATGTGTGACAAGATAAAATTGGCACACTTTACTTTATAGCTCTTGTGTTCCTGGCAGTACGAGGCTTGCGGATACCTCTGAGAAAAGGCTCAGCTGTCACTCAGTGACCCATTAACACTACTGTTCCATCCTGCAGTGTCATTTTTCTCATTCTCATGGAGATAATGCTCCCTGGAGATCTCTGATACCTGCAGGAATGAAAGAGAACAGCAGAGACAGGCTAACTATCAAAGAGGGAGCCAACATCACAAAAGACCAGGAATTCCAACAGCAGAATTTTAAAATGAGTGAAGAAATGAAACCCATTATGATGAGTGGGTTGAGAAGGTGGGAGGAGGATGGGATTTTAAGAGAAATTATAACTTTTTAATAAGCTACTCTATCATTCCTGCCTATCAAAAGATGTATCCAAAACAATACTCGCAACTAGATAAAGAGAAAGCAGCTGCTTTGAATATGCCCTAAGGCAATTTGGGTAAGAATTTATTTATAAACAGGTATTTTGTATTTTATTTGTATGTTTATTCACAAACAGGGAGTGGATATAAAACAGTATTCAGTAAGGTAAATTTCTTAACAGTCTAAATAGAACAGGATCTCTGGTCATGATTGATTTATTCAGGTACAAAATCACCTTCCTAGTAAAAAAGCATAAAATGGAAACAGGATACTTGATCTTTGTAAACCGGAGACTTTTGTCCTGTGATTCAACTGTTACCAGTTGCTTAAGCAAACACAGTATTGCTCTCCTTCAGTCCAAACTATATATTGTTGAGTGGGTCATTTTATAAAATAACACTCCTTAGTTTTAATTACACTCTTTATTATATAAAGAGACATTGGTAAGAACATGCTTTTAATTTTCCAGACTAATACTGATACTATTTAGATTGCTATAAAAGGAAAAGACAAAATCACCCACAAAAACTTGATATTTTCTATGGGAACCTGTTAAAGTCATTATAGGAAATGACTAAAAAAAATTTTTTTTTAAAGTAAATTGGTCAGAAATGAGGACTAAAATTGGCTGGACAGAATTCAGGATTATAAGAAAGATGCCATATAAAAAAAAAACTTGTTATATCAATCTGTATCTCAGCCCTGCCTTCAATTTCCCCACACCAAGCAAAGCTTATTTTTGGGTTTAGACTATCATTATTCATTCTCAGGCTGGGGTTTATACCTGCTTCCCTGCCTCCCCAGGTGAAAACAAGCGCTAGGAGCTAAAAGGATGAATGTGGTGTATTCTGCTGGAGCACCAACTTTTTTTTTTTTTAAAGTGTTTTTAAGTTAAGTATTTAAACTGCAAATAATTTGTAGATTTTTTTTACATTAAACTATATATGGTATATTTTCAAGTAAGCTAAAACTTTCATATGTTCAGGATTTTTAAAAATCTGTAATTGAACTACACATGAGAAAATCTTTGGTTTGAACTGTTAGAACTCGGGTGTGCCTTAGAAACTGCATTTGCTCCTCTGTCCTATGATACACGGCCAGGCAGCACTGCTGAGCAGCATCTAGCAGGGAAAAGGGACTCAGGCTATTACAGCGTAGCATTGCCAGCGGCCTTCACTAAGATCAGTGTGCAGTTCAGCCACATCCTCCAGGATAAGAAACAACCGTTACTCTTCGTTTGACAGTTGGAAGGCCAGTAAATTCCATCCCTCCAGGCTAGCGGCCAACGACCGGCCCGATCCAACGCACGTGACCTGGCTTCTGTCACCGGCCGGGCCATTGTGTCGCCTCGCACGGGATCGATCGCGGGGGTGGGTGGGTGGGGGCGCTCTGGGCAGTTGGGAGGTGCCCCGCTGGGGCAGTTGGGAGGTGCCTCACAGTGGTGGGCAGACCTCCATGAGGAAGATGCTCCTTGCGGCTGTGTCGCGAGTGTTGCCCCGGATCGCCCCGAAGCACGCCAGCAGAATGCTGGGGGCGGCCGGAAAGCCGACCAAAAGTGCCACCTTTGACATTAAGAGATGCGAAATTTACCTGCTGGACGAAGGTCCCCCCGACACGGCCGAGCTCACTCGGGAGGAGGGCCTCAAATACTACAGGCTGATGCAGATTATCCGCCGCATGGAACTGAAGGCGGATGAAATGTATAAACAGAAATTCATCCGTGGTTTCTGCCACCTGTACGATGGCCAGGAGGCCTGCTGCGTGGGCCTGGAGGCCGGCATCAACCCCACGGACCACGTCATCACCTCCTACCGGGCTCATGGCTTGTGCTACACCCGGGGCATCCCTCTCCGAAACATCTTCGCGGAGCTGACGGGGCGCAAAGAGGGCTGCGCTAAAGGAAAAGGGGGGTCCATGCACATGTACGGAGAGCGCTTCTACGGGGGCAACGGCATCGTGGGCTCTCAGACACCCATGGGTGCTGGCATCGCCCTGGCCTGTAAATACAAGGGCAACAAGGAGATCTCCTTGACCATGTACGGCGACGGCGCTGCCAACCAGGGCCAGGTGGCCGAGGCGTACAACATGGCCAGCTTGTGGAAACTGCCCTGTGTGTTCATCTGCGAGAATAACTTCTACGGGATGGGGACGGCCGTCCAGAGAGCGGCAGCCAGCACTGACTACTACAAGAGGGGCAATTTCATCCCGGGGTTCAGGGTAGACGGAATGGACGTGCTGTGTGTTCGGGAGGCAACCAAGTTTGCAGCCCAGCACTGCAGATCGGGGAAGGGGCCCATCGTGATGGAGCTGCAGACCTACCGCTATCACGGGCACAGCATGAGCGACCCCGGGGTCAGCTACCGCACCCGAGAAGAAATCCAGAGCGTGCGAAGTAAGAGCGACCCGATCATGCTTCTCAGGGAAAAGCTGTTAAACAGCCAGCTGGCCACCTCGGAGGAGCTGAAGGAAATCGACGGCGAGGTGAGGAAAGAAATTGAGGATGCGGCCCAGTTTGCTCTCTCGGATGTCGAGCCGCCTCTGGAAGAAATAGCCTATCATCTCTACAAAGACAATCCTCCGTTTGAAGTTCGTGGCGCGAATAAGTGGATCAAGTATAAGTCCATCAGCTAAAGGGAGACTGTGAATTTAATTTCAGTCCCTCAAGGGAACATTCATGGTCAAATTGAAGGACATGTGTACCTAGTTTTGTTAAGGAAGAATAAAATCCAGAAAACAAAAACCTTGTGTGTTTTATGGAAAGAAATTGAGATCTTGAGAATCTATTCAAGGGGGACAGAGAGAGGGCAGTGGGAAATGTACATTCAATGAAAAGGGATATTTCATTCAATTGTACATTGTTGCATTAAAAGACACTCTGAAGTTAATCATTTAGTAGTTTAAACGATACACTGAAGCACTTTTTTAATATTGTTTAAAGTATTACAAATAGTAGTACTATGTTTCCCCCCTTTCCCCCCCTTGACCTTCCCCCACATTAAAATTTTCAAGAGCTTATTTGAGCATACGCTGGTTAGAACCAAGCAGTGCCAAACAAGAGGCAGATAGAAGCCACCCTCCCACAGGAGCTAGAGGAGAGGGTCTTCTAAAGAAGCAAAACAAGGAAGTCACTTGATTGGCCACAACTTAAGCATTTTCTTATTTAGAAGAGCCTAGTTGCCCAGGATTTCTGATCGGTTGTTCCTGAGTTTGATTTTCTCAGGTTTTAGTGCACTGACTCTGGCTTAGGTTTTGGTTTGATTACAAATGCTACCTTGGCATTAAGGCCACCTTAGTCTGATGGCCACTGTGACTATAGAAGTCTAAAATAGGAAAAACAGAAAAACAAGTATTTAACTTCCCAAGTTGTTTGTGGTAACAGTTCTATTTGGTTTAGCTTTATGTTGTTTTAGTAAATACTTTTATTCAAAGGAAAAATAAATTTCTCTACCCTGCCAGGGGTTTGTGAGTAAAATCACCTGAGGTAGAGAGGAAATTTCAAGCCACACCAAGGAATTAGGACAATTTACTGCTATGCACCTTACCATTGTTTAGTTGAATTAACCATTAATACTACCTACTATAATAGCATGCCTGTGAGCATACACATGCATGCATATTCAATATTAATGATGCTGTCAGTGAACATACTGTTTTCCAATAAAACATGATATATATCAGTACAGAGGGATGTGGGAACCCCTTTTCATGTCCCATGCAATTCAGGGTCCCCGGTTCAGGGTTCTGGTTTCTGGAGGAGGCTGCATACAAATAAATAAATAGACTCAGAAAAATACTAATTTGGAAAATGGGGCCAGGCGGTAGTTCAACTATAGTGGCAAAACTCCCACTTGCTCTGGCTTCACCACTCCTTTTATTAAGATTAAAACCATAACATACAGCTGTATCCCCTAGGCCAGAAACACCAGAAAGTCAATCAGATTTTCTTTGGACTAACAGGGAGAGGCTGCTTCAACTATCAACATCCCAGTAACCAGCTCCGACCCCTCAGATCAATCAAGGTTGACCAGCACCCATAACTCCCTGTCCACAGCTTCCTATTATTAAAACTCTAGGGGCCTGGCACATGAAATTCGTGCATTCAGGGTAGGTGGTCCCGCAACCCAACCTGCCCCCTCTCACATACTGGGAGCCCTCAGGGGATGTCCAACTGATGACTCACCACCAGCCTGCCCTGCTCAGCTCAGCCCCAGCTGCCTGTGACCACCCGGCCCGGGGGCTGGGCACTTGCCGCCACTTACCTTCACAGCGCCCAGGGGCTGGGCGCTCACTGTCACCACCTTTTCATCTCCACCCCTGGGGCCTAGTGCTTGTGCCACTTGCCCCCCCCCCCCCGCTCCTGATTGGCTGGTAGCATAGCCAATCAGGAACGAAAGTACAGTCAAATTTGCATGTTTCTCTTTTATTATATATAGGATTTATTGGCTTCAAGCAGAGGGACATAAGAGATGGACATTTTTCATGGTGCACTTTATTGCAATACTAGGGGCCCAGTGCAAGAAATTCGTGCACTGGGGGTGGGTGATCCCTCAGCCCAACCTGCCCCCTCACACATACTGGAAGCCCTCAAGGGATGTCCTACTGACCACTCATACCCAGCCTGCCCAAGGCCTAAAGCCTCTGGTCAAGGCTTTAGGCCTTGGGCACCCAGCCATCACCCTGCAATAGGGCCAATGGCTGACTCAGCCCCAGCCATGCCACCCCCACCCCCGCACCGGCCTTCGCCCCAGCCAGCTTGTGCCTGGCTAGAGTGGACATCGGCCTGGCACCCCCAGCCCAGGCCTTCTCCCTGGCCAGCTTGTGCTGGCTGCCTCAACCCCACTCCCCACAGCCCTGGCTGCCTTGGCCCCATTCCCCATGGCCCTGGCTGCCTCGGTCCTATCCCCCCTAGCTCTGGCCGCCTCTACTCCACCCCCATGGCCCTGACCGCATTGGCCCACCCCTATCTCTGGCTGCATCGGCCCTTCCCCCCATGGCCCTGGCTGCCTCGCCCCCCTCCCAACCCAGGCCTTCCCCTCAGCCAGCTTGTGCCCGGCTAGCATGGACCTCAACCCTGCACCCTCAGCCCAGGCCTTCTCCCTGGTCAGGTTGCACTGGCTGCCTCAACCCTGCCCCCCCCCCCATGGCCTTGGCCACCTCAACCCCATTCCCCATGGCCCTGGCCACTTCAGCCCTGCCCCCCTTGGCCTGGGCAGCATGCTCGCTAGATGGCTCCACCCCAGGTCCTGAATGGCTGGTGGGCATGGCTGGTGGGTGTAGTGAAAGTACAATCAATTTGCATATTACTCTTTTATTAGATAGGCTATATATATATATTTTAGAGGCCTGGTGCATGAATTTGTGCATGGGTTGGGTCCAGCCAGCCTGGCCAGGTCAATAGAACATGGGAGATTGGCTGGCCTGCCTGGTAGTCGAACTCTTGGTTGAGTGGACAATTTGCATATTAGCCTTTTATTATATAGGATTTTTAATATAATAACTTAAAGGAAAATATAAAGTAAAATCTAGGGTGTTGGATGGAACTACATTTTGCTTTAACCTTCAAGTTAAACCTACTCTATGTTATAGTCCATGTATACTATTATTTGTTGCATAAAGAAGTAGCTTGGTACATTTCAGACTGAAAAATAAATGAGCAGACATGGTGACATCAGCGAAACTGAGCAGAGGAGGTGATGTTGATAAAAAGTTGGAAATAAAATTTGTGTTGGCAAGAAGTGAACATTCACAGATCACTTTTTTCAAAGGAAAATCTCACTTGGATTAAATTAGTGTGATTTTCTCTACAAGGCAATACCATGTCAATTAGCAAGTCACGACTTAGTGAAAACATTTTTTTATGGTTATATTTGACTAATGACCTAAAAGCCTATTGAGCATGTTTGGCATATCTTCTTCCTCTGAGATAGAGTTACTACAGTTGGAAGTAAAAATTTGCCTGTGATTTAAGAAACAGTTTATAGAAAACACAAAAAACTCAGTTTTTAAAGGTTAAATCCTATCACTAGTAAAAACAGTTGTAATTATTCATGGTGATGAATGATAACATTTTAGTGATCATTTTGTAATATATATATATATATATATATATATATATATATAGCAAATTGCTATGTTCAACTTTATCTAATATTACATTATATATTAATTTTATTTTAACAAGTTAAATATTTTCTTTATTGTATCAACTTTTACAAATGAAAGCTAGATACTTTCTAACAGAAAACCAAATTTTAGAATTCTGTGAATGAGTGAGGATGTATGTACACAAATGTACAGACTTAATCTCCATACCTTTCCCCAAACAGGTTTAAACAAATAAGATAAACTTAACATTCTGAAGTAAAAAAAAACAAACAGATATATGCATTTGGTTTGTTTATAAACTAGAGATGTTACTAATGTGTTCTGATGAATAATATTTAGCTTTGAGTTACCCAGATTGGATTCTTTACATTAGAAACAAAGTATTTCATTGTAGTCAAAATAAATCTTATTCTTTGACAAGGATTATTCTACATTTTATTTGTTTGGGCATATATTTTCATAAACCTGCAAGTGGAAGATAAGCTGTTAATTAAAGCTATTTTCTCTACAAGAATCATTTAAAAAGCTTGTTTATATCATGGATTATTTTAATATCAATAAATTTAAGATGTAAATAATTGATTACAAATAAAACCATCATTAAACCAAGATGCACAGATAATTCATTTCAGAAAAAAATACAATTTTATCATATTAGAGAAATAAAGCATACTTGTTACAATCTATAATAATATATAATAATAAAAGCATAATATGCTAATTAGACCAGGTGACCTTCTGACAACCTTCCAGACAAAGCCACAGCAGTAGGGCCAAGGTAGAGGCCAAACCCCTTGCATGAATTTCATGCATCAGGCCTCTATTCCTATATAATAAAGAGGTAATATGCAAATTGACCCCCATGTCCTCACACAAGATGGCTACCCCCATGTGGTCAAAGATGGCCACCACAAAATGGCCAGCAGGGGAGGGCAGTTGGGGGTGACCAGGCTGGCAGGGGAGCAGTTAGGTGTTGTTTGGGCTGGCAGGGGAACAGTTAGAGGGTGATTAGTCTGGCAGGCAGATGAGCAGTTGGAAGCCAGCAGCCCCAGATGTGAGAGGGATAGGACATAAACTGGCAGTTGGACATCCCTGAGGGGTCCCAGATTGAAGAGGGTGCAGGCTGGGCTGAGGAACACCATCCCCTCTCCAGTGCACATATTTTGTGCACCAGGCCTCAAGTATCCTATCTAATAAAAGAGTGATACACAGATTGACCATCACTCCAACACACAAGAGGACTGCCCCCATGTGTTCAAAGATCCTGCCCCCATGTGGACACAAGATGGCCAACACAAGATGGCCAGCAGGGGAGAACAGTGGGAGGTGCCAGGCCTGCAAGGGAGAGTAGTTGTGGGCCATCTGGCCAGCAGGGGAGGGCAGTTGGGAGGACCAGGTCTGCAGGGGAGGGCAGTAAGGGGTGACCAGGCTGGCAGAGGAGGGAAGTTTGGGGCAAACAGGCTGGCAGGGGAGTAGTGAGACATCAATTAGGCTGGCAGGGTAGTGGTTAGGGGATGATAAGGCTGGCAGGCAGAAGTGGTTAGGGGCAATCAGGGAGGCAGGCATGTGAGCAGTTTGGAGCCAACAGTCCTGAATTGTGAGAAGGATGTCCAACTGCCCATTTAGGCCCAATCCTACAGGGATCAGGCCTAGACGGGCAGTAGGACATACCTCGAGGGGTCCTAGATTGGAGATGGTGCAGGCTGGGCTAAGGGAAATCCCCCGCCGCTGTGCATGAATTTCCTGCACCAGGCCTCTAGTATGTTATAAAATCCCATTAAAGCTTGGAGTTTTCATTTTTTTTTTTTTAATATATTTTATTGATTTTTCACAGAGAGGAAGGGAGAGGGATAGAAAGTCAGAAACATTAATGAAAGAGAAACATTGATCAGCTGCCTCTTGCACACCTCCAACTGGGGATGTGCCCACAGCCAAGGTACATGCCCTTAACCAGAATCGAACCTGGGATCTTTCAGTCCGCAGGCCGACGCTCTATCCACTGAGCCAAACCGGTTCGGCAAGCATGGAGTTTTCAATGTGCTCATTAAGTGATGTCCAGGCTTTTGTGTGTACATTCAGAAAGTATGGTTGTACACAAGTCAGTAATGATGCAAAACAAAACAAATAAAAACCTAAAGAAGCAAGTACCAAAACAAAAAACCCTGTTTTTTCCCCCCACTTAAATCAATGTTACTAACAATGTATCAAGCTGTAATTTAAAGAGGTATAGAAATGCAGCAGTTGACTATTTCCTGCGTAACTGTTGTGCTACTCAGTCTATTTTATACACATATTAGTAGACCTAATAAATCATGATGGTCATTGCTGCAACAATGCTCAATGCCAGGAGGTCTAAGAGAAAGAAGAGTTTCTATTACACTAATTTTTGTGAAACTCTATAAAGGTAAATGATTGTGTGCATATCTGTAATGGAATGAGAAAGGAAAGAAGTTAAGAAATTATCCAAAAGGGTTACTTAGATACATTAGAATCATGTTTATTTTTAAAAATAGATTTGCCTGCCAATTTGGTGCATAGAAACATAGCATATGTTGGTGAAAATTAACCTAATTTATTTGTGAAAGAGAGCTAGTTTTATAAATTGATATATAAATCACAATATCACAAAATTTATCTTTTTATAGTGCATAATTTAGTAGATATTAGTGTCCACAATATTGTGTAACAATTTTTGCTAATTCAGGACATTTTCGTCACCCCAAAGAGAAAACCCTTACCATTATCAGTCATTTCACATTTCCCCTATCTCTCCATCTTCTGGAAAATATGACTATTTCTGTCTCTCAATCTGCCTACTTTGGAAATTTCACGTAAATCATATATGTGCTCTTTGTGTCTGTCTTCTTTCACTTAGATGTTTTCAAGTTTTTCTGTAAGATACTTCAGTGTTACACTCTTTTTCTTATGGCCGAAGAACACTCAATTTTATTTATCCATTTATTAGTTGATGGATATTTGGACCTTTTCCAATTTTTGGTTACTAAAAATAATAAAAGCTAGTATTTATAAGAAAAATTTCAGTTCTTTGCTTATAACCACAAAGACAAAAGAAATTTTTAAGGTACGAGGCAAAGATAAGGCAATAGAATTTCTTTCTTTAAGGCTTTTTATTTATTTTTAAAATTTATTTTTAATATATATTTATTTCAGAGAGGAAGAGAGAGAGAGAGAAAAACATCAGTGATGAGAGAGAATCATTGATAGGCAGCCTCCTGAATGCCCCCATTGGAGACTGAGCCCGCAACCCAGGCATGTGCCCTTGAGCAGAATCGAACCTGGGACCTCCAGGGACCCTTCAGTCTGCAGGCTGGCACTCTATCCACTAAACCAAAGTGGCGAGGGCTGCATAGAATTTCTTATATTACTATCTCAATTGGATAAAACAACTTGAAGGCAAGTGTTAAAATATTCTACTGTTTTAATTAAATTTTGATTTTTAATGTACTTTCATTTTTAGAACAATTTTATTTTTATCAAAAAAATGGGACTCATGAAGAGACTTCCTATATGCTGCACTCAGGCTCCCTGATTATTAGCATGTTAGAGGAGTATGTGGGAAGGAAGGAGTAATCCCAGCTGGCCTAGGTTGCTAAAACCATGCACTTCCCCAAGGAAGGCCTGTCTTCACACTCCAGGGAGATGATTTCTGAACCCCAATGAGAGTGTTTCTGTATGCCTGAGGCTTGACTCATACTGTAATAATTTGTCCAAAGAATTTTACTCTATGTTCCTATGTTACTCCACTCAGGGGAGATATGTGGAAGCCTGATTTCTCTTGGACTTTTCTCTATGAATCTTTACCCTTTGCTGATTTTACTCTCTCTCTTTTTACTGTAATGACCATAAGTATAACAACAACAAAATTCAAGTTCCTTAATTTTATAGAACAGTGACATATGTAAAAGAGGAGCCCTAGAAATATTAAATGACTAATTCAGGCTCACACTGTGAGTAATAATAACAGCTATTAATCATAGCTACTGTTCTTTTCTGCTAGGGTGCTTTTGAGTGTGAGACAATATAGTTTAGTACTTAATATACATCATTTTATACAGTATTTGAAATAGCCACATAGTATAAGCATTTTAATCTTCACTTTCCAAGAGGAAATTGAGGCTCCAATACATTGTTTAAGATTACATAATTTATAAACAGTAGAGCTAAGTTTCAAAGCCAGGCAACAAAGTCCATATTTTGAAAATTGCTTTTTATTGTATTGCTTTCTTATCATTGTTTTTTGTAACACTCAACCATGTAACAGCTGACAAAGTATGTTAAGAAATGAATGAATAGAATTGAACTAGAACCAAGGAATTTTATAAATTACTTCATTATAAATGGAATTCATATTTTCAGGCTCTGAATAGAAACACAAACTAAAATTGAGAGAAAAAAGTACACAGAATATAGGACGAACCTGAGATAAAAGATAGCTGCGAATTCTGTGATACTCCTTCCACTGAGAGTGGGATTAACGTTCCTTCCCTTTGAGCCTGGTGGGCCTGTGTGTCCTCTGATCATTAGAAGGCAGCAGATATGATGCTGTGCAGTTGCAGGACCAAAGGCATAAGAAAAAGGCAGGTTTTGCTGCATGTGTCTTGGATCCTTATCTCTGGGAGTTGTGATTCTCCATTTGAGAAGTTCAAGTACATCAAGAAGCCCTGCTAGAGAGTATATGGTCACCAGTTCCTGCTGGCTCAGTTTTCCAGCCTAAACGGCAAAGAAAATAGATATGTGAGTGAAGGCCATCTTGGGCCCTCCAGAAAACCCATTGCTCACTGAAAGCCAACAATGGACCACAATGTCTTGAGGAAAAGAGGAATCGCTAGCCAAACTGCCCAGATTCTCAGTGTAAAAATCGCAAGAAAAACAAAATGGTGGGATTTAAGAATCTAATTGTTGAGGTACTTTGTTACGTAATAATAGATAATGAGAATAGGAAGTGGCATTAAACTTAACAGAAAAGGGAATTACATTCTAGGCCAAGACTGTCAGAACAGGTGAAGTCTAGTAAACCAAGTCATAAGCAGAAAGCTTATATTAATGCAAAGGTTCACAATTTAGAAATTTCAAGGGGTAAGATATGAGTCTTCAATTACAATAAGAAAGCCCATGAATAAAATTACCACTCTTCAATACATATTTTTCCACCATCTGAAGCTGGTTTTTATATTAACTTAAGTACCTTAAACATTAGGTATTCAGGTTTTTATAGTAAAATGTTGTCAACCATAGATCAAGAAATATAAGCAGATTATATCTGCAATTTTCCCGACAGAGGCTTTTCTCTAGGCCAGTTGGAAATTTTATTTGGATTGGTGAATATCAGGCTTTGCTGAATTGAAGCCAGCACTTGAAATGCTAAGGATGTATGTAATCATCTTAGGAAATTACTCAGTTAAAACCAGCCAAGCACTCAGTTAAAACCTAAGAGACAAAGCTAGAATGAAGTCAGGAACTGAGCCAAACTGGTGGATATAGATAGTAAAGAGACAAAAGATAGAACCAGAGGCCAAGAAAATAAGGTGGAAATTATCCTATATCTTAAAAGCCTAGGTGGTGCCTCACCCTCACGCAATGCCCAGATGTGATGTTACAAGATGGCTGCCACATGATGGCCGCCACAAGATAGCCACACACACAGTGGAGACAGGGCCTGGCATTCACTCTGTCTGGTGAGGCCTGGGAGTCCCACAGCTTTGCATGATTCGGAAGAGGCTGGTCTCAGCATCTCTGCCTCCTTACACAGAGGAGGCAGTCCCCGTGGAGGAGGTGGGTCATGTCAGGGGAGGGCAGTTATGAGTGATCAGGCTGGCAGGGGAGGGCAGTTGTGGGCAATCAGGCCAGCATGGGAGCAGTTAGGGGGCTATCAGACTGGCAGGCAGAAGTGGTTAGAGGCAATGAGGCAGGTGAGCGTTAGGAGCCAACAGTCCTGGATTGTGAGATTGGGCCTAACCTGGCAATTGGACATCCCCCAAGGGGTCCCAGAAAGGAAAGAGTGCTGGCCAGGCTGAGGAACTCCCCATCGCCTGTGCGTGAATTTTGTGTACTGGGCCTGTAGTAACAAATAAGGACAAAGATAACTAAAAATAGTAGGCTGGCATGTTAGTGACCTTTGTGTTATCATTTGATTTTAAAGCAATCCAGCACTTAGGTGACATGGAAATAAATTAGGGCCTGGACTTTTAGTATTATTTAAACCTGGGTTCAAATCATAGCCATGTCATCTATGAGAAATAGAACTGCAAGAAAATTACTTAACTCTCTATCTGGTTGATGTATATGGCAGTTGTAAAAGTTAAATGGAGTTATTATAGCTAGTTCTAGGTACACCCAAGATAATAAATAAATGAAAATTTCTGGTACATAGGAAGAGAGACCTATTCACTGAGAAGGACAGAATTTTGAAGAGACTACTTTTCCTCATATGAGAGCAATAAAAAATATTCAATTTTAAATAAATAGTTAGGTGCAAGGATTGCAGTGGTCATAAGTACATTGTGAAATCAGGCCTAACTAACCCGGCAGTTGGACATCCCCTGAAGGGTCTCATACACTTAAGAGGGCATGAGAAAATTAAAGGATGACTAAATTTGTGAAAAATGTATTCCACATGCAGCCTCATATATTCAGCATTAGACATAGAAAATAATCATGAACGCCGAGACCGGTTTGGCTCAGTGGATAGAGCGTCGGACTGTGGACTGGAGGGTCCCGGGTTCGATTCGGGTCGGGGGCATGTACCTTGGCTGCGAGAACATCCCCAGTAGTGGGGGGGGGGGGCAAGAGGCAGCTGATCGATGTTTCTCTTTCATTGATATTTCTGACTTTCTATCCCTCTCCCTTCTGCTCTGTAAAAAAATCAATAAAATGTATTTTTAAAAAAGAAAAGAAAGAAAATAATCATGAAGGACAAGCAAATTTGGACAGTAATGGAACTCGCCAGAAATGATATATAAACTACAGTGAAGAATGTAGAAATTGTTTAGATATTACTGTGGTAGAATTAGGGCTGGAAAATACAGATTTTTGCCATTCTATTATAATATAGACTAGAGCAGTGATTGGCAAACTCATTAGTCAACAAAGCCAAATATCAATAGTACAATTGAAATTTCTTTTGAGAGCCAAATTTTTTAAACTTCTTCTAACACCACTTCTTCAAAATAGGCTCACCCAGGCTGTGGTATTTTGTGGAAGAGCCACACTCAAGGGGCCAAAGAACCACATGTGGCTCAAAAGCCGCAGTTTGCCGACCACAGAACTAGAGGCCCAAAGCACTAAATCTGTGCATGGGCCGGTGTGTCCCTCAGCATAGCCTGTACCCTCTCTAATCTGAGACTCCTCAAGGGATGTCTGACTGCCCGTTTAGGCCCAATCTTACTGGGATCCAGGGCTGACTGTTGGCTTCCAACTGCTCACTAGCCTGCCAGCCTGATCAGCCCCTAACCACTCCCCTGCTAACCTGATTGATGCCTAACTGTCCCCCTGTCAGCCTATTTGCCTCTAACTGTCCTCCCCTGTAGGCCTGGTCACCCCTAACTGCCCTTCCCTGCAGGCCTGGTCACTTGCAACTTCCCTCCTCTGCTAGCCTGGTTACCACTAACTGCCCTCCCCTGCAGGCTTGATTTCCCCCAATTGCCCTCCCTTGTAGGCCTGATCCCTCCCAATTGCTCTCCCCTGCTGTCCTGGTTGCCTACAACTGCCCTCCCTTACAGGCCTGGAATCTTCCACTGCCCTCCCCTGCTGGTCATCTTGTGGTGGCCATCTTGTGTCCACATGGGGGCAGCCATCTTGTATGTTGGAGTAATAGTCAATCTGCATATTACTCTTTTAATCGATAGGATAGAGGCCTGGTGCATGGGTGGGGCCCGGCTGGTTTTCCCTGAAGGGTGTCCCAGATCAGGGTGGAGGTTCCCTTGGGGCACGGGGCAGCCTGGGCGAGGAACCTGTGATAGTTTGCAGGCTGGCCACACACCCCAGAGACCCAAGCAGAGGCCCTGGTATCTGGGATTTATTTATCTTCTATAATTGAAACTTTGTAGCTTGGAGCAGAGTCAAGCCTCCTGCTTGCTCTGTGGCTGTAGCCTTTTTTCTTGGGATTTATTTATCTTCTATAATTGAAACTTTGTAACTTTGCATGGAGGCTTAGGCCAGCCAGGGTGTGTGGAAAGGTTGGCTTCCTCCATCCTTGGAAAAACCAAGCCTTCTGCTCGACCTGTGGCTGCAGCCATCTTGGTTGGGTTAATGCTGATTATGGCCATTGGGAATGGCTTGTGGGTATAGCATAGTGATGGTTAATTTGCATATTACTTTTTTATTAGATAGGATGACTGTAGATAATCTTAATTCCAGCAATTCATTCAAATTAGGCCTATTTGTCCTACTGTAGATTTCTTTCTTAAAGATTGCTCCCAAATATTAATAAAAGCAATGGTCTAATCAAGCTTGAAACAAAATTCCAAACCCAAACTTTCCCTTCACTCACTATTATAATTCTGTCTCATGGACTTAAGTCATGTTTGTCTGATTCATTTAGGTTGATCTATGCAGCAAGGAGCAAAGATAAGAGGTCTCTGTACTGGAATTTGATAGAGAGAGATGGAAATTTTCTCTTGAGGTTATGCACAGAAAAGAACACAATCAAATTAGGAAACACTGAAGAGCAACAAAGACAGTTCATACAATACTATCCTTTTGACAATCCAATAAATACTCAAGCTGAATAATTTACCAAAAGAAAAAGAACCCACTCAAACCTCATGACCTTTGGAACAATGAGCAGGAGTTCAATTTTCCACAACTGTAATATTAGAAGGCAGCTTTCCAAGCTGCGTGTTATTTCAGCAGTCATACATTAGAATTATTAAAGAGGGAGATCACTGCCATTGTCGTTTCTGTGTCCTGCTATAGTTTATTGCTTCTTTAAAACAAAAAAAAAAAACCTGCTGTCACATGAAGTAGCACTTTGCCAAAAAAAAAAAAAAAAAAGAAAAAAGAAAAGAAAAGAAAAAAGAAGGATAAAGTAGGAGGAAGCAATTATTTTAATAATATTTCTGGCGAGTTTGAGCTATTAGGTTTCAGTGGAACAGCACATTACTAGAGTGATACTATCACTTTAGAAAGTACTATATAATTTGCTTCCATTAGAGACTCAGGGTAACTTGCCAACGGTACCCAGAGAATTTCTCCATCACCACCCACATGGTCTGCAGTGCTGCAGAGTGTGCAGCTCATCACTTTTTGGCGGTATATCTAGGTTCCAAGAATTGAAAAGCTTTCTCATTCACTGGTATCTTGTAAATTTCTACAGCTGCCCTCAGACAAAAAGCTATAGAAGTCATATAGAATATCACATACTATATTTTGAAACCAAAGAAACTACAGTTTACTACCAGAATGAAAGCATATTATGAACTCAGTTCTTGGAGAGGAAGCACATTTCTTGTGATTTAAATTTTCTTAAAATTTCTTTGTCAGTTCTTTACCTTTCAGTTGTGATTTTTATTCAGTGATTTCTGCAACTCACTAAGCATTGCTCTTATTGCATTATACAGATTATCAGTGAAAAATTTAAATGTCACCAGGCCTATAAATTGAGTTTACTGTCTATGAAGTGTAAGGATGAGTTGCAAAGAGTGTGACTTGTTTATCCATATTATCTGGACTACTTATTCACTTTGTACTATCCCATTTCTAATAACCCTATCACACATTCTACTTTGTCAAAATTTAGTATGAAACAACATATGTGATGAAAATTTTATTAGTGGGAAACCTTTCAAATCTCTAAAATCTATGAGCCTTACATTTATTAGCTAATTTAGGAAGAAATTTGTCTTATGTACAATAAGCTTTACATGTGTGTAAATGTTTCCTTTGAGAATAAATTTGCTCTTTTTATTCTTTAGTAAGGGATTTATTTTTGTGTTAACCAAAAATATTAAGGAGCAGGTGGTAACACTGTGTCAAGTGAAATGAACAACAGTGAAAACACTATATTTATTAACATCATTCCTAAATATTCTCTAATAAACAGCATTAAACTACTTACTATTCACCATGAGAGTATAAAAAGCACATTGGAGCTTCAAAATCAATGACATGTTGCCCTCTATCCAATGCTTCTCTTTGGCAAAGAGAAAAGAATCCACTTCTCAAACTCAGCATGCCATTTTTTAATTCACACTTAAATTTCCACTTGAGGAGGCAAGCCAAAACAAACTCGTCCTCCCTGAGATGCACCCTGGGAATAAGTGCCCTCCCAACTTTAATAATTATCTGACAACAGTCTTTTTCCCACTCCCTTTTTCCATCTGAATAGCAGTTGCTTATTAAGACCTAGTTGTTTTCTACTCCTCTATTTGCATAATTCACAGATGTCAACCTACTGGTTCTCTTTGTCCCATAGAATGATATTCTTTGTTTGCTGAGTAAATTGTTCTCTCTTTGCAGCTAAAACGAGGGATATACTGTGTAAAAGTTGTAAGAAGAAACAACTGTCAGCATTTAAATCAATAGATATTACATGTGTTAGTTAATCATGTCCTGCTTCAAGATATCATCTTCTTGTATAAAATAAATTATGTGCATGCCTGAAAAACAGTATGTGTATTTAGGAAATCTTTATTTAAACATAGGAGAGGTTAAAGATATGTAAATAGCTGTTACTGTCATGTATTCTTTATATATCACCCTTAAAAATAAATTATAGTACTGTACATGGAAGTGTAATATTACTTAGTTACCAGATCTTGGTAATAAAAATGAGAAATTATGGCTTCCTACCCACTCACAATAACTTATCAACACTTTAAGTAAAGTGTTTTCTCCAATTGATATTCTATGCAACTTAGCCTAATTCTGCAAATATCACACATTTTAATATAAATGTTCAGCATTTTCTTTATCTAAATTAGTAAGAAGGCATTTTTCAGGAGAAATTGATACAAAAGTCATAGTAGGATAAATAAAAGAGGCACATATTTGAATCAATAGGGTCTGAAACACAATAAATATAATTGTGTTGTACAGTGGTAGCAGAAATGAGTGAAAAACACTTCTGATCAGGATATTTATCTACAATAGCATTTGGAAAGCAAAATATTTGGGCCCCAATAACATATAGTAAAATTAAGTTTACAAATATCTAATTCAATTGGACTCTTCTGGAATTTTAGTGCATTAAAATTTTTCTCTGTTCTTTCAAAATGGTCATATTTACTGTAGATTGGTTCTTCTGGCAGTTAAGTGCAGGCAAAAATTCATTGTGTTGAGTTATTTTGTCTTTATTGCAATTTTAGATGAGGATTCTTGGAAGTATAAATTTATGCTAACAACTTACATCATAATTTTGTAAATATTCTATCTAATAAAAGAGTAATATGCAAATTCATCATATTTTTGCTACATCCACAAGCCATGCCCACCAGCCAATCAGGAGTGAGTATACAAATTAACCTAATCAAAATAGCTGCAGCCATGGAGTGAACAGGAATCTTGGGTTTTCCCGGGAATGGCAATGGTAGTGTTATCTTTTCATTTTATATATGCCAGTTTCTTATATGTGCTTCCAGCTACAAAGTTTCAATTGTAGAACATAAATTTATTCCAGATCCCAGGGCCTCTGTGTTGGGTTGCTGGGGATGGGGGTATGGTCTGCCTGCAAACCACAATAGGCCCCTCGCTCAGGTGACCCCATGCCCCAAGGGAACCCCCACCCTGATCCAGGACACTCTTCAGGGCAAACCAACTGGCCCCCACCCATGAACCAGGCCTTTATCCTATCTAATAAAAGAGTAATACACAGATTGACCATCACTCCAACACCCAAGAGGACTGCCTCCATATGCTCAAAAATCCTGCCCCAATGTGGACACAGGATGGCCACCACAAGATGGCCATCAGGGGAGGGCTGTTGGGAGGTTCCAGGCCTGCAAGGGAAGGCAGTTGGGGGCAATTAAGCTTGCAGGAGAGGGCAGTTAAGGGTGACCAGGCTGTCAGAGTAGGGAAGTTGGGGGCAAATGGGCTGGCAGGGGAGCAGTTAGACATCAATTAGGCTGGCAGGCAGAAGTGGTTATAGGGGAAATCAGGGAGGCATGCAGAAGCGGTTAGGGGCAATCAGGGAGGCAGGCAGGTGAGTAGTTTGGAGCCAACTGACCTGGATTGTGAGAAGGATGTCCGACTGCCCGCTTAGGCCTGATCCAGTATCGAGCCTAAACGGGCAGTCTGACATGCCTCGAGGGGCCCCAGATTAGAAAGCGTACTGGCTGGGATGAGAGACATTCCCCTCCCCTTGTGCTTGAATTTTGTGTACTTGGCCTCTAGTAAAAGGTAAGTAAATCCCAACAAAAATGGCTGTGCCACAAAGCTGGAGAGAGCAGGAGGCTTGAATTGCCCCTGGCGATAGAGGAAGTCAAGCCCCTCACCCACCCTGGCCAGCCCTGGCCTCTGCTGAAGGCTACAAAGTTTTAATTATAGGAGATAAATAAATCTCCTGCAGACCTGGTCTCCCCCAACTGCTCTCCCCTGCAGGCCTGGGTCCCCCTGCCAAATTCCCTCCTTTGACAGCCTGGTCAACCCATATTTATTTATCTTTAAAAATGAGGTCTTTGATGGTAAAAACATGCAATGAATTTTATGGTTTCCATTTTTTATATGCAAGATGCCATATAGAGGATGCAAGCTAATCACTATGAAGTGTTATCTTTTCATTTTATATATGCCAATTTCTTATATGTGCAAATAAAACAGAAACTAGGGTCCATATCACTCAATTATGATTGTGCAGGATTGGATTATCTGTGCTTCACCAATAAAATTTCCCTGATATCTGTCTATGATTAGCCAATTATGATTTGCATGAACTTCTAGGGTCTTGTACTGAACATTCAGTGATCTACTGGAAGGCATGTAGTATTTGAACCATAGTATCTGAGGAAATTGTAGAAAGAAATGAGGAAAGTTATACACTTCCTAGTGGTCACAGGGTAAAAAATGCAGTTGGTTAGACTATATCTAATCTCTGCTTTCCTCATTTTAACTACAAACGAACCAAATTTAATTATAATAAATGTTATGTGAAAACCAAACATAGCAAGCTTGCTCATTATCCTCAGCACAGAGCACATGGTAAATGTTCCATAAATAAAGAAAATATATATTTTTTACTAAAATAAGGAGAAAAAATTGAATATATAGGTTAGAAAAAGAGAAAATGAGAAGTTACTTTTAAGTAAAACCAGCTTTCTCCATCTGGCTTTTCCCGAAGAGGTACTGAGAATAGATTTCTTGCCCCTTTCTTTACTGGTAAAGATGTGTATAACTCAAATATAGAGAAAATCAAAGAAAATGCTATTTTATTTTAACCATTGTTAGTATGTAATAGTAGCAGAGGTAACTTGGCAAGCCATATGCTAGTAAATGATATCTGGAAAGTCATAAAGCCTTTCAGACGTAAGGGTTTTTTGTTTGTTTGTTTGTTTGTTTTTTAACTATCCCTCCTTTTTAATAGTTATCATTGGTACTAGATGTTATTGCTTTAAATTAGATGTCCCTTCATACTTACACTAGAGGCCTGGTGCACTAATTTTGTGCACAGGGGGATATGTCTCTCAGCCCAGCCTGCACCCTGTCCAATCTGGAGCACCTCAAGGGATGTCCGACTGCCCGTTTAGTCCCAATCTATGTAGGATTGGGCCTAAACGGGCAGTTGGACATCCCTCTCACAATCCAGGACTGCTGGCTCCCAACTGCTCACCTGCCTGCATACCTGATTGTCCCTAACCACTTCTGCCTGCCAGCCTGATCACCCCCTAACCACTCTCCTGCCAGCCTGATTGATTCCTAACTGCTCCCCTGCCAGCCTGTTTGCCCCCAACTTCTCTCCTCTGCCGGCCTGGTCACCCCTAACTGCCCTGCAGGCTCAATAGCCCCCAACAGCCTTCCCTTGCTGATCTGATCTCTCCCAACTGCCTTCCCCTTCTGGCCATCTTGTGGTGGCCATCTTGTGTGTTGGAGTGACAGTCAATTTGCATATTTCCCTTTTATTACATAGGATGAGCAATTGATTGGATAAATAAATAAACAAGAAAACAAAAATAATGAACAAATCTCCCATGCAGAAGATTTTCAAATAATTTCTGTACATACCCTGCTATCAAATAGGTGAAGCATAACTTCCAACTAAAATGTGGGCTGTGCATAGTGACTTCCTTTCCAAAAGTACAGATTGAAAATAAGGAAGTTTTTTAACTTGACAGTTAGGAAACCTGACAAACGCCACCTAAGTCTAGTGATCAAGTTCATCATCAACAATGATAAATAATGTTGATAGCATGTACCTTTGATAGGATGTGATGGAAATGGCACTTTAACTCCATGGTCTTCTTCCCAAGACATGTAATCCGAGTTTAATCATCAGAAAAACATCAAATACCTATTTAGCCACATTATACCAAACTAGAGGCCCAGTGCACAAAATATTGCATGGGGGTGGGGGGGGTCTCTCTGTCTGGCCTGCATCCTCTCCAATCCAGGACCTCTTGGGGGGATGTCCTACTGCCTCTTGCAGTATGGGACCACTGGCTCTTAACAGCTTGCCTGCCTACCTGATCTTCCCTAACTCCTCTTCCTGCCTGCCTGATTGCCCCTAAACACCTTTGCCTGCTGATCACCCCTAATTGCTCCCTTTCTGGCCTGATCACCCCTAACTGCTCCCCTGCTGGCCTGATTGCCCCTAACAACCTCTGCCTCACTCCACACCCAGGACCCAGAATTCCTTCCAGCCAGGCACAGGCACCTGGGACCCAGACTTCCCTCCCTCTGCCAGCTGCAGGCACCCAGGTCCTGGGCCAGCTTCAGCCAGTCTGACTGCAGCCACAGGAGATGGCTTTGCCTTGGCTGCAGCCTCTGGCACCTGGGACTGCAGGGCAGGCGGCTTGTCCCTCTCCTGGGCGGCAGCTTGACTGGTCCTCATTCCTTTCTCATGAGCTCATTTATGCCTGGCTGCTCCCCATTCTTCTCTCCCCAGTGTTGAGTGTCTCAGCCTTTATGGCTTGACAGTATGAGGGCATGACAACCGCTTGCATTAGCTCTTTATTACATAGGATACCCGATTAATACCCTAAAGGTCATCCAAAACAAGGAATATCTGAGAAACTTACAAGAGCAGATTATGGAGACAGGAGGACTAGTAATAAAGAACTCTGAATGGGATCCTGGAACAGAAACCTGATATTAGGTAAAAACTAAGGAAATCTGAATCAAATATGAACATGAATGAATAATAATGCTTTAGTATTGACTCATTAATTGAGAATAATGTATGACATTCATAATATACTGGAGTCCCACCATGCAAAATTGTGTGAGACCCAGACCTGGTGTGCCAGCGGACCCCCAGAGTCGAGTTCCCGCCCACCAGCATGCCTCCCCGCCACACACACAACCTCCTGGTGACCAGTCTTTGGTAGTATTTTAAAGGAAGATATTCACAATGGAGGAAATTGAGTGTGAGGTGTATGGAAACTACTATCTTTGCAATTTTTCTGTAAACCTAAAATTGTTCTAAACTATGAAGTTTAATAAAAATTCTTATTTTTTTAATTTAGTGATTCAAAAATTGGATTCATTTTTACATTCTCATAGAACTTCAAATCTAAAAATATATTTTAGCACTTATTAACCTAGTACTTAATTAATTTGCCCCCAAATATTTATTTATGACACTATAAATTACATTGTTTTGAGTGTTAAGGAAACATCATCAAATTTATAAGGCCGATTATAGGGTAAAGAGGGAAATTCCAGCCAATTAAGATTTTAGGATATTAGAAAGTTTTAATGTATTAAAGGCTAATTAAAGCTTTATATAAATAAATAATTATTAATGTCCAAAATGGTTGCCTATAGTCCATCTATTTTGTGTAGGAATTAAATTAATTTTGGATAAAAAGATAGGTAAGTTCAGATTAATTTGACTTATTGCCTACTTTGATTTTACTTTGTATGTTATTACATGCAATAGTATGAATTTTGAATAAACAAAAATATTAAACATATTAAAGATACTTGAACTGAAACTATTATGAAAAATAAGATATTACTGTTTCAGTCTAAGTATAATAGTGTATAAAATGCACACCCTTATTAAATCAAAGTTTAATTATCTTAAACACTCTGCGCAGTTGGTTTTGTTATGTAGAATCCAGACTGCTACATGGATTAATACCTCATGGTGCATAATCTCCATGTGTTCAGGTAATACATTTACTACATTGGTTCATTCATTTTTATAGGAATTTATATTGATAATGTGTAGTATGGAATATTAAAGTAGATTATCAGGAGAGATTTTGAAAATATGAGTGAAAATAGAAATGGAAACAACTTAAAATTTGCCAATTATCAGATCATGAACACATTGCATTAAACATGGGAACATTAGAAAGATTTTAAACAAATAATCAAATACTCTTCTAAAGCATTTATAATTTATATCTAAAAGATTAAAGTCTAATTCCAGATCCTGGGTAAAAATGAACCTTTTTTGGTCATTTATTTTTGTAAACGTCTCTTCCTAAAGAAAAGAATCTGAATTGCAGCATCTTATTTCCAGTTATGATCTGGGATGAAAGCAGAATGGCCTGACATCTAGAATACTTCAGTGGCAATTACAGCACAGTTAATATATCAATTTAATTAAATTCCTATAGTGATTCATGACATAAAATATCAAAATAAGTTAACTTGCACTGAAACAGACCAAAGATCAATGTAGTGGGCAGAGACACAATGAATTAAATTAAAGTATAATTGCCATCTACTGAAAAGATTGTGAGCATAAGTAGGTTGTGTTTTCATTTTGTAAAACAATCTTTCAGAAAGACATCACTTAGGAAAGTTAAATAAGATAGATCCCAGCAGTTTCCAAAGATTCTTAAAGTCAGCCTTAAAGCAATGTTTAGACATTTTTTACAGTATTTAAAAAAAAGAATTAAGGAATTATGTTTGCATTAAACAGAAATAAATGGAATTCTTTCTTTTTTAAATAAATTATTATTGTTCAGATTATTACAGTTGTTCGTCTTTTTTTCCCCTATAGCTCCCTCCACCAGGTACCCCTGCCCTTATCTCCCTTCCCTCCCCCAATTTTCTCTTCCATAGGTGTACAATTTTTGTCAAGTCTCTTCACCCACCCCACTCCCTTTCTTTGCCCTTGATTCTATTATATTCACCAGTTTCTTCTGTTCATCAGATTTTTTATTCACTTGATTTCTAGATTCACTTGTTGATAGGTATGTATTTGTTGTCACTTTGTTGTGCATAATTTTTATCTTTAACTTTTTCTTTCTCTTCTTAAAGAATACCCTTCAGCATTTCATATAATAATGGTTTGGTGGTGATGGACTCCTTTAGCTTTTTCTTGTCTATGAAGCTCTTTATCTGACTTTCAATTCTAAATCATAGCTTTGCTGGGTAGAGTAGTTTTGGTTGTAGTTTCTTACTATTTATCACTTTGAATATTTCTTGCCACTCCCTTCTGGCCTGCATTGTTTCTGTTGAGAAATAAGCTGACAATCATATGGGAGCTCCCTTGTAGGTAACTAACTGTTATTCTCTTGCTGCTTTTAATATTCTCTCTTTGTCTTTTGCTCTTAGCATTTTAATTATGATGTGCCTTGGTGTGGTCCTCTTTGGATTCCTTTTGTTTGGGGCTCTGGACGTTTCCTGGACTTGTAAGTCTATTTCTTTCACCAGGTAGTGGGAGTTTTCAGTCATTATTTCTTCAAATATGTTTCCACTATCTTGCTCTCTCTCTTCTTCTGGCACCCCCATAATTTGGATGTTGGTACACTTGAAGTTGTCTCAGAGGCTTCTTACACTGTCTTAATATTTTTGAATTCTTGTTTCTTTTTTCTTTTATGGGTGGGTGTTTTTTTTGGGGGGGGGGATTTGAAATCTTTGACTTGATACTTGGAATCCTCTAGTCTGCTATTGGATCTCTGTGTATTATTTTTTATTTCAGTCAGTGTATGCTTAATTTATAGTTGGTTCTTTTTCATATCCCTGAGAGTCTCCCTAAATTTCTTGGAGGTTTCTAGAAGATTCTTGAGTAACCTTATAACTGTGGTTTTGAACTCTATGTCCAGTAGCTTGCTTTCCTACATTTCTTTCACTTGCAACCTGTTTTTTTCCTTCACATTTTAGCTGCTTCCCTGTGTTGATAGAGTGGTTTTGTGTGCTAGGTGTCTTATAGGGCCCAGTGGCTCAGCCTCCCCAATTACTTGAGGTGAACACTCTTGGTGCACCCCTTTGTGGGCTGTGTGCACAGTCTTGTGGTAGTTAAGCTTTAATTGCTATTGGTATCACTGGGAGGAATTGACCTCCAGGCCAATTGGCTGTGGGGATCAGTTGTATCTACAATGGGAGAACTTCTGTGTGGAGACACCCTTATGGGGAAGATTTGCTTTAGTGGGGCTTTGGTGCTCACTGAGTCTGCCCCTGAGTGTGTCTCTTATGGATTTGAAGAGTTGTAGTCTGGATAGTCTCACTCTGACCACTGGGTACACTGGCTCTTGGATCTCCAAGGAGGTGAAAAGTCAGCCATTGCCTGAGGCCAACCAGCAGGAGCTACAGAGAGATCTGTGAATTCCTCCTCTTTGTTTGGGGTTTGGAGGTGCACATATGAGGCCCAACTGTGAAGCAATGCAAGCTGCTGTCCAGCCTTGAGCTTTCTTTAGGAGGCGCTGGGGCTTTCTGATCCAGCTGCGGTTTGTTAGGTTTTAAATTTCAAAAGGCCAGGCCATTCATATGCAAAAGCCTCTGTGCACAGCTTAGGTGGGGTTATAAATTGGGAGGGATGGGGTGTCAAGGAATCACCAGGGTGGAGCAAACAGCAATGGCTGCCTGTCATCCCTGTCCTTGAGAGGTCCCTGGTCTCTGTCTCCCATGGCACTGTGCAGGAACAATGACTGCTGCAAGCACCTCTGAGAAAAAGCTGCCCTCATGTTCCAGTCCAATGCCAGACAGTCCAGTTTCTCCCCATATGAGTCTGGGTCCCCAGAGTCTTACCCACAACTGGAGTTCAGAGCAATTGGGAGCTTGTATCTCCCTCCCAATTGAAAAAGACAATAGCTTATCCAGTTGCCAGCTCCTTTATGTGGGCACCTCCATACCTCTGCTCTTCACTTCCACATTTCCACACCTCCTTCCAGTCTCAGTGCACTTTTCTCTTTTTTTCTAGTTTGTATAACTTCCTCTCCGTCAGCCTTCCTATGGTTCTGGATGATATCTGTTTTGTCTTTTAGTTGTAGTTCTAATGTGGTTGTGCGCAGCAGTAAGTTCAGATGTTTACCTATGCCGCCATCTGGTTCCTCTTCAAATGTAATTCTTTTTTACATTTCACTAAGTATAATATGAATTTTATATTTCACATGTGATTTACTGCTACTTTTACAGAGTTTTTAGATAAACTAATATCACTTAAACCCTTATGACATAATGTAAGTGCTATATATTAAAGAAAGGATCTATATGTCAAAGAAAAAAAAGAGAAACAATGAAAATGGTGGGTGAGTTGATCATGTTCTCTAATCTCATTACTAGCCTGAACTAGGTATGATGGTGGAGTTCTATAAGAGTTTTGGAAGTAAGGCTGATAAGCCTCCATGCTTATAACAGTAATAGGTCTTCAATATAAACAAAGAAAGGAAATGCTCTTTAGTATCCCAAGATGATAACGTGGATTTTGCTGGTAACAGCTAATGTGTTAGAGAAATAAAAATTGATGCTTTTATATTTCACAGCTTTATATATAACTTTGTGATCTCCTTTTTTCTTCCTGGATCTAATCATCTGATTTTTAAAAGAACATAATAGTAATTTTAATTGGCTTTTAGGCAGAATTGACACTTCAGAAAATAAATTATTAAAGTTTATGACAGAATTCAGAAGTTGACTTAATCTATTTGGGCTGCTATAAAAAATGTCACAGATTGGGTAACTTATAAAGACATAAATTTATTTTTCACAGTTCTGGAAGCTTGCACTTAGATGTTTAGTAAAATATCTTCTACTTGAAATTTTATAGTTCTATGGTGGAGATATAATATCTAGCTTATTTCTTGTGCTATTAATCTTAGCTTAGTTACTGTTAGAATGACTATTAACTTACAAATAAAGAAACATTTTACTTCATTGAATTAAGCACAGTAAGGTGTGTGGTTTGTATGTGGGTTTTATGTGTGAATTAGAGTGTGAAGAAGTTCTGAAATCTTCTGGCCAATCAATAAATATTAGGAGCTTTGTAGGGACTTGTGCTTTAGAAGTAAGATTACCAAATATGCCTAGAAAAAATTGGGTTGCCACCTTCACCTTCAAGAGAACTCTGCCATCTTGAAAAGATCCACTGGTAATAGTAATGGAAAATCTTTGACATAAACAAGCAGATAAAACAGAGTCTTATTTCTATAACAGTACTACTAACACACATCTAGATTAAAATTAGTTTCAATTATCTATCTATCTATCTATCTATCTATCTATCTATCTATCTGTCTATCTATAAAATCCTAAGTGATCATTACAATCAGATTACCAGACTATCAAGACACTAGCTATGATGAGTGCTGACCACCAGGGTACAGATGCTCAACTCAGGAACTGTCTCCTAGAGGTCAGTGTCTTCCCACAGTCAATCTGCCAGGGCTGGCCAACCTCCTGCAGTCTCTCCCCCCGGCCTGCCGACCCAGATCAGCCAGGCCGAGGGACCTCACCTGTGCATGAATTTGTGCACTGGGCCTCTAGTGAGTAACATAAAATCTCAAATTATGGTCACTTAATCAAGACAGAAATCTGTTTCACTGTCACAAAAGTACTGGCCAATATGACCTGTGCTTCATCATTCAATGTATTGCAATGTTTGTGAAGTAGATGAAGATAATTCGGCTTCACACAGATAGGAAGTTGGGAAAGATGTTTCAGTAGCCTTTACAGTAAATTGTGAAGTTTTTTAATGCATTAAAACTTGACAAGTGTTAGTTTTTTAAAGTTGCAATGTGAAATCTGAAACCAAATTAATTATTCATATTGTTACATTAAAATCTATTTTGCGCTTTTCATTTCAAATGCTCTTTTACCCATGCATGGGTAATTTGAAAATATTAGTTTCCGTAAGGTTTTCCAAATGTTGATATATTTTGTTACATAATATGAATTTAAAATCACTTTTGTTAGTATCTCTATAGAAAGGTCTTTAGATATTGGAAAGCTATCAAATTCTTGGTGATGGATATAATTTTCCAAAATTTTACCTTTTGCCTGAAGCTCAGATTTTTATCATTGACAAGAAGTATTGTCAGTAGTTTTCTTTGAATTGGCAGATTCACTTTGTTCATTTTAGAAAAAAGGATTCCCCCTCCCCCCCAGTATTCTGGTCTGAATAATCATAGTTTGCCTGTGCATCATTTTTTTTCTAGTAAAAGTGGTATTTCATGAAATAAGGGGCTAGTTCAATACATATTAGGGCCTCAAGACAACTTCATACTTCAGTAGGCAGAAGAAGTGCTTAATGTGTACAACATATTTCATCATACAGAATATTACCACCAACATATACAACAGTAAAATTGTTTTTTATGCTTCATCAAGATATTGAGTGAACCTGCGTGTGTGTGTGCGTGTGTGTGTGTGTGTGTGTGTGTGTGTGCAGCCATGTATGCATGGTGGAGAAAAATTACTGGCCTAACTTGTTGCTAGTGCCTTTATTTCTACTAAAATGACAGCAGTTCTCCCCATCAATGCTTTTAAGCCATCAATGCAAATGTTTACACAGTGGAAAGGGGCAAATGGTGTCTTAGCATTATGAGAAAAATCATTTTGGCCTCACAAATACCCTGAAAGGACCTTGAGGACCCCCAGTCTTACATGGAGAATCATTGTTTGAGGTTGAATAGCATACACATAAATTATTTATAGATGTTGCCTACTTATACAATTTTTATTTCCATTGAAATTTTTTAGTGTGACTAGTTTTGACATTTTGAACAATATTGGAATTATTAAAAGTATAAATGTTTGTCTATTTGATTGAAAAAGCTCATTGTTGCCTTAATTTATTTTCCTTTAACATAAATGAGTTTTAGCATCTTCATATACATTTATTGGTCAATATTATACTGATGCAGGGACAGATAGACAATGAGACAGAATAAAGAGTTTATAAGCTGATTTAGATTTATTGAAGAAGGTAATTTATAATCAAGGTTGAATTTCCTTAATAGGAAATCAGTTGGGAGAGGTAGAAACTTTATTAAGTTGCGTTGGGGTAAATGGCTAGCTATTTGAAAGAAAGGTTTATATTTTACATTTTGTTAAAATTATTAATGCATAAAATATAAAAATATTTTAATTTAACTCATAAAGAAAAGGCTGAGTAATTCATTTTTTAAAAAATATATATTTTTATTGATTTCAGAGAGGAATGAGAGATAAAGGGAAATAGAAACATTGATGATGAGAGGGAATCATAGATCAGCTGCCTCCTGCATGCCCCTCACCTGGGATCCAGCCTGAAACCTGGGCATGTGCCCTGGCAGAGAATCTAACCGTGACCTCTTGATTCATAGGTTGAGGCTCAACCACTGAGTAACATTGGCTGGGCTGCATACTTGGTCTTATATTTTACATTTGAAACATCCATGAAAGCCAGAAGAATTAGAAAAAATAAACCATAAATGACTATATACAATTATTTAAATTTTAAATGGCAAAACCACAAAATAACTCAAGAAAAATAATAAAATGAAAATGGATATGTTTAACATGTACTACAAATAATTAATTTTACTTTTTAACATATTAAGTGCTATGATAAGTGTGTAAGAAAAAAATAAACAGCCTCTTAGAATAATAGGCAGAGAATATAAAGGTAAGATATTGAAGTAAATCCTAAACACAGAATAAAAACACTGAAATAAATAATAAAATCAATACTGTAAGGAGTATTTGAAGTCAAATCCTCCAGCTTTCTCATTATAAATGAGAAAACTGAAGTCTAGAGAGGCATAGATAAAAGTTAAATTTCTCTATTCTCTTTTAAGTGTTTTCACAATGATAGATTATTTATTCACTAGAGGCGCACTGCACAAAATTCATGCATGGGGGCGGAGGATGCACCCTCTCCAATCTGGGACTCCTTGAGGTATGTCCTACTGCCCATCTAGGCCTGATCCTAAGGATCAGGCCTAAATGGGCAATCAGACATCCTTCTCACAATCAAGGACTGCTGGCTCCAAACTGCTCATCTGCCTGCCTCCCTGATTGCCCCTAACTGCTTCTGCCTGCCAGCCTGATCACCCCCTAACCACTACTCTGCCAGCCTGATTGATGTCTGATTGTTCCCCTGCCAGCCTGTTTGCCCCCAACTTCCCTCCTCTGCTGGCCTGGTCACCCCTAACTGCCTTCCCCTGCAGGCTTGATCACCCCCAACTGCCATCCCTTGAAGGCCTGGAACCTCCAATCGCCCTCCCCTGCCGGCCATCTTGTGGTAACCATCTGTGTCCAAATAGGGGCAAGATCTTTGACCACATGGAGGCAGCCCTCTTGTGTGTTGGAGTGATGATGGTCAATCTGCAAATTACTATTTTATTAGATAGGATAGAGGCCTGGTGCATGAGTGGGGACCAGCAGGTTTGTCCTGAAGAGTGTCCCAGATCAGGGTGGGGGTTCCCTCGGGATGAGGGGCAGCCTGGGTGAGGGGCCTGTGGAGATTTTCAGGCCAGCCATGCCCCCAGTGACCCAAGCACAGGCCCTGGTATCTGGGATTAATCTATGTCTACAATTGAAACTTTGTAGCCTGGAGCAGAGCAAAGCCTTCTGCTTGCTCCAGGTCAGCAGCTATTTCTGTTTGAAACATTGTAGCCTAGAGTGGAGGCCTAGGCTAGCAACGGCAGGCTGAAAGCTTGACTTCCTTCATTGCCAGGGAAACCCAAGCCTCTGTTCTCTCCAGCTCAGTGGCTGCCACCATTTCTGTATCTTTTATAATTGAAATTTTGTAACATTGAGTGGAGGCCTAGGGAGGCAGAAAGATTGGCTTCCTCTGTTGCCAAGAAACCCAAGCTTTCCTCCTGCTCTCAGTGGTGGCAGCCATCTTGGTTGGGGTTTATTTGCATAATTTTCTCCTGATTGGCTGGTGAGAGTGGCTGTGGGCATGGCTTGTGGGTGTGGCAAAGGTATGGTCAAATTTACATATTACTCTTCTATTAGATAGGATTTGTTTCTAAGTAGCTCAGTTAACCCAAATCTGAAATTTTCAGTTGCATGTAACTTTAAATCTATGTCAATCTACAACTACTTCAGGAATATGTTAAGACATTCTGTAACTAACCCATGCAAATGCAAATGGCAGAGAATGACCTTTAGCTATTTGCAACTGATATATTTTTTAAAATAGACACCATCTGCTGTTATTACCCAGGACTAGATTCAGTGAGTGGTAAGGAACTCAAGCTCCTGAGCCCAACTGCTCCATTGGAATCCTTACTTTGTAACACACTAAGAAACCTGAACAATTTATTGAAACCCTGTATGCCTCAGGTCCAGATTCATTCGTCACCCTATTTTCTAAGGTTATTAGAGGATTAACTAATAATTATAAAGAGCTTAGGATTAGGCATGATCTACAGTAACTGCTCTATAAATGTTGGTTAGCTATTATTGTTTTCACCATCATTTATAGGTGAGGGCATTTTTTTCGTGACTATTAACAGATTTCTCTTTTGTGTGTGGTTGCTCTGTGGATTTGAGGCATGTTTTATCTTGCTCTGTTACCATCACAGAAATGATCTACATAGAAAATTGATTTCGGTAACCCAGTTATTTTCATAATGTATTAAGAAACATGATGAATGCGTACCAGGTATACATTGACAGTAAGAGGTTGGACAAAGGATTTGGGGTAATTTAGGATAATAGAAATAATAGAATGAATTTGTTATTTTAATCTTTTGTAGGAAGAAAAACTTATAGAACCTAGTTCTAAAGTTGATGCAAAGGCTAAAAGAGAGTCAATGACACAAAGAAGGTATACAAATCAGATGATTTCAAATTCAGATTGCATCTACATGCCCTCCTGTTTGTCCTACACTATATTTCTCATTGTGAGGTTACTTTTAACTTGACCTTGATATTCCTTGAAAACTCTTTTGGAAACACTAAAAAAGTTAAGGGGCTTTATTGTAAAGCTAGATATGCAGTATTTTAATGCAGCCAGGAAACTCAATTGAACTGGAACTCATCTATGCATACTAAGGCCAATACCTGCCCATTCTGAGTGGATCACTGATGGCTTATCACAATTTTGTAGAGACCAATACTGAACATAAATAGAAAATGATTCTCATGAGTTAAGAAAGCTTTCATTTTTCATCGTTTTTTTTCCTTTGTCCTTTATGGTCCTGAACCCAATCAAATTTTGAGAGGGCTACCTCCCATCACAAGGGATGGAAATGGGAATTTGGGTCTATTTCTTTCTGTAAAGAAAGAGCCATGGGTATGAAAACCTTATCACTCAGCATTTTAGCAATGTGCAATACAAAAAAAGGCAATCAAAATTTTCTTCCATGAAATTCTTCTCTAAAAATACTGAATACCAAACACCAAATGGACTTTCTCCTTAAGTTGTTACTGTTATCAACTCTTTCTTAGAGGCATATTTTCTGAACTTTTGTATGTATTTATAAGTATTTTAAGTGACCAAATTTGATGAATTGAACTAACGGATGACCATATAAGTATTCATGCTAGAAAAGAGTTTACTACACACTGTTCATGACTTATTTATTGAATTTAAGAACCATATTTAGTATTAAAATTATTCCTCGGAGTTTTTATGGAACATTTTTCTTCTTAGTTTGGGAGATTTATTGTTGGTTTATTTAGCATTATTTAAATATAATTCATATTCCATACAATTGAATAATTTAAAAAATATAGTTCACTGATTTTTAGTATATTCACAGAGTTGCTCAACCATAAGTATAATTTAATTTTAGGACATTTTCTTTATGCCTCCCCCAAAATCACTTATTACTATCACTCCCATTCTCAGATCCTCCTCCAACTCCCAGCTACAGACAACAAATAATGCATTCTCTGTCTATAGGTTTGCCTGTTTTGTATGCTTCATATAAATGTAATTATATAAAGCAGGGTGGGGCAAAAGTAGACTTAAAGTTGTAAGTACACAAAACATAATTTTTTCTTATTATTTGTTATTTATTGTTTTCTTTTTTAATGTTTTTTTTTTTATTGATTTCACAGAGTAAGTGAGAAGGAGAGAGACAGAAACATCAATAATGAGAGAGAATCATTGATGGGCTGTCTCCTGCACACCTTCTACTGGGTATGGAGCCCAAAACTTGAATGGGAATCCTATTGTGACCTTTTGATTAATGGGTTGGTGCTCAACCACTGAACAACACTAGCGAGCCTGTATTATTTTCTACTAGAGGCCCATTGCACGAAGATTCTTGCAATAGGCCTTCCTTCCCCTGGCTGCCGGCATCGGTTTTCCTTTGGCACCTGGGACCAGGTCTTTGCTCCAGCTACAGCAGAGAAGCCAAGAGTCCTCAGTCTTCAGTTTCCAGTCTTTGGTCTGTGCATGTGAATGCAAATTAACCTGCCATCTTTGTTGGGTTAATTTTTATACTCACTCCTGATTGGCTGGTGGATATTGCAGAGGCATAGTCAATTTGCATATTTCTCTTTTATTATTGCCTATATTAACAACTGCAAGCTTATATTTGTCTTACTGGGTATGTAGTCTTTTTGTGATTGGATTTTTAAAATTAGGATAGTATTTCAAAGTTTATTCATGAATAGCATACCTCAGTAATTCATTTCTTTTCATTGCCTACTGATAATACATGGTGTGGATATATATACTTGTTTATGCATTCTCCAGTTGATATTCAGGCTGTTCTCATCTTTAGCCATAATGAATAATTCTGCTAGGAGCATTCAAATATAGTTTTTATGGAAATAAATGTTTTTATTTATTATGTTGTCTTTTATTTATTTATTTTGTATCAGGTAGTATTGAGAGCATAGAATGCATTGAGAAGTGTCACCGCTTCTATTATTATTATTATTATTATTATTATTATTATTATTTTGCAAAATTTGTGAAGGGTTTGTATTACCTTTAAATGTTTGGTAGAAATCATCAAGGAACCCTCATGGGCCAGAGCTTTTCTTAGTGATTTTCAAACATTTCTAATTTAATTTTTTTATACACATCTATTCAGATTTTCTCTTCCTTCTTGAGTCAGTTTCATCAGTTTGTTTCTTTCTGGGAACTTGTCCATTTCATCTAAGTAATCTAGGTTTTTGGCCTATAAACATTTTTAATAATTCCTATAATCCTTTTTATTTCTGTAAGGATGATAATAATATACTGCTTTTTATTCATAAGTATAACAATTTCAGTCTTCTCTCCTTTTTTCTTGTTAAAGACAGCTAAAGAATTTGTAACTTTTTTGATCTTTCGAAATAAGTATATTTCAGTTTATTTGATTTTCTCTATTGATCTTCAGTTTTTTATTTCATTAATTTCTGCTCTAATCTTTATTATTTCTTACTCCATTGATTATTCCATTTATTTTTAGAAGGAGTGGGAGAGAGGGAAAGACAGAGAGAAATATTGATCTGAGAGAAACACATCGATTGGTTGCTTCCTGCTTGCACCTTGGTCAGGACCTGGGCCAGAGAGAAACCTGCAACCAAGTTACTTGCCCTTACCGGAACTGAACCTGGGACCTTTTGGTCCACAAGCTGACGCTCTATCCACTAAGCCAAACTGGCTAGGGCTCTTCTAATATATGTTTGTTACTCCTCTTTCTTTTACTGTTATTGTCATGCAGGTTAGGTATTTCTACATTACTAGAGGCCCAGTGCACAAAATTTTGTGCCCTGGGGGAGGGGAGGGCTCCTACAGCCTGGCCTGTGCCGTCCCACAGTCTGGGACCCCTGAGGGGATGTCCAGCTGCCTGCTTAGCAGGCCTAAGCCACAGTCGGACATCCTTAGCACTGCCAATGAGGTGGATGAGACTCACTTACAGCCATCAGCCCACCTTATGGCTGAGCAGAGCTCCCTCTGTGCTACAGCACTGACCACCAGTGGCAGCTCCTGTGTTGAGTGACTGCCTCAGTGGTCAGTATGCATCATAGCCATCAGCTATTCTGACATTAGGCTCAATTTACAAATTACCCTTTTATTATATAGGAAAAGCCTATTAACAGAATTTTTTAAATTATTGCTTTATGCGGTTGTTTTTTTAAAAAGATAGGAGAAAAGAGTTATAAACAAATATCTTCTTTATCTATATAATAATCTTTACCAATGTTCTTTATTAATTCATATGAATTCCAGTTACTATCTAGAGCCTGAAAGACTCTCTTTAGTTTCTTAAAAAAAAATTTTGTAGTGAAGTTCTTTTAGCAACAAATTATTCCCAACCTAAAATAAAATAAATAGATCTAGGAATGGCTTAATGTCCTATCAAGGAACACTCACTTCTGAGTCTATATGTATTCCTGAATCCTGCTCACAGTGCCAATTGTGGGAGTACTTACTCCTTTATCCTGCTTGGTTATGCTGACTGTTTAGTCTGAGTCCCTCTACCAGGAGCTGGACCTATCTGGATGCTGGGTATCCGATGGAGAAGACATAAGAATTCATGGACGTATAAGTGAGTCTTTATTGTAGTCCAAGCAGCCATTGCTATCAAATAGTCATAAGACAAAGCAGTCTAATCCTACATAAAAGCAGCCTCTTCTAACAGTTTCAGTTGGAACACTGAGCCATCCAGTAGCAAATACAGGAGCCATCCTAGCAACAACAGCCAGCACTGGCTGGTCAATAACATATTTTATACTAACTTAGAAAAAAGAGGCCAAAATAGTGACATCAGTCTTTAGGTTATAGTAGGACCTGGCTGCACAGTGTGTACAGTACAATTGCTGTGTTCTTGCTCAGATTGGCCTTGAAAATCAGTGTACTCTGAACAGGGTTTCCACATATCCCATTCTTTTTTGAAGGAGAGTTTAACGAGTGTCAACTTTCAACACTTTATAGATATTATCCCACTGTCTTATGACCTGCATGGTTTCTCAAGAGAAGTCACTTATTATACTTATTGAGGAACACTTTAGAAAGTTGTTTTTCTCCTGCTGTTTTAATTTTTTTTTCTTATGTTTCAACAATTTGATTATGCTAAGTCTAGTTGTAGGTCTCTGAGTTGATCTTCTTGGACATACAGATTAATACTTTTCATAAAATTCAAAGGTTTTCAGACTTTTTCCCCCCAAATATTCCATTTTGTACTTTTCTTTTCTCTCCTCTGGAACCCAATTATTTTTATTTCCACACACTTGATAATGTTCCTCAATTCTTTAAACTTTTCCTTATTTTATTATTTTTTTATTTTGCTACTCAAACTTAATTACCTCTATTGACCCCTCTTCAAGTTTGTTCATGCTTTTTTTTTTTTTATTCTGTCAGACTGCATCTATTATTGAGATAGTTGTGAAGTTTTTGTTTTAGTTATTGGTCTTTTCAAATCCAAGATATCTTTTAAAAATTTGAGTTACTTTTTGTTAATTATTATTTTGTGATACACCATTGTCTTTACCTTTATTGAGTGCTTTAGACATATGGCCATTCTGGTACCAGATTATTTTCTAGCTTTTACTTTTAAGTTTGGCTTGCTTGGAGGTTAACTTTAGATCAGTATAAATTTTTGGTCAGCAATGATCCATCAGATGTTCTTAAATGTGATTTCTGTATATTTTCTGTCTTTTTCAAGGGCACCTCTGTGTGTGAGAAGGTACTTCTATGTATTATCATAAACTTCAGGAAGTTTATAAGATATTCTTAGCTTTTACTTCTTACTTCTACAGCATTTTTTGTTTTCTTTTTATTTTGTAATTGAACCCATGATCCTTTTTCCATTCATTTTTAGAGAGTGGAAGTGGGGAAAAGAGAAGGAGGAGAAGAGAGGGAGAGAGATAAATAGCAATGTGAGTGAGACAATTAGTTTCATATTAATTAGTTTACATCTGTAGGGCCCCAACTGGAGCCTGGGGATCAAATCTGCAACCCAGGTACATGCCTTTGACCAGAAATTGAACCCAGGACCCTTCAATGCAGGGGCCAACACTCTAACCATTGAGTGAGCACACAGGCTAGGGAATGTCTACAGAGTTTTAAGGTCAGTCAGATGACTCCTATCATCTCCTTTTCCTGGGTTTGGGCACAGCCTTTGAGAGTCCCATGAATATGTTAGAACATTTCCAAGTTCTCTGTGGTCATCTGGTCCTCCAGGATTAAAAAAAAATCGTCACTCCCCTCCTCCACTTCTAGGCTCTCATTTTTTCAACTGAAACTCAGCCTTAGGCAGCTGTGATGTTCCCAGCACGTTGCTATGTTGCTATTGCTTTGGGCAACCCTTTACTCAGTGATCTGAGACCCCAGTCAAATTAAATGGCCACTTCACACTGGGGATAGAGATTTTCCAGAGAGCTGCAACTCCAACCAAATATTGATTGTGCTCTGGGAATGGTGTTTTCAAGGGCACCCTAAAGAAAGTTCTGAACTCACCCCTCACTAGTGTCTGCAAAATTGCAGGATTTTGACCCTTACATCACTGCTCTCAGGAAGACTGAAGGTGGGGACTAAGCCCCAAGTAAAACATTTGTTAGACCATGCTTCTTTATAGAGGCTTAACGGCTTCTGTTAGATAGATATTCAGGTTGTTCTGTGGCTCTGATTAATTTCTAAGTGAATTGAGTGGTTTCTTCTGATCAGGGTGCAAGGGTGATTTGTTTCCCAGTTTCTTCTTGTCCAGGTGGATTTGGAGAATGAAGCCACAGACAAAAGGTGGTAGATGAAAAGGTGGAAATTTATTGGAAACATTACAGACTCCAATATGGGGTGGAGGTGCCAAAGGAGGTAGCCCACTAAGCCCCTTTTTCCTAAGGTTTATAAAGGCTGCAGTTCTTTGTATTTTGATGCTGCCTCCAAATTGGTAGAATATCAACTTCAAAGCTTAAAACCTATATGGTGCCCCATCTCTTTCTCCCCCTTCAATGGTAGAATTCTCTGTCTCCTGTGAAAATCTGTTTGCCTCTTTCTCTCATTTGTCAGCATTTCTCTATTCCCTGTGAAAGTTTGTTTCCTCTTTTGCCCATAACATGTGGCTTTCCCCTACCTTTTGTGAATGGATGTCTTCCTCTCCCCTTATCCGGAGGCACCTCTTTTATATGCTTTTTGGCAGCTCCATAGCCCTGACCTTGGTAATCATCCCCCATGGACCCTCTTCATTTCTAAAACTCCATAAATCTGCCTAATTTACCCCTAAATTTCCTTTCACTAGAGTTCTGAAATGGTTGATTTATTTATTTGTCCATATTTTCATAATTCCAGTGGGCATGCTAGTTCCCACAGGTCCTCATTTCATTATTTCAGAAGTCTATTTATATTATTTTGTTAAAATGGTACACTGTAGTCTCATTTACTTTTTAATTTCTGTTATGGCTTCTCTTCCATTGTTCACTTCATATCTTCTTGATAACTGCATTTTCAAATAAAATTCATATTTATCATGCTCTTTTCATTTTTTATTTTATTAAGGTTTGTCTTTCCCTCTTCCTGGTAAAACATGTGTTTTGTGAAGGTGTAAGAGATAGAAGTATCATTACATAATTTATTATTCTTATTATGAATGTTCATATATTTTATAAGATTTTGTTATTTAAATGTTATATTTATATTTAGTTTAATGTTCTTGTTTTTCAAGTGCTACTACCTCCTATACTTGGTTTTATAGGAAAAATACAAATTATTTTAATGCTAGTTCTTACAATTATGAATTTCAGATAGAATAAGAGCGACATCTTTAGATATTAAAAGTACATTCAAATAGATTTATTTTTACATAAGATCGGATGGTTCAATTTTACCATAGTAAATTTACTGCAATAATTTTACATTACATTATTTGCACTACTTTTTTTTTCAAAAAATCAATGGTGAATCATGGCTTGAAAACAGTTTTTCAATTAATTATGCACCAATAAAGTCCTCAACATGTATTATCATTTACAATTATAATTTGCTAGATGATACAGATGAGATGTAGCAATGACTAACACAATTGCCTTTTAATACTGTGGTAGGTCTAATATGGTTATTAATTATCAACTTGATTAATTATTTTTGTAGCAATCACTCTTTGCTCTAGTTATTGTTGCTGATAAATATACATGTCTTACTGCCCTTACCTTTTGAGATGATGTGAAGATGATACATATGATTACTAAAGTACAGATTGTCTAAAACAGATCCAAATAATTTGATATGCTAAGATTGTCTCTGAGGTCAAATACATTTTCATCAAGCTGTTGGAAAATTTAAAAGGCATATAATATGGTGTTTGTTCTTAAATATTAATGTTGCCCCATTCCTACCCCCCATATGTTTATTTGTATTTAATATACCACTGTACAGAGTCTTTTGGCTACTTTAAAAAGAGGAATTGTTAAGAAGTGTGCTTCTATAAGTGATTGAGAATAATCTTAGAATTGTACAAACAGGAATAGAAAGTCATGAAATAACTCTTAAAAACTTTTTATAGTAATTATTAAAACTCATATTAACAAATCCTTGACCATGACCAATATAATATTTATAAGATGGATGGGCCTTTTGTTTCCTATATCCCCAGATAAGAATAATGCTTGGTATAAAGTAGATGGTTAATAAGTATTTGTAGAATAAATAGTTAAATAGCAAAGTGAACTGAATGTCTGGTAACAAGTAGAAGCTGGTGTCAGAGATCATTCAATATGCCTTCATAGAAATAACTCCTACCCTAACATTCACCATTCAAAGACTGTCAGAAAAATATATTGGCATTCACTGAATCAGAAACAAAAGAAATTTAAAACTGATGATGCTGATTTTAAATAAGGTTTGCTGGTTCTTAGGGTAATAGAGAGGCTTATACTTTCTATCGGAATTATCAGAAGAATTGTGTCATCAACATACTTCAATGAGCTACTATTTAAGAAGTCTGAACCAGTCCAGCCTATGCAGAAATATTTTTCCATAACAATTATGTTAGTTTTTCTCTAAAATGTTGTTAAAAAGGGATGTTTGTGTTTTATTTTACTCTTATTTGTTTTGGAAAGACAGTTTAAATAAGCTTAATGGTTCGAAATGGGTTTCCAGCATTGCAACTTAAGTACATAATATTGTGACATTTCACTGTAGGTAGATTGATTGCTCATGATTACCCTAGAACTCACTAAGTCCTATGTTGATGGTTCCTATGAGTGAGAGATAGTATGTGGTATGTGTGTGTCTATGCGTGTACATACATGCATGTATATTTATGTGTATGGTGAATAGTGAGTCCCTACAGACAATACAGGAGAAACACGTATTAGTTTGTTTCAATAAAACAGTGGCTGCAGTACACTCCTAAGTTTTCTTAGGATCAATATTTTCCTGGAAAATGCCACTATTTTAACAGTATACAGATATAGGACGAAGTGATGGAGAGCACTGTGGTTAAGAGGTCAGGCGATCCTGGGTTGGAGACTTACTATCTATTGTGAGTCTTAATGCAAGTTTCTTAATTATTCTTAACCTAGTTTCATTATTGAAACACTGGCTTTGAAAATAAAGTTGTGTCATGGGATTATTATTTGGATTTCATGTATATAAATATCTTATAATTATGATAATATATACCTTATATGTTTTTTGTATTGATTTGAGAAAGATACACACACACATAAATGCACACAGAGAGACAGAAAAAGGCAGAAAGAGAGAGGGAGAGAGAGAGAGAGAGAGAGAGAGAAGAGAGAAGAGAGAGAGAGAGAGAGAGAGAGAGAGATTTGTTGTTCCACATATTTATTATAGAATTATTGGGTATTTCTTAGATGTGCCATAAAATGGGGATAGTACCCATTTTATGGGGATAGTACCCATTTTAACCTTATCTGGAAGATGCTTTAATCAATTGAGATAGCTGGTAAGGGCCCTCCTAGGTTGTTCAGAGGAATCAATGTAAGAAAATTACTTTGTATACATAGTAAGGTCTAAATAAATATTATCAACCATCTTTAAAGTTATTATTACTAAGTAAACACAATTAAAATAATACAAAACATTTAAAAATCAAACATGAGGCAAATATAAGTATTAAATCAATTTTTAGACAAAACTATTTTTTAAAACCAACAATATCATATTTACTGAATAACTAGAGGCCCAGTGCATGGATGTGTGTACCCAGTGGGGTCTCTCAGCCAAGCCTGCACTCTTTAGTAATCGGGGACCCCTTGGTGGGGATTGGGCCAAAACCAGCCGTCCAACATCCTCTGAGGGATATAGTAGTGGGCAAAGTGGCAGGAGGCCAGCGAGGCGCCAGAACCCAAGCCGGGTGCTGTTCCACTCCCGCTCATCCCAGCTCCACTGCACCTGTAATAGCTGCTGTTCAGTAACACTGCCATGGAGGTGGGAGAGACACGCGCCACAGCTGCACTGGCCAGCCACGAATCCAGCATTTGCTGTTCATCAGTCAGCTAAGTAGCGCTTCCGCTATAGGAGTGCAATGACCATCAGGGGGCAGCTCCTGCATTGAGCATCTGCCCCCTGGTGGTCAGAGCATGTCATAACTATCAGTCGATTGGTCACTTAGGCTTTTCTATATAGAGAGATTTTTCTCAAATAATTGATCAGGAGCCCACGGATGGACATTTTTCTCTTTTTTGAGATGTTTTCTTTAGTCTACTTAATATTCTCTATCCTGTAGTGTGAGGAGGTATGCTAGGAGAAGGAGGGCTCATAGCCAGTCACCTTATTTCTCCAAGTCATTCAAGAGAGAATTCCAATGTGGATTTCACATTGCATCATTGATATGAGTGGCTTATTCGGCCTGACTCTTTCTAAATGGATCCATACCAATAACTTATTCCAATTGTGATGTCCTTCAACACTTGTCCAAGAACAACTGAACAGATTGGGCTAAACTCTATAGTGGTGACAACATTAAAAAATTTTATATTCTAGACCTGGCCCTTAAGACATCATGTTCTTTTAGCTATACTGAATATAAGCTCATGACTTGGCAAATGTTAAAGATTTATCTATTTATTAACATTTTACTCACAAGGATAAAACTCTTGAAATATACCTCATTTTCAAGCATGTCCTTAGGATGGAAAGCAGATATATTTTTGTCACATTACATTTTCATACCATGTAGGTCACTGTCATAAAGCAGTCACCAGAAAAGTTAAATAAAACTGCATTATGCAATAGATTTTTTCATATTTTAGATACATATACACTTATACTTGATTGTAAATTTAGATATAGGACTCAGAAATGATAGGTCTAAGAAATCTAAGGAGCTATAGCCAAGGTCTTAAGAAGGTAAATACTTTTTGAAATAGAATTGTAATTTTTTGCTAAAATGTGGCAAATCTTTCATGTCTATCTTTATTACAATTTTTTTGTTTATTATAGTTAATAATTAAGTGAAAAGTATAGTGAAATTCTTGCCATTTCATCCTCTTTGACTCTTTGGTATGCATTACTAGGTGTACTGGTTAATAATGCAAATTTTTTAATAGATGGAGTTACATATATATTAATATATATGTGATTTGATATGTATGCTATTTTTTTGTATTGACAATAAGCTTCAAAACTTCATATGTCAAATTTGCTAAAGGTGTTAACATCATAGATATTTTTTACACCTAAAATATCAAATTTCATGCCAAAAAAGAGCATTTTCAGGAAGTTTTAATTCATTACTTTATTTTGAAGAAAAGTGCTGCTGAATACTTCAGAAAGCTTATGGTGAACATGCTCCATCTTAAGATACTTGTGAAGGCTTGTTTGAATTCTTTAAATATACATTTTATTGATTTATTTTTTAACAGAGAGGAAAGGAGAGGGATAGAAAGTCAGAAACATCGATGAGAGAGAAACATCGATTAGCTGCCTCTTGCACACCTCCTACTGGGGATGTGCCTGCAGCCAAGGTACATGCCCTTGACCGGAATCAAACCTGGGACCTTTCAGTCTGCAGGCTGACGCTCTATCCACTGAACCAAACCAGTTTCAGTTGGTTTGAATTCTTTAAAAGTGATAATTTGTATGTGAAAAGACAAAGATGTCTAGGTCAACCGAAAAAAATTGAAGGCCAACAATTATAAGCATTATTGGATGAAGATGCATGTCAAACTCAAAAACAATTTTTCAAAAAGATTAAACTTTGCTCAGCAAACAATTTCTGATTGTTTACAAGCAATGGAAAGATTTTAAAGGCAGGAAAATAGGTGCTACATCAACTGAACAAAAGACAAATGGAGCCGAAACCGGTTTGGCTCAGTGGATAGAGGGTCAGACTGCGGACTGAAAGGTCCCGGGTTCGATTCTGGTCAAGGGCATGTACCTTGGCTGTGGGCACGTCCCCAGTAGGGGGCGTGCAAGAGGCAGCTGATCGATGTCTCTCTCTCATCAATTTTTCTGACTTTCTATCCCTCTCCCTTCTGCTCTGTAAAAAATCAATAAAATATATTTTTTAAAAAGACAAATGGAAAACTGAAAAGTCATCAGTACAATGTTGCTTCAAAAGCAGGAAAGAAAATCTTTTTTTGCATCAAATTGTGACTGGTAATGAAAAGTGGATTTATTTTGAGAATCCCAAATGCACAAAATCATGGATTGATCCAGGTCAACCATCAAGCCAAATCGCTTTGGAAAGAAGAGAATGCTCTGCGTTTGGTGATATCATCAAGGTGTGGTGTATTATGAGTTTCTAAAACCTGGTGAAATCACTAATACTGATCACTACAGACAACAAATAATCAATTTGAAATACACTCTGATCTTGAAATGTCCAGAATGTGCCAGATGGCAAAGTAGTTTTGCTTCATGATGACGCACCATCACACATTTCAAAACCAGTTAAAGACACATTAAAAGATTTTGCCTCGGAAGTATTAACCCACCCACTGTATTCGCCAAACCTTGCTCCTTCAGATTACCACTTATTCTGATCGATGGCACACCCACTTTTGAGCAGCACTTCAAAACATACAAAGAAGTGGAAAAATGGGTCTCTGAATGGTTTGCCTCAAAACAGGAAATGTGTTATTGGGCGGTATCCACAGAATACCTGAAAAATGAGGGAAATGTGTAGCTAGTGATAGATATTACTTTGAATAAATCACTTTTGATGTGTCTCTCAAAATTATCATGTTTTCTTTGATTTCAAAATCTACTATTATTAACTGGTACACCTAGAACACATAAAAGAGAATGTAGTTGAGAGATGTTGGGCTATTTGTTAGAGAGTAGTAATTTTTCCACTTACTGGGCTCCTAAATATTTGCTAGTTGTCCTCAGTTGCTTTTGTGAGTAGTGGATTGGACTGCAGTGTAGATCAAAGCATAGAGATTAAGACTGTAGGATTTGCAAAGCTGTCTAAGTTTCACTGCCTAATTAACTTGTTCTTTACTCTTCTCTTCTCTAAAGGGGTTGAAATAATACTGTAACTACCGTATTATTAGATGGTTGTGAAGGAAAGAAGATTAGGGTTAGCAGAAGATCTAGAACAAATGAGCATTTATAAAATGAAAACTATATAATTATTTCCCCCTTGTGATTATTATTTTATGTGTTAATTTGGGCTGAAAGATGCCAAAATAGCCATTAAAACATTATATATGGGTGTGTCTATTTGGATGTTTCTAGAACACATTAGTATTTGAATCAATGGACTGCATAAAGAAGACCCCCCCTCATCAATGCAGGTGAGCATCACCCAATCCACTGAGGGCCTGAGAAGAATCAAAAGGCAGAGGAGGGCTGATTCGCTCTCTTTGCTGGATCTGGGACATCAATCACTTCCTGTCCTTGGACATCTCTGCTCCTAGTTTTGGGACCTTTGGATTCAGACTTAGAATTATAGCATCACTTTCCCTGGTTTTGTAACCTCTGAATTTGGACTGACACCACCAGCTCTCCTGGTTCCCCAGCTCACAGGGACAGATTGTGGGACTTCTTGTCTCCATAATCACATGAGCCAGGTCTTATAATAAATCACCTTATATATCTATGTATCTCTCTCTTTTTCTGTCTCTGTCTCTTTTTCTCTCTACCTATGTTATATCTATATCTATATATCTATGTCTATATCTATATCTATATCTATCTACATCTACATCTAAAACTATCACTACACATATATATGTATATATATATATATATATATAGTTATATATGTGTATATATAACTATATCTGTATCTATATCATCTATATGTCCATATATATTATATACTATTGGTTATATTTCTCTGGAGAATTTTAATATACTACTTCACAAATTATTTTAAATTGTTAGGGATTGCTAAGAAATTAATTTATCTATTTCTCTTCCTTTCTTCAATTTATTTTTCAGGCTGGATTATTTCTCACCTAGAAGAGTAGATCACACACTAATGCCTCATTATCAGCAGTTTTGTTTTCTGAGGATATTTTTCTTTTTTAATCTTTATTGTTCAGTCTATTAATTACATTGTTTCTCCTTTTTTATCCCCCTATAGCTCCCCTCCACCCAGTACCCATCCCACCCTCCGCCCTCACCTCTCCCCCACTGTCCTCTCCCATAGTTGCATGATTTTTGTCCAGTCTCTTGCTACACTTCCTACACCCCTTTTCTCCCCAAGGATTGTCACTCCATTCCCTCTCTATGTCCATGATTCTGTTACATTCACCAGTTTATCATGTTCATCAGATTATTAATTCACTTCATTTTTATATTCATTTGTTGATAGAAGTGTATTTGTTCATAATTTATATTTTTATCTTTTTCTTCTTCCTCTTCTTAAAGAATGTCTTTCAGCATTTCATATAATATTGGTTTGGTGGTGATGAACTCCTTTAGCTTTTTCTTATCTGTGAAGCACTTTATCTGACCTTCAATTCTGAATGAGAGCTTTGCTGGATAGAGTATTCTTGGTTGTACATTCTTGCTATTCATCACTTTGAATATTTCTTGCCACTTCCGTCTGGCCTGCATCATTTCTGTTGAGAAACCCGCTGACAGTCGTATGGGTGCTCCCTTATAGGTAACTAACTGTTTTTCTCTTGCTGCTTTTAATATTCTCTCTTTATCTTTTGCTCTTGGCATTTTAATTATGATGTGTCTTGCTGTGGTCCTCTTTAGATTCCTATATTTTGGGGTTCTGTGCACTTCTTGGGCTTTTAAGTCAATTTCTTTCCCCAGGTGGAGGAAGTTTTCAGTCACTATTTCTTCAAGGAGGTTTTCATTACTTTGCTCTCTCTCTTTTTCTGGTACCCCCATAATTCAGATTTTGGCATGCTTGAGGTTGTCCCATAGGACCCTTACACTATCTTTAATTATCTGGATTCTTTTTGCTTCTTGCTTTTCCTGCCAAGTGGATTTTGCTTCTTTGTATTTCAAAACTTTGACTTGGATCTTGCGGTCCTCTGGACTGCTTTTAGGACTTTGTGTAATATTTTTTATTTCAGTCAGTGTATACTTAATTTCTAGTTGGCCCTTTTTCATATCCTCATAGGTCTTGTTCATTTCCTCATAGGTCTTGTTCATTTCCTTGTAGTTCTCATTGGCCTTTTCTAGGAGCCTCTTGAAAAACCTTATTACTGTGGTTTTGAACTCTATATCTAGTCATCTTTTTTTCTCCATTTCTTTCACACCTGATTTCTTTCCATTTCTCTGCATTGTGGCTCTTTTCCTGAGCTGGTCGATTAACTTCGTGTGGTAGATGTCCTCTAAGGGACAAGTGGCTCAGCCTCCCCAGTTACCTGAGGTGGATACTCTTACTGCAATCCTTTATGGGTTGTACAGTATTGTTGAATTTAAGCCCAGCTAATTGTTGTTAGCACTAGGAGAGTTGGACCTCCAGGCCAATTGGTTATGAAGGAAAGCTGGATGGGCGGAGTCTCCGGGCTGAGCATGCAGCGTCAGCTCTGCCCTATGAGGTGCGCATGTCTCTGTGCTAGGTTCTAACGGCTGCACACCTCCAAGAGAAAGCCGCCACTGGTCCCCACCTATTTCCAGACAACTCTGCCTCTGCCCAAATGAGTCTGCACACCCAAAGTCTCACCCAGGGTTGTAAAACAAAGCAGTCCAGTGGTCTACTGAACGAGGGAGCAAGTCATGAGTCCTCTCTGCGTGGTCATGAAGTTCTGTCCCCAAGTTTACACACAAACTGCTGTTCCAAGTTTAGCACACTCTCCTCAAACTAGCAGACCTCTGCCGCACCCAGCTTTTAGTGTGCCTAACCTGGACCTCAGACCTCTCGTGGAACTGGGGGATCAGTGCAGTGGGACGTCTCTGCCCTCCCCATTGGAGAAATCCAGCCAGGATTGCTGCTGCCCGCCCTGTAGCTCGCGCACGCGCATGATTTCGAACCTCTCTCCGGGCCTATCTTCAAGGCTGCACTCCGCTGCTCCTCTGAGTCATGGTGTCCTATCTTTACTTTTATTTGTGGAATTTTCACTCAGCCAGCTTTCCAGTGATTCTGGATGATGTTTGTTTTGTTGTTAAGTTGTAATTTTGGACTTGTTGTGTGGGGCAGCAAAATAGGTGTTTACCTATGCCGCCATCTCCATCTCGGTTCCTCCTGTTTTCTGAGGATTTAGCAACCTTCATGAACTGTTGTCCAATAATATTAAGTGGAAAATTCTAGAAATATACAATTCATAATTTTTAAATTGTGTGCCTTTCTGAGTAGCATGATGGAATCTTGTGCTAACCTCTTCCCTTTCCTGGATGAGAACCATCTCCTTGTCCTGCGTATTTACCAGGTCTGGGATCTGCCTGTTAGTCACTTAGTAGCCTTCTTGGTTATCCACAATCTTGCGGTCCTTGTTTCCAAGTAATATTCCTTGACACTTTCTCTTTGACCATTTATTATTTAAAAGTAAATTGTTTAATTTTTATGCATTTAGATATTTTCCTGTTTTCTTTCTATTACTTATAATTTTATTCCATTATGATCAACTCTGTATATTGCAATTATCTTGAATTTGCAAGGATATATTTTATGGTGTAGGATATGGTCTTTCTTGGTGTATATTCCATGGATGCATTTAAAAAAGTACTGTACTATTGCTTGATAGACTTTTCTATAAGATTTTATTGATTATGTTGTTCAGATCTATTTTCTTACGTATTTTTCTCATATTTTTAATTTATTTTATTTGAGTTGTCTTTCTAATTAATTTAATACATATTTTATTATTGATAGTAAACAATACAGATGTCTCCTATTCCCCACTCTCCTCCTCCAATTACTGTCCTTTTCCTAGCTCCCCTCATGCCTCCTAGGTTTTCATCACCCATGTCCATGGCTATGCATATAAGTATATACATTCTTCGGTTTATCTCTTTTTGTCTCCCCATCCCCCACATCAATGTATGTCAGTCTTTTCCATGTCTCCATTCTTCCGGTCTTATTTTGTTGTTCAGTTCATTTTGTTTATTACATTCTACAAATAAGTGAGATCATGTGATATTTGTCTTTCTTAGATTGGTTATTTCATTTAACATAATAGTCCACAGATCCACCTATTCTGTCCCAAAGGATAAGAGATCTCTCTTTTCTACAGCTGCTAAGTATTCTGATGTGTAAATGTTCCACTATACTGATTTTTTATGTAGTAAGTTTATATGTTGCTAAGAGGGTGAAAGTTCCTAACTATAACTGTGGATTTGTCTGCGTGTGTGTGTGTGTGTTTTTTTCTTTCAGCTCTATCAGTTTTTGTTTATTTTCAGACTGTATTGTTTGATGCATACACATTTAGGGTAACTATGTCTCTCCATAAGATTGATATTTTAAATTGTATAATGTCCATGTTTGTCTCTAATAATTTCCCTTGCACTATAGTCTACTTTATCAGGTATTAATGTAGCCTTTACTGTCTTGTTGATTAATGTTAACATGCTATAACTTTTCTACACTCTTACTATTTGCCTGTTTTGCATTTGAAACATTTTTATACGCAGTATATAGTTGGGATAATCAATTCTGTCAATTGTTGTTTAAATTGGCACACTAACCATTTACTTTTAAGATAATTATTCACATGTTGGTGCTTAAAGCTATCAATTTATTGTTTTCCCTTTGTTTCCTTTGGTTCTCATTCTTTTTCCTTTGTTTCTTCTTTCTTGCCTTCCCATAGTTTACTTGAACATTTTTGAAGGCTCCATCTTAATGTAGCTATACTGTTAATAAGTGTACCTAAATAGTTTTCACTGTGATTATTCTGAGCATCACTGCATACAAACAAACACAGCCACATGCCAGTTAGCACCATTTCTGGATGTCGGTGCTAAACAACTTCTAGTGAAGATTGGATGCCTCTCTTCCACATAAGTGTCGTTTTCTTCCTAATTATAAATATTAGTAACTTGAATTTAAAATGTTTTTGTATTTTTTTTTCAATTTTCAAACATGATTTAAGGTTCATAAAGAAAGCCAATGTATAGTATGCATTGTCTATTATATGTATAGATCCTTCTGTTATTTACATTATTTGTTTTTCCTTCCAGATGCTTCAATATTAGTTCTTTTGTCTTTCCTTGAAAAACTGGCTTTGGCCAACCGTTAAGGGAAGGTTTATTAGGGGTGAAATCTTTTAGTTTTCTTTTGTCTTAGAATGTCTTTATTACTTTTGCATTTCTGACGGATAAGTGTGTCATCTGAAGAATTTGCTGTTGAGTCTCTCTGTTTCTCCTGTTCGTCAGACAGCTGTGCCTTCCTGTACAGTGTCAACTGCTAACCTGAGTGAGACACAATGGCAAAGGTCAAAGTAAAAGGATTTGGTTATATTGAGCTCCTGGTCATCAGGACTGCTTTTTTATTACTAAATTCTCACCAGAAGATATGTTTAATGATTTATTTATTTTTTTATTTTCTTAGAGAGAGAAAGTGGGAGAGAGATTAATGTGAGAGAGAAACATTCATTGGTTGCCTTTTGTATGCACACCAGCTGGGGGTGGAATCCGCAACTTAGGTATGGCCCTGACCAGATCAAACCCAATGTATGAGAATGAGCCACACTGAGCAGGGTGTCCAGGGCTGCTTTTAATTCTGGCAAAGCAGATATTGTTGCCACAAATGACTTCCTAATTGACCTTAACTACATCATGTACATGTTCCAGTATGATCCTACTCATGGCAAGTGTAAAGATACAGTCAAGGTTAAGAACAGGATACTTGTCATCAATGGAAGATCCATCTTCATCTTCCAGGAGTAAGATCCAACCAACATCAAATGAGGTGATGTTGGTGCTGAGTATGATGTGGAGTCCACTGGTGTCTTCACTGCCACGGCAAGGGCTGGGGTTCACTTGAGGGGAAAGCCAAGAGGATCATCATCTCTGCCCCTTCTGTGGATTCCCCATGTTTATGATGGGTATTAACCATTACAAAAATGACAATCCCCTCAAGATTGTCAGCAATGCCTTCTGCACCACCAAGTGCTTGCTGCCCCCTCCACCTCCCGCCACCAAGGTCATCCATGACAACTTTGGCATCATGGAGGACTTATGACCACAGTCTATGCCATCACTGCCACCAAGAAGACTGTGGATGGCTTCTCTGGAAAGTTGTGGCATGATGGACAAGGGACTGCCCAGAACATCATTTCTGCTTCTACTGGCACTGCCAGGGCTGTTAGCAAGATTATTCTTAAACTGAATGGCAATCTTACTGGCATGGTCTTCTGTGCTCCAACACCTAAAGTATCAGTTGTAGATCTGAGCTGCCAGCTGGAGAAAGCTTCCAAGTACAATGACATCAAGAAGGTATCAAATCAGGCATCAGTGGGTCCCCTCAAGGGCATCCTGAGCTATACAGAGGACCAGGCTGTGTCCTATGACTTTAACAGGGACACCTACTCCTCCATTTTAAATGCTGGGGCTGGCCTCAAGGAACACTTTGTCCAACTCATTTCCTGATATGACAATGAATTAGGCTACAGCAACAGGGTAGTGCACCTTATGATCCACATGGTCTCAAGAAGTAAGCGTCCCTGGGACCACCAGCCAGTGAGAAGAGAGGCCTTAAGCTGCTGAGGGGTCCTTATCTCAGATTATTCTCCCAACATACTGAGAATCTCCTGACTTCTGGAGTTTCCATACCAGACCCCTAAAGAAGGGAAGGGATTATTTAGGAAGCCCCACCTTATTTTACACGATCAATAAAGTTCACTGTACCTAGCCAAAACTAAAAAAAAATAATAATAATTTGCAGTTGAGTTTTCTTTTTCAGTACTTAAAAACTGTGTCACTTTGTTTTGGCTTCCAAAGTTTTAGATGATAAATTTGCTATTATTCAAATTGGTATTCCTGTGTAGTTACTGTTACATTGTCTTTCTTGTTGCTTTCAATATTTTTCTTTGTCTTCCTTTGTCAAAAGTGTAAGTATAAGAATTTCATTTGGTTTATTCTGTTAGAATTTACTCAGCTTCTTAGATTTGTAGGCTTGCATCTTTTACTAGATTTGGGAAGATTTTTTTTTCTCATTATTATTTCAAACACTTTCTCTTTTCCCTCTGAAAATGGAATGATATAACTGTTGGATCATTTGTTATTGTACCACAAGTTCCTGAGGCTCTGATCAACATTGTTTGTCTCTTTTTCCTTCCCAAACATTGCTGTTCTGATTGGGTACATTTTATGAGCTGTTCTCAATTCACTGTTTCTAATCTCTCATCCATTCTAATATTATGGTCATTCAGGGAGGTTATTATAAAAAATTGCTATATTTAATTTCTATAATTTCCATTTAATATTTTTTTTGTAAGTTCTCTTTCTTTGCTGAGATTTTTCTTTTTTAAAAATATATTTTTATTGATTTTTTGCAGTATAATTTATAATTAATAGTAGTATATGTTTTCCTTTCCCCCTTCCCCTTATCCTCCCCCAGCCTCCCCTACCCGCCAGCACATGTCCCCATGCACCCCCACCCCACCCCAGTGTCTTTCATTCATTGGTTATGCTCATATACATGCATACAAGTCCTTCAGTTGATCTCCCCCCGCATCCGCCTCCCATCCACCCAAGCCTTCCCCTGTAGCTTGACAGCCTGTTCAAGGCCACCCTGCCTCTGTATCAATCACTCTTCCCTGTTTCTTTTCTTCAAAAATATCTTTCCTCTGCATACTAGAAATAAATGTATAAAAACAAAAAATGTTTCAGTCTCAGTTTCAAGGTCCAACTGTTCTGAGTCCCAGTTTCAGTGTCAAATAATTCTTTTTGTGTACATGTCAGCAATGGTATCCAGATGGTGGACACATCATAGCAATGCAAGATCCATCCTCTCTGGTTTGGTCCTGGGCTGCCTGCAGACATGCACAGCTGCCGACTGCTAGCATGGCAAGGTGTCGTCAGTATCCCCCATCTCTGGACCATCCTTGTGACTGGAACAGATCCGTCAGTTCCTCACAGTCGCCGGAACCCACATGGTCTTGGAGTTGTTCTCTGAAAACACACAAACACATTCTCGACCAAAAGTTAACAAAGGGATCCTCTATGCAAAATAGACTTTGGATTCTTTTTAATTTTTGCCTAAATGATTTTCCTTTGGCTTATTTTGACACCATGTGTGTTTTTTCATGGGTGTCCTGCAGTTGGTTTTACAAATGGAATTTACTTTTCTGGAGTAAGAATTTTCCAGATGTATTTTATTTACAGGATATTTTTTTTCCTTACATGATATTACCCCACTGCCCCCTCCCCTTTTTTGATTAATGGGGGCTTTTGGAAATTTTATATTGCAGTCTTGGTAATTTTAAATTTTAATTTTTGCACACAAATATGACTGCTTTAGGTTCTTTGGATGTTAGGCAATTTTACAGTGAGATGAACTACTAATAGATATTTTAGTTAATGTTTTAGGAAAAGCTTTTTGTCCAGTACACTTAAATTTTCTTGAGTATTCACTTATTTCACTTGGCCAATTTAAATTAATCTGAAAACTTGATTACTATTTTCCTGTAAATTTTAATACTCAAGCAGAAATCTTAGAGATTTTTCTATTTTGTCATTTATTTCAAGATAATTTGCTATTAAATATTGAAGCATCTGTAATAATAGAAGCATAATATGCTAATTATACTGGGCATCCTTCTGGATGACCTTCTGGTGAAGCTGCAGCAGCTGGGGGCCGAGGCGGGGGCTGAGCCCCTTTGCACAAAATTCATGCATCGGGCCTCTAGTATTTAATGATAGCTGACTGAAAATCCGTATCATGTAATTCTAACATCTGATTCATTGTAGAGTTTGTATCAGTTGATTGTTCTTTCTTATTCGATTTGTAATTACCTTGTTTTTGGTATAACAGGTAATTTTTTTTATCATATCCTTGAAACTTTACCCAATATATAAGAAAATTGTGGGTTCTATTCACTTTTGTTTTTAAACAAGCAGTCACCTGTATGTTTGGCCTGTTTTTTTGTTTTTTTGTTTTTTTGGTTTTTTTGAATTGTGGTTCCAATCGCAGTGTGAATTTCAGAGCGTTTGTGGTGGTCTATTGGTCCATTTGTTTTGTTTAAGTGATGCTGGGTTCTCACTTGTCTAAGCCCATTTGCTGAATGTCTCACGATGCAGAAGGGGAGCACAGGATACCTCTATCCATGGCCTCTACCTCCCTAGTTTGTATGGAAAATAAAGAGATGTATAAACTTGCAGAATAAAAGAGACTTGCTATGTCTGGAAGCTTGCTGTTACTGGGTCCATCTTGCTGATTCTGTCCACCAGCCACTCTGCATCATGCTAGGGAGGGTTTATTTTCCAGGCCTGGCTTATTACTTGGGGTTGGGATCCTTTGTCTTTCTTTGTTCTGGCTGCTGTAACAAAATGCCACAAACCTGGTGGAATAAACAACAATTGCCAGATTTCTCACAGTCTGGAGGTTGGAAATTCCACAATCGGTGCCAGCCTGGTTGGGGTCTTGGTGAGGGACTTCTGCCTGGTTTACATATGGACACTTTCTTCCTGATCTTCATAGAACAGAGAGAGAGAGAGAGAGCTCTGGGCCCTTCACCGCCTTATAAAGACACCAATCCCATCACATAGGCTCCACCCATGACCTTATTAAACCAAATTACTCCCCAATGTCCCCAACTCCAAATATCATCACATTGGGTATAAGGGACTCAAAATAATGATTTTTTGTGTGTGTGGTGGGGGAACAAAATAGTCTTTCCTGTCTGGTTTGTCTACCTTACCTAATTCCTTTGAATGAGGGGGGCAATCAGGTAAAAGAGGGCTCCCCAAAGGGGTGCTTGCTGTAGCTTGGTCCTCCTTGCAGGTTCTGCTGGTTTTCTTGCCTACCCAGTGTTGCTGAGCAGAAAAGTGGTATCCTAGGATCAGAGAGGTTTGCCAGGTTGGCTGTCTGTGTCAGTTTCTCTGCCAGCTCTGCCCACTGCCCTGCATCTTTTGGAGGGGAAGGAGATCTCAGTGCTGTGGGAAAGAGAGGGCTTTCCCTGGCTGCTTTAACTTGGTGGGTTACTCATTGAGCCCCTTTCCTATGGTGTCAGGCTTGTCTAAGATTCTCAGAAAGACATTGGTCTCAGAAGAATAATGAGCCTGTCTCATCTGTCTTTCTTTACTAGGTTGAGATTGGCAAATTCTGAGTCTGGGTGGCCTTTCCTGTTGGGCGGGAGGAACATCAGTCATTACACTGCTGTGTTTTTCCTTCGATCTTGGGGTCCACAATTGGTTTGCTTCCTTATTGCCTTTCAGAGCTTGTTTGTTAGTTACATTATTTTCATGATTTATAGCTGTGCTCAGCAAGAGAGAATTAGGAAAAGTAGGACTATACACTCTTGTGTGGACCAGAAGTCCCATATTATTTAATTTCCCCAGAACCAGCTAACCCTCAGATATTTGACTTTTTCATTTAAATATTAGGATCTTTCACTTACTTTTTTTTTGCATACAAAATTTTAAAGCAGAGCTGCAGTCTTGTGACAACATTATATTATTCTTCTATTAGCAATTTTCTAAGATTTATTTTCAAGTTTTGGAGTGAAATTTTCTGGTAGCTCAACCAACCAAAGCCTTTGGTACTTATTATTCATGCAGGCCTTCTATTAAAATGAGATTGAGCAGCTTTGCATAAAATCAAGAGGTAGAAAAGGATAAAAAATATATAAATTAAATTCATTATTATATTTAAAAACATATTTTGGTGGAATAATATTATGTTTGACAAGGAAGATGATGCATACCCTGGAGTGTTGACATTATTGTGGATGTCTCCTTTAGCAATAGGTATAAATTGAGAGCAAATAAAAATCCTCATTTGGAGCAATATACTTTAACAAATAACTTCCCAACAATGTTTTGCTAAGTTCTATAAAGACAAACAGAATTATTAATTAAACAATAGTCTGGGATTACCCATCCAAGGTGGTCAAGTTGTGCATTTATGGGCTGTTAATAAAACTTTACATTGGGAACCATCGAAGAACAGGCGCATATTAATCTGTGCCCATCTTACAATATTTGCTTCCTAATTTTGTTCAGTAAATTATTGTTATTTATCAACCTAATAAATTTGGTTCTATGACATTTGTAGGCTTATATATGATTTACTTGATGTTAAGGTATTGATTAGGAAGGCAATATCAAATTACAACTTTTTCATGGGAAATCAGTTTCATTTATATGTTCTCATTTCTACTAGTATATTGTGGAGAAAGTGGGAATTACTAATTATAAGTATTTCTGTGCGTAAACACATTCACTGAATAACTGAAACATAAATTGCTCAGTATCAAAATCTGATTAAATTATATGGCTCTGAAACAATCACTTTATATATTACTCACCAATTTCAAATTATCATTACATTCCTGCCCTTAGATTTTCAGCAATATGTATTTCATCCAAAATTTCTTTAACATTGAGTATGTTGTATTTACTCTGTGAAGCAGATTGACTTTTTCCCCCTTTTCCTTCCTTTGTAGTATCTAGAGCTAGGAGGATTTTAATCTGAACATTGACTCTGAGAAGACTTAACTCACTTTTCCAACTGCCCAGGAACAGTCATTAGCACCTATGGAAGCCTTTAAGGATCCATTTACTCTCTCAGTTTAGTGTGCAGAACAAATTAGTATTTCCCAAAATAATACCAATTAAGCCTACATTAAAAAGTTAGTATCTATATTAATCTCAAGAGACAAGTTATAATATCTCTCTGAAAGAGCTGCCACTCAAGGACGATGCTTTTTAGCTTGCATAGTTCTGCTACTTATATATGGTACTCCTGAAGGCTGCTTTTGCTAGATGTCATCTACTATTGCTACCTCTGTTACTGCTGCTGCTGTGATGCATGCACACCATACTAACTTGTATGTATATATACATACAACACATACATTTAAAAAATCTAAACATTTTGGTATTTTATTTTGTCAGCTGCACTGGGTAGGAGTCCAAAAGACATGTATTCTTTTTTTTTTTTTTTGGTATTGTGTGATCTTGGAAAAATGATTTCACTATTGTATGAGACATTTACATCATTTGAAAAGTTAAAATGATGGACTAGGTTATAGACTGGCCTACTTGGGCCTCTTGTCCAGCCATCTGTTTTGGTAAAAAAGGTTTATTGAAATACACTCACATTCATTCATTCACTTATGCAGGATATAAAATTGCACTAACACAGAATCATCAGAGTTGAGTAGCTGAGAAAGACTATTTAGCCTGCAAACATAAATATTTACTGTCTGTACCTGAAAATATTTGTCAATCATGGACTAGATAGATTATTAATAAGGTCCTTTCTAGATATATGCATTTGTTAGTTAAGAAGATTTTGCTAGAAAAAAAATATTAGTCTGCCTATCAAGTACAAGAATAAATTTTTCAAATTAGTTTTTACTCTGAAATCTTATCTATGAATCCAAATGCAAAAATCAACATGTTACATTTAAATAATGGAATTCTGTTAAATATAAAGTGCTAACCAGTGGTAGTAATATTTTTTAGCAATTTGTTCATTTTTCTAATGTTTTAATCTTATTCCAATTATAAGAGATGTAGCCTAATCTTAAATCAATTTATATTTCTTGAGAGACTTTTATGCAAAGTCCATTTTGATCTACTTTAGGGAATTTATAACCCAGCTGTACAGCTAAATTAATCAGAAATGGAAGAAAAAAAATGATATACAAGTGACTAATATTAAAAATTCATAGAAAATAAAGTATAGATACATGTAAAAGGGTGTGTATGTATTTACATTAATTAGTAGAGGGTATTAAAACTGAAAATTTGACTTTTATTACATATCAAGGAGGAGGTCCGGCATTCATGTTCCATTGATGCATCAACAATGTGTTTTATTTTTCTGTAATTTTCAAAGCACTTAAATAACAATATGTCAGTTAAGTGGCCACTGGGAAGTGATGAACTGTCAATTTTCAAATTAGTGAAAGACCTTAATACCTATGATCTAGAACTTAAAGTTTCACAAAGAAGAAATTTGAGATTTACCGAAGCATTGTGAAAAAGAGAATGGCAGCATCAATTTATTGTAAAACTTTTGGACTGAAGTATGAGAATCCATTAAAGAGCACAACCTAAGTCACGCAAGAGAAACCAAGGATAAACTAACAACTGATCTCCTTTCTCTTTAAGTTCTCACAAAATCTTTGCCAGCTGAATTGTCATGTGTTAATTTATATTTACTTAAATTTAGTTTACGTGTAACACTTTGGTAGATTTTTAGAAAAAATGGCCATGACTATTCCCTTCCAATATCCACATCCCTCCTAATGTAAAATTGGAAATCCTTCCATTAGAATGTGGAGTCCCTTTCCCCACAGTTTAATCTGGACTCATGATCTGGTTTGGCCAACTGCATTCAATGGAATTGATTGTATGACAGTTTTGCGCAGACTTCATTCAATAGGACTTGCATGCTTCTTCCTTTCACTCTCTTAAAGAGGATATCAATGACCTTCACCCCACAGTATTTTAAAGCCCTCATATAACCCCTCTCATATTGAAATGGGGCTAGCCCATTCCATATAGTGCAGCAGAAGAGATGATATCTGAGCTTTCTAGAGGAGGGTCATGTTGGTATTATAGATTTTGCTTTGGATTTTTGGATTATTGACATGGGTAAGCCAGCCATGTTATGAGAATACTCAAGTAGTCTCATGGAGAGAGTTCAATGTGGAGATAAATCAACGTGGCAGCACCAGCTTGAAAACCATGTTGGTAAACTACCCTGAGAACAGATGCTCAAGGCCCAGTCAGCCTAAAGATGACAACAACTTCAGATGACCTCTAACTGCAGCCTCATGGAAACCCCAGGCTCTTCTACCCAACAGACCTACTCTTGAATTCCTGCCCCACAGAAATTTGAATACAGCTCTTCTTAAAACATCATATTTTGTGTGTTTGTTACACAGCAATTATTAATTAATACACTGTAACCAAGTAGTGTAACTTTAGCTGCACTAGGAACTATGGCTGGTACAGGTGGCAGAGACAGTATGTGCATGTATAACTCTTTTAAATATCTCTAGCTTGAGAAAGAATTTATCATTTCCCTGCTATGAGTAAATTCTGATTATGTTTCCTCCCTTTTTTTGCCTCTCCTTTATTTCCCTCCACTTCTAAATTTTATTAGATTATATTGATTGTGTTTTACTTTATGTTGTTGTTATTTATATATTACTAGAGACCCTGTGCACAAAATTCTTGTGTGGGGTAGTATCCCTCAGCCCAGCCTGCACCCTCTCCAATCTGGGGTCCTTTGTTGGATGTCCACTCGCCTGTTTAGTCCCGATCACGCCCTAATCACTCCCCTGTCAGCCTGCTCAATGCCTAACTGTGCTACGGCTGGCCAGATTGCCCCTAACAGCCCTCCCCAGATGGCCTAGTCACCCCCAACTGCTCTCCCTAGAAGGCCTGGGCCCCCACCCCTAACTGCCCTCTCCTGCTGGCCTGATTGCCCACAACTGCCCTTCCCTGCAGTCCTGGTCCCTCCCAACTGCCTTACCCTATGGGCTTGGTCCCCCCCAGCTGCCTTCCCCTGCTGGCCTGCTACCCCCTCCCCAATTGCCCTCCTCTGCAGGCCTGGGTTCCTCCCAACTGTCTTCCACTGCAGTCCTGGTCTCCCCCCCCCCCCCGCAACTGCCCTACCCTGCATTTCTGGGCCCCACCAACTGTCCTCCACTGTAGACCTGTTCTCCCCAAACTACCCTCCTCTGCTGGCCCAGTCACCCCTAACTGCCCTCCCCTACTGGCCTGATCATCCACAACTGCCCTCCCCTGCAGGCCTGGTCTCCCCCAACTGCCCTCCTCTGCTGACCTGATCACCCTTAATTGCCCACAACTGCCCTCCCATGCAGGCCATCTTGTGGTGGCCATCTTGTGTTCACATGGGGGCAGTCATCTTTGACCACACATGGGGGGCCATCTTATGTCTTGGAGTGAGGGTCAATTTGCATATTAATCTTTTATTAAATAGGACTAGAGGCCCAATGCACAAAATTCTTGCAAGAGTAGGCCTTCCTTCCTCCGACTGCTGGCACTGGCTTCCATCTGGAACCTGGGACTCAAGCTTCCCTCACAGCCCTGGCTTCCTCTGAGTCTAATTAGGATATTATGCTTTTATTATTATTATTATTATTATTATTATTATTATTATTATTATTTTACTGTTGTTTTGTAGCATGTTTTCATTTTTTATTTTTTTTAGCATTTAATTTTTTTATTGATTTTTTGCAGTATAACTTATATTTAATAGTAGTACATGTTTTCTTTCCCCCCTCCCTATTCTCCTCCCCTCAGCCTCCCCTACCCGCCAGCACATATCCCCACCCACCCCCCTCCCCGCTCCACTGTCTTTCATTCATTGGTTATGCTCAGATACATGCATACAAGTCCTTCGGTCGATCTCCCCCGGCATTCACCTCCTATCCATCCAAGCCTTCCCCCTGTAGCTTGACAGCCTGTTCAATGCCTCCCTGACTCTATATCAATCACTCTCCCCTGTTTCTTTTCTTCAAAAATATCTTGCCTCTGCATACTAGAAATAAATGTATAAGAACAAAAAATGTTTCAGTTTCAGTTTCAAGGTCCAACTGTTCTGAATCTCAGTTTCAGTGTCAAATAGTTCTTTATGTGTACATGTCAGCAATGGTATCCAGATGGTGGACACATCGTGGCAATGCAAGATCCATCCTCTCTGGTTTGGTCCTGGGCTGCCTGCAGCCATGCACAGCTGCCAACTGCTAGCATAGCACGGTGTTGTCAGTGTCCCCCATCTCTGGACCGTCCTCGTGGCTGGAGCAGCTCTGTCCATTCCTCACAGTCTCAGGAACCCACATGGTCTTGGAGTTGTTCTCTGAAATCACACAAACACATTCTCTACCAAAAGTTAACAAAGGGATCCTCTCTGCAAAATAGACTTGGGATTCTTTTTATTTTTGCCTAAATGATTTTCCTTTGGCTTATTTTGACACCATGTGTGTTTTTTTCATGGGTGTCCTGCAGTTGGTTTTACAAATGGAATTTACTTTTCTGGAGTAAGAATTTTCTAGATGTATTTTACCTATAGGATATTTTTCCTTACATGATATTACCCCACTGCCCCCCCCCTTTTGAATTAATGGGGGCTTTTGGAAATTTTAACTTGCAGTCTTGGTAATTTTAAATTTTAATTTTTGCACACAAATATGACTGCTTTAGGTTCTTTGGATGTTAGGCAATTTTACAGTGAGATGAACTACTAATAGATATTTTAGTTAATGTTTTAGGAAAAGTTTTTTTTCCAGTACACTTAAATTTTCTTGAGTATTCACTTATTTCACTTGACCAATTTAAATTAATCTGAAAACTTGATTACTATTTTACTGTCAATTTTAATACTCAAGCAGAAATCTTAGTTTACCCTATAAATACTAGTGGAAAGGAACATTTGCATCTTTTAGTAGGTTCTGAGCATTCCTGGTAATAGACTGAATTTAGATATAGAGCAGCTATTGCTGGCCGAGTATCTGTCTGCCATCTGGGTCTCGGTCTGAGTTGTGCATGGGAGGCGAGGCAGCCGTGGGGGTAAGAGACCTCCCTCAGGAGGGGTGAGAATTCAAGCCCCTGCAAGGTTTGTGGGTGAGGGTCTGTGTCCCACCTCTGTTGACCTTTTATTTCTCTTCTGTTGGCCCCTCTGCCACTGTGCCTGTCTTAGGTTGTTCCTTCCCTGAGGAATCTTACCCATCTCTGGCTAACCAGCCATCCTCTGGGGCCAAACAGAGTGATGTGAGGTTCAGTCCTGTCTCCTTTGTAGTCTATGCCCCCGTGGCTTCCTTGGGGTACCCTTGCTTGCTGGCAGGGTCCTGGTACTGATCACATATCTTGGGTGACCCAGGTTTCTTCTCCAGAGAGGGCCCAGCTCACACCATTGGTCGAGAGACAGATCCATGGTGCAAGCTGCCCAGAGGTTTCAGCCACAGCTTGAACTGAAAGCTCAGGCATCAGCTGTGTGTATTTGGATAGTTAAGAAGAGGGTCCCTCTTGGCAAAAGGGCAAGAGGGGCCAATATAGAATGCTCGGATGCCTTCCCAGTGCCTTAATCCCTTCTGAAAGGGATTAATTCCTTTCCTATTCTTTTTTAAATTGCTGCCCAACATTCAAAGAATTAGTTTATAAGTTTATTTCGGATAATTGTATAATATGTTGTTGTCAAATATCAAATATTATAATGAAATTGTAGAATAATATCATGTAATGGTATTATGGTGTCCCGGGAGGTTAAGGAGGGCCTAGCCTAAGGACTGGTGTTGATAGGAGATGACAAGCTCTAGGCCATGTTAATTCAATCTCAAACTAGCTGCCAATTTTTAAAATAACTTTATATAAACTTTGTCAGGGATGTAAAAACACAAATCACTTACCTTAGTTCAAGAGTTCAAATATATTGACTTTCCCCCTTACTCCCACCACCTGCCACTTACCCTGAGGTTTGACATTTTGATGAAGTTTTCTCAGTCTCTGGATCCATTCTTGTTCATCAGTCTATGTCATTCATTATATTACTCAAATTAGTGAGATCATGTGATATTTGTCTTTCTCTGCCTGGCTAATTTCACTTAGCATAATGCTCTCCAAATCCATTCATGTTGTTACAAATGGTAGGAGCTCCTTCTTTTTTACCACAATAGTATTCTGTTGTATAGATGTACCATTGTTTTTTAATCCATTCATCTGTTGATGTGCACTTAGGCTGTTTCCAAATCTTAGCTATGGTAAATTGTGCTGCTATGAACATAGGGGTACATACATCCTTTCTAATTCACATTTCTAGTTTCTTGGGGTATATTCCTAGAAGTGGGATCACTGGGTCGAATGGGAGCTCCATTTTTAGTTGTTTTTTTTTTTTTTTATGAAACTCCATACTGTTCTCCACAGTGGCTGCACCAGTCTACAATCCCACCAACAGTGCAGGAGAGTTTCTTTTTCTCCGCATCCTCGCCAGCACTTGTCATTTGTAGATTTGTTGATGTAAGCCATTCTGACAGGTGTGAGATGGTACCGCATAGTCGTTTTGATTTGCATCTCTTGGATAATTAGTGACTTAGAGCAAGTTTTCATATGTCTCTGGGCCTTCCTTTTGTCTTCTTTAGCAAAGATTGTATTTAGGTCTGTTGCCCTTTTTTTATTGGATCAGTTATCCTCTTTTTATTGAGTTGTGTGAGTTGCCTGTAGATGCTTGAGATTAAACCTTTATCACTGATAACATTTGCAAATATGTTCTCCCATACAGTGGGTTTTCTTGTTGTTTTGTTGATGGTTTATTTAGCTTTGCAGAAGCTTATTTTGATGTAGTCCCATTTGTTTATTTTGTCTTTAGCTTCCATTGCCCTAGGAGCAGTATCATCGAAGAAGTTCTTTTGGCATACGTCTGAGATTTTATTTCCTGTAGATTCCTCTAATGTTTTTATGGTTTCCCATCTTACGTTTAAGTCCTATATCCATTTTGAGTTTATTTTTGTGTATGGTGTAAGTTGGTGCTCTAGTTTCATTTTTTTGCATGTATCTGTCCAATTTTCCCAACACCATTTATTGAAGAGACTATCTTGACTCCATTTTATGTTCATGCCTCCTTTGTCAAATATTAATTGAGCATAGTGGTTTGGGTTGACATCTGTATTCTCTATTCTATTCCATTGATCTATATGTCTGTTCTTGTGCCAGTACCAGGATGTTTTGAGAACAGTAGCTTTTTAATACAGCTTGAAATCTGGTATTGAAATCCCACTGACTTTGTGCTTCTTTCTCATGATTGCTGTGGCTATTCGGGGCCTTTTTAAAATTCCAGATGAATTTTTAGAGATTTCTTTCTAGATCTGTGAAATATGCTGTTGGTATTTTAATGGGGAGTGCATTAAATTTATAGATTGCTTTGGGTAGTATGGACATTTTAATTATGTTGATTCTCCCAATCCATGAACATGGTATGTTCTTCCATCTGTTTACATCTTCCTCTATCTCTTTTTTTAGTGTCCTGTAGTTTTCCGTGAATAGGTCTTTTACCTCCTTAGTTAAGTTTATTCCTAGGCATCTTAATGTTTTTGGTGTGATGGTAAATGGCATTGCTTTTTTAGTCTCTCTTTCTGTAAGTTCACTATTAGTGTATAGAAATGCCATAGCTTTCTTGGCATTAATTTTGTAGCCTGCTACATTGCTGAACTCATTTATTAAGTCTACTAACTTTTTTATGGAGTCTTTCGGGTTTTTTATGTACAATATCATGTCATCTGCAAATAAGGATAGCTTAACTTCTTCTTTTCCAATTTGGATGCCTTTTATTTCTTCTTCTTGTCTAATTGCAATGGCTAATATTTCCAGTACTATGTTGAACAGGAGTGATGAGAGTGGGCAACCCTGTCTTGTTCCTGTTCTTAGGGGAAATGATTGTAGTTTTTGCCCATTGAGTATGATATTTGCTCTGGGTTTATCATATATGGCTTTTATTATGTTGAGGTATAATCCTTTTATTCCTATCTTGTTGAGAGTTTTTATCAAGAAAGGGTGTTGGATTTTGTCAAATGATTTTTCTGCATCAATTAATATGACTATGTGATTTTTATCCCTCAATATATTTATGTGACGTATCACATTTATTTATGTGCAGATATTGTACTATCCTTGCATTCCTGGGATAAATCCTACTTGGTCATGGTGTATAATCTTTCTGATATACTGCTGAATCCGATTTGCTAGAATTTTATTGAGGATTTTGGCATCTATACTCATGAGGGATATTGGCCCGTAATTCTCTTTCATTGTGTTGTCTTTATCTGGTTTTGGTATTAGGGTGATGTTAGCTTCATAGGAGTTTGGAAGTGTTCCATCCTCTTAAATTTTCTGGAATAGTCTGAGAAGTATAGGTTTTAGTTCTTCCTTGAATGTTTGGTAAAACTCCCCTGTGATGCTGTCTGGCCCTGGACTTTTTTTTTTGCTGGAAGCTTTATGATGACTGCTTCAATTTCTTCCACAGTTATTGGTCTATTGAGTTGTTTAGATTCTTCTTGATTGAGTTTTGGGAGGTTATATTTTTCTAGAAACATATCCATTTCCTCCAGGTTGTCCAGTTTGTTAGAGTTGTTCATAGTATTTTTTAACAATCCTTTGTATTTCAATGGGATCTGTTGTTATTTCACCTCTTTAATTTCTGATTTTATTTATTAGGGTCCTCTCACTTTGCTTCTTGGTGAGTCTGGCTAGAGGTTCATCAATCTTGTTTATCCTTTCAAAGAACCAGCTCTTGGTTTTGTTGATCTTTCGTATTGTTTCTTTGGTCTCTATGTCATTTATTTCTGCTCCGATCTTTAGTATTTCCTTCCTTCTGCTTACTCTGGGCTTTTCTTGTTGCTTTCTTTCTAACTCTTTGAGTTGTTGGGTTAGATAATTTATTGCCGCTGTTTCTAGTTTTTTGCAGTAGGATTGTAGAGCTATGAACTTCCCTCTCAGAACTGCTTTCACTGTGTCCCTTAGATTTTGGATTGTTGTGCTATGGTTGTTATTTGTTTCCATGATGTTTTCTATCCCTTCCTTGATCTCTCTAGTAACCCAGTCATAGTTTAATAGCATGCTGTTTAGTCTCCATGTGTTTGATTTCTTTAGATTGTTTCTATTGTAGTTGATTTCCAGCTTTATGCCACTGTGGACTGAGAATATGCTTGATATGATTTCTTTGTTCTTGAATTTGGAGAAACTTTGCCTATGACCCAACACATGGTCTATCTTTGAGAATGACCCATGGGCACTTGAAAAGAATGTATATTCTTTGGCTTTGGGGTGAAATAATCTGAAGATGTCAATTAATTCCTTCTGGTCTGGTGATTCATTGAGGATTGATGTTTCTTTACTGATTTTTTGTTTAGGGGATTTGTCCAATGGTGATAGTGGGGTATTAAAGTCTCCTACTATGATTGTAATGCTGTCTACCTCTCTCTTTATATCTTCTAGGAGTTTTTGTATGTATTTGGGTACTCCTGTATTGGGTGCGTATATGTTTACCAGAGTTATTTCTTCTTGTTGGATTGCTCCCCTTAGTATTATGTAGTGGCCTTCTTTATCTCTTGTTACATCCTTCACTTTGAGATCTAATTTGTCGGATATAAGTATTGCTACCCCAGCTTTTTTTCCATTTCCATTCGCCAGAAGAATCTTTTTCCATCCTTTCACCCTCAGTCTGTGTACATCTTTTTTTTGGAGGTGGGTTTCTTGTAGACAGCAGATATATGGGTCTTGTTTTCTTATTGAGCCTATTACCCTATGTCTTTTGATTGGAGCATTTAAACTGTTTATATTTAAAGTTATTATTGATAGGTAGTTATTTGTAGCCATTTTTGTTCTTTGCCCCTGTGTTCTTTTTTGGCTTCCTATTGCTTTTTACAGCAGACCCTTTAGCATTTCTTGCATTGCTGTTTTGGTGGTAATGTATTTCCTTAGACCTTTTTTGTCTGTGAAGCTCCTGATTTGACCTTCAATTTTGATTGATAGCCTTGCTGGGTACAGTATTCTAGGATTCAGACCCTTTCTTTGCATGACTTTGTATATTTCATTCCATTCCCTTCTGGCCTGATAAGTTTCTGTTGAGAAATCACTTGCTAATATCATGGGGGTTCCTTTGTAGGTGACTTTCCGTCTCTCTATGGCAGCTTTTAAGATTCTCACTTTGTCGTTGATGTTTTCCAATTTAATTATAATGTGCCTTGTTGTAGGTCTTTTGGGGATTAATTTGCTTGGAACTCTGTGAGCTTCTTGGATATTTGTGGGTTTTTTCTTTCCTAAATCATGGAAGTTTCCTGTCATTATTTCTTCCAAAAGGTTTTCTAATCCTTGCTCAGTTTCCTGTCCCTCTGGAAGCCCTATTATGCGGATGTTGTTTTGTTTCATGTTGTCCCAAAGTTCCCTTAGGCTCTCCTCTTGTTTTTTAATTTTTTTTCTAGAAGCTGCTCTACTTGGGTATTTTTTCATACCTTGTCTTCCAGCTCACTGATGCGGTCCTCTGCTTCATCTAGTCTACTCCTGATACTTTCTATGGAGTTCTTTACCTCAGCAATGTCACTTTTCATTTCTTCATGGCTCTTCTTCATTTCCTCTTGATTCCTCTTCAATTCCTCATGGTTCTTACTCATAGTGGCCTCTGTTCTCTTTAGCCACCCTATAACCATTTCTCTGAACTCTCTCTCTGACAGGTTGCTTGCTTCCATTTCATTTACCTATTTTTCTGGTGAGGCTTGTTTTTCTTTCATTGGTGGACTATTTCTTTGTTTCCCCATGATCTCTCTTCTCTGTTTGTCTTGTTATGTAGTTCTCACTCTCCTGTGTTGATTTAAAGGCTCAAACTACAACACAACCAGGTGCAGCACACTAGTCACTGAAGAAGAATGTATTCACAGTACTGGTAACTCCAAATTAAAGGTGATTGCCAGAGGAAGGTAAATTAGGTGATAGGTGGGACTAAAGAGAGTAAGAGAAAACACACTCACACACACAAAATAAAGAAAAAAATAAAGAAAGAAAGAAAGAAAGAAAGAAAGAAAGAAAGAAAGGAAGAAAGAAAGAAAGGGAATGTCAAAATAAAATTGGGAAAAGGGGAAGGAGTAAAAAGAAAGGAAAACGAAGTAAACTATAAATATGGGTTGGAAACTCCCAAAGTACCACCACTAATCCCAGCAAAAGTCAGCAATGAGTACCTGGAGATTGATACAAACTACATACGAAAACTAACATCAAGGGAGGTTAGGGAACACAGACACTTAGATCTATCAAAAAAACAATGTAAACATCACCAAAACACAAAACAATGTAAACATCACCAAAACACAAAACAATGCCAACCTCCCCCCCACACACACACACACAAAACAAATTAAAAGAAAAGAATAACGAAACCAATCTCACAAACATGCATAAAATATAAACAACATCAGCAGGACCGAGAGAAAAACAGTTTAGGATAGTAAAGTCGGAGAAGCGTTAGATGTGTATGGACTTGGAGCAGGTGGTTGGAGATTGGATATAAAAGTGGGGTGAAATTTTAACAGGGGGCAAAAAGAGAGAATAAGGAAAATCTAAACCAGAAAAAGTGTAAGGGGAACAAGACACTAACTAGGGAAAGGTTAGCAAGAAAGTGCTGGCATAAGGGTGAAGTTGAAGTAGAGTAAAATGATACTAAAGGGTAGATGAAAAAAGACTGTATAACACTAATCTCTAAGTAGAATAAAGATGAAATAAAATGGCACTTAACAAAAGTTTAAATAGTAGTAGAAATAAAATTGATTCCTTAATTTGTGTTACACAAGAGTCAATTTGATTCAGCCCCTAGGTGGCAGTGTTTCTGAATTGACCTCTGGGTCTATTGGTCCTCCTAGCCTGATCTAAAAATCCCGCTATGTCTATGGTATTCACTACTGATTTGTGGAAATAGGATAACCCAGAGCTGCCTCTCTAATGGTGAGCACTTGTTCTCATCCCAGCCTCAGCAAAACAGCTCGCCCCTGTGGTTTCCCAGGTTATCCCCCACCAGGGGATCCCCTGTTCCTGGTTCAGCGCTGAGAAATTCGGACTTGGAGAGTACCAACGCAGGCACACAAACTCAGGTCCTGCTCGCATGTTTGTGCAAAACCCCTTCCCCCCTTGGGTTTGGCAGCTCGCTCCCTCCCAAAACTGCCAGGCTGGCCTTCTCTGTCAGGTCCAAAAGGGTTGCCCTCTATGTATCCCCCCTGCCACCAGCTCCGAGGGCCCTCTTCTACATTTGCGGCTCCAACAGCCACACACTTTTCCTCTTTTTTTTCCCCCCCAGGCGTGAATCTCCCTATGTTACCAGCTCCCCTAATCCCTGAAGAAATCTGACCTTTCCATGGCGGAGCACAGGGTCCCTCAGAATCCGCTTTTGTGCCAACTAGGAATCAATGTTGGGGGGGGGGTGTCTCAGCCGCCCAATGGGTACCACATCTGTAAAATCTTCAGGCTCTTCCCCTTTAAGATGGCACATTTCGCCTCTGAGCCAGTGGCTCAGGGAGAGAACCCAGCCACACTAGAGCCACTCCGTTAGGGGAGGCTAATCTAATTAGTCCCCCTCCTTCTCCCAAAGCCCAGCTGTCCCCCACCTTGCCAACAAACACTCCCTGCTCAACCGTCAGCTGCTCCCTCCGTCTACCGCTATACACAAATGATTGTGTGTCCTACTGTTCCGCCGCCATCTTTTCTCACCCTCTCTATGCTCTTATTATTATAGATAATAATTACTATGGCATTTAGTATTATTTTATTTATCAGCTTTAAACATCTTTTGAAACCTGTTTTTTAAAAAAGAAATTTGGAATACTTACACTATTACAAAAATTCTTGTCACCTTTAAATTCTCAAAATTTGTTAGTTATAGAAGTGCTTCATTATCAATATTTTTATGATAATATTAACCATACTGCTTACATTTCTTTCTGTCCTTGAACTTCATAAGCTTTTTGCTATTTTTATCATTAATCTCTTAGTTGGTTGAGATTTATTTCTTAATAGTGTCCTCAAAAAGACTCATGGGATTTAAATTTTTGCATGGTCAAAACAATTTTGTCTTATCTTTATACTTAAATGACTGGGAATGAAATAATTGGGTCAGTTTCTTTAAAGTTTTTAAAATTATTGCTTTAATGTGTTCTTATTTGTCCAGTGCTATGACAGGGACATCTGAGGTCAGCCTGATTTGTCGTTTATTAAGAGAGAGTTTATTATTTTTGGTGAGATGCCAAAGGGTTCTTAATTTCATTTCTGTTTTTTTTTTAAATTTTATTTTTATTAAAGTATATTAGTATACAACCTTTTATTGAATACGTTAGTTTAGGTGTATAATATAGTGATTTAATATATTTATACCTTACAATATGCTCACCCCACTAATTCCAGTAATCATCTGTCACAATAAAATTTTATTACAGTGTTATTGACTATATTCACCTGCCCTTTTCAGCCATCTTCAACTTTTTTTCTGTTTCTGAGTCAGTTTTTATTATGCTTTGTTTTTAGATTCCACACATAGATAAAACCGTACAATATTTGCCTTTCTCTGCCTAACATATTTCACTTAACATAATACCCGCTAGGTCCATCCAGATTGTCCCAAATATGACAACATTTCATTCCTATTTATTGCTTCATATATATACCTTTATCCAGTCATCTAGTGGTGAGCATCTAAGTTACTTCCATATCTTGGCTATTGTAAATTATACAACAATGAATATAGGGATGCATATATCTTTTGAATTCATATTCTTGTTTTCTGTGGATAAATATCCAGAAGTGAAATTGCTGGATCTTATGATATGTCTATTTTTATGTTTTTCTGAGAAATCTTAATAGTGCTTTTCAAAAGGGCTGCACCTATTTCAGTTCCACCAAGAATGCACAAATTTCTTTCTCCACATCTTTGCCAACACATGTTATTTATTAACTTCTTAATAATAGGTATTCTTACAAGAATGGTAGTATCTCATTACTATCTTGATTTGCATTTTTCTGATGATTAATGATGTTGAGCATCTTTTTTTACATCTGTTATCTTCTGTTTGTCTTGTTTACAGAAATAGTTTTTCATATCAAGGGCATTTCTCCAAAGGGTTCTTAACTTTTTAAAAAATAAATGTAACATTTACTTAGTGTTGAATGTAACTGTCATAAAAGAGCTTATATGAGATAGGTATAATTCCAATTCCCACTTTACAGATAGAAAAGCTGTTCTGGATGCCACATAGAAGTAAGTAGTGACTCATTGATCTCATTGTGAAAGTTAAAAGCAAATGCATGATGAATAAACTTTCAATGTATAGGTGATATAGCAAGGGAATACATGGCAGATGATTAAATAAGTGACTTGAAAGACTAAACTAATTGTCCCTCCCTTCCTTCTTTCCTTCCATCTTTCTCTGCTTCCTTTCCCCTCCCTTCCTTTTTTTTCTTACTTCTTTTCACACATAAATTATGACATGGTGGCTATAAAAAATACCTCAAAAATTCACATCATTCTGGACAAGGCCCTAGAGATAGAGAAGCAAAACTGATTGGCAACAGTACTAACTATTGCAGACAGTTGGTTTGAAAATAGTCAGAGATTTATTTTATCTTATTTATCTCCTTCAGGGTATATTTGGAATTTCAAGTGGGAGGTGCTTCTTTGCAATGTTTCACTTCTAATTCATCACATATACTGCATTTGTTGTGTGTTCAATGGCTTGTAAAAATGAGCTGACCTAAGAGACATCCACAACATTTGGAGAATGACTTTTTATGGTCTAAAGTGTTTTCAAATAACAGTTTTCAGGCTGAGGGAAGAATTGGAAAAGTACCGAAATGTTTATAAATCTCTCTCAACTATAGAGATTTTGTTTTTTGTATCTGGTATGAAATAGTTGTTCTATAGGCAGAGATTTAGCAGTAAATGTTTGAAAGAAAATTCTAAAACATGGTTCACTAACACCCATTAAGGAAGCAGTCCATACTATTATACTAGAAATTTATGCTGTGGATTTTAAAATTATTTCTTATCTTCCATAGGAGAGAACATTTGGTAGACCCATTCTCTTTGAATAGTTAAAAGAAAGGGTATGATTTCACCTCTAAGTGAATGTCTAAGGTAAGCACTTTATTAGCACTTGTTATATATATAATTTTAGGGCATATGTACTTTTCAGTCCAGTTTTGACCCACTCTTGGGCCAGTGTGCTAATATGACCAAAATTTAGAGGGCTGCTGCAATTTCACAGCACTATAACATTATTTGTGATTTTCTTTAGCGTGGTTTGTTTTTTGTTAATCTCCCACTGAGTTGTATTTTTTTCTCTAGAGTCACTATGTAGATTGATATTAAAAATAACTTTGCTATTAGTACTTAGTATTAGCATAGAAGATGGTAAATGATAAAACATATCCATTTGAGAAACTTACTATATGAAATGTGCCACTTTCCTGCAGTCCTTAGAAGGTGATAAACGTGATAAACTGCTCCGTGGCTACCAGGTAATCTAGAAGTAAGTAGGAAATACTTTTGATGGTTTTCATCCCAGATGACCACTTACTTTGGAATGGTGGACATATGATCTAAGTTGTCTTACTCAAAAAAAAAGAGAAAAGATTTATTTCATGGTTGAAAAGAAGATAAAGTTTGTTTTCTCTCTCATTTGGAAATAAAAATAGTCGCAATGGCTGATGGCTGTTACAACCATGAGGGCAGGTAGTAGCTTAAAGATAAAGCTGACCCAGAAATAGGCTTTAAGAAAATTTGGGGGCCCTGCTTATACCACACCTGATGATACTCTACCTTCAGGTAATAAATGTCTTTGTATTTTATGCCAATTTGAGGTAGTATCTTTTGAAATAAACTACAGCTAAAATATTCTAATAAACAAAATCTCTTATGGAATTTCTCTAAGACTTCAATAAGATTGTTCATCTGAAATTATTACTACAGTGTTGGGAGTAGTAACCTAATATATTTGTTTATTTTTAATATAACTAGGAGGATGCTTCCACAGGGAATCTAAGTATAAACAGATACACAAAATTTTGTAGGTTAAATCTATCAGATTCTTTTTAATAATCAAATATAGCTCTCTGATTTTAGACATGCTCCTCATATCATAGATCAGACAAGAAAAATCTAGACAGAAGCTGGCATTCTCTGATGTTTCCTTTTTCCTAATCCAACTTCTCTCCAGTACACGACACAGTTGTTACTGTGGAATATTGTGGGGCAAAGGCGAGTGAACGACCACTGGAGCCCAGACCAAATTAAAATTTAGGGAGCCTTTACTAGCTGGCCAGGGGACTGCTCTGCCATTCTCCACGCAGGAAGACCAGAGAGCAGCCCCGACCCTTTTTGCAGGACCGCTTTTAAGCACATTAACACCATCCTGTTTTTGCAGAACAAGCAACCCAAGATAAAACAGTTTTTCCCAAGCAACATTGGCAACCATGCCACCCACAGGGTCATCCTGTTCTTCAGAAAGCTGACAGTGTTATATGAAAGAAAACCTACGTGGGAAGGGACCATGAGACCATATCTCAAGGCTTGGCCTGGTGTCAGCACTGACAACTCTATCTGGGGGCATAGTCCATAGCCTCAATAGTGCTAAAAAATTTCCACTCTCTAACATGGAATGAAGGTGAGATTCCACATCAGTCTGACTTAAGTAACTAATCACAGTGGACATTTGTGTATGAATATGAATTTGTCTATTTGTGTACATGTGCATGTGTATGCACATGCATGTGCCTATGTGTGTGCATCTGGACTCTCCATATGTAGTCATCCACTTTCAGTTATGACACCCAGAACATTGTAGAGAGAGAATCTGTTCCTCTCTATTCTATCCCATGTGGTCTGAAGAGTGCATCACCCACTGTCCCTATGTTGAAAGATATGTTCAAAGTCCAAGTAAAATCAGGACATAACTTTCTCTCTGGTCAGGAGTGAGCATATGACTCAAGTCATGTCAATAAGGACCAACCTGCATTGGAATCACCAGGCTTCTGTGAAAGCAACTGGAGAGCAGTGCCCTCTCTCAGGACACTCTGGAGTTTGAAAGCATGAGTGCTGAGAGCTGCCTTAGCTGTGAGGAACCTGGGGCTGCATACCACTGATTTAGCTTCTCAGTGGAGAACTTCTATTTCTGTTTCCCTCCTCTCTGCTTTGCTATGTACCCTTGTTCAAGTCTTCATAATTCACCAGTTATTTCACGGAAAAAAATGAATTATAAGTTGGGTATCATATATTGAAGGCCCAGCATAGGGATACATCGGTGAGCAAAAACCCTGCCTTTGATGTCTACAAAGCATATTGCAAGGCAATTAAAATAGCATGGCCCAGAATATCTGCATTTCAAATTGTTCAACAATTAGGAATTCTATCAGTGCCCTCCTTCCATAATTAATTTAAAGAGAGTTGCATGCATGTTTTTTTTTTCTTCTGTAGAAAAAGTTTTTAATTTGGTTATCAATTCATTTAAGGATGTTAAGAGCTACTATTAGATTTATTACCTCTCTTCCATTTTTTTCACAGTACACAACTAGTTAGGAAATTAAGGAGCTTCAAGATTTCTAAGGCTGCAGATAAAAATTACTCTATTCATCTCCATGCAACTGAAGAATGTGTCTCCAACAGGAGGAAGGAGGCTTGCATGCATTTTCTCAATGAAGTTGCTCATGATGATCAATTCTATCTAATAAACGAATAATATGCAAATTGACTATACCTTCCCTACCCCCACAAGCCATGCCCACAAGCCACGCCCACAAAGCCAATCAGAGTGAGTATCCAAATTAACCCAATCAAGATGGTGGTTAATTTGCATATCCACACACTAAAGACTACCTAGAAGGAAGCCAAGCACTGCAGAATAGAGCAAAGCTGCAGAGAAGTAAGAAAGCGGGGCAGGGGAGAAAGGAAGGAGCAAGGTAATGGAGACAAGAGAGAGCGAGTTAGTGGAGAAGGGAGTAAAGAAGGGAGGGAGCTTTGCTCAGGCCACAGGAAGCTCTATTCTTGCAGAAATTTTCCTGCAACAGGTCTCTAGTATCTAGATAAAAGGAAGTTGGCAGTGTTTGGACCCATGAAGACTTTATCAAAGATAAATATAGAATTGTTAAATTCTATATTTTGGGGGATGCTGATAAAAAACAAAACAAGCAAAAACCAAAATAGAAAACAAAACAAAACCCTCTCTGTCCCTAAAAGTGGGAAATAAAGTTATTAATTCATCACTTCTCCATTTTTAAATAGTTATTTTCCATTTATTAGGGAATGAACATCAAAGAGTCATTAACAGAAGAGAGTCAGAATTAGTTTTGTGCTGTCATAACAGGATGCTTGACCACACTACTGGGAGAAGATAATAATAAGTTAAGATCTAGGCCAAGAAGCTTTCCCCACCAAGCTCAAACCTTTAGAAATGTTAGTTTCCACCAGAAGAACAGCAGGGTGGTTTTATTTCCAGGGAGAGGGTGATAGGTAGTCTATTTTGATTTTAAGTTTATAAGGTAGGGTGTCATTTGTCCCTGAACTCTAAATGTAAATGAGCTCTTGATTGAATGGTGGCTGCCTTACCTACAGTCAGGAAAACTGCTGAAAGATGACAAAAAATGGCAGAAATTAATGCTGAAGATTTTGCCAGAGGGAATGCAGAGTGAAAAAGAGATGATCTGATTGTACATTCAGGGATGACTAGTGAACCTCCCAAAGTTCAGAGGTTCGGTTCAGATATCTATCTCAACGTTTAGCTGCTCACTTGAAGCTTTGCCAGGCCCAAAGGAATATAGGCTGTTACAGGAACTGTAGATCTGAAGATCATTGGAGCTCATAGAGGGCCGCTTGCTTGTTTCTGCATCTCTTCACTCCATCTCAAGAAAGACGGTTACCAAGACACTGTATTGTAGTTAGAATTTTATGTTACTGCAGATTTTGGTATTGCTGCTACCCCCGGGGTTTCTAAAATAGAATGGCATTTTACTACATCAAGAACATTACTATTTTTAAAACTTTTCAGTACCAAATCAAGGGATCATAAAAGAAAGGAAAAGTCTAAGTTAAAATATCAATACCCTAAATTCATGGGAATTTTTATTGGCTCCATTTGTTTTCAAAAACATGTTTGGTAAATTAGTGAATAACTAGATCATCTCTTTTTAAAAGAGTCATTTGGCTCTTCTACCTAATTATAGTTGAAGAATAAACTTTTTGTTGTTTGACATTGCAGGCTGTAGGATGCATTCCATTGCTAGGCATTCAGCTAAAGATTTTATAGTCACTATTTCATTTCATTGTCACAGAGTTTGGCAGATTGAAAAACAGTAAACAAAGCAAAACAATACTCTCACAAAAACAAATTCCAACAGAAGAAGGTCTATTTCTGTGTGCTGCCAAAATTAATAATGATCTCTGTGTGCTTACCATAAAAATGACAGTCTGTAGCCCTGCAGCATCAGCATCACCTGCAAACTTGTTAGAAATAGGGAATCTTAGGGGCACCTCAAACATATTTCACGAGAGTTGTATTTTATCAAGTTCCCAGGTGATTCTTGTGCATATTAAATCTGAGAAGAAATATGCTTTACTATATTGTCATTTTTTCTTGATAATGAAATTTTGTTGGCACAACTCAAAGTTTTTAAGCACAAATATATATTTCTTTTTAATTCAAAGTTAAAATATCTTATTTTTCTGTTTATGAGTATATATGCCTACTTAAGAATGAAAATAGTCATGAATTTATAAAGAAGAAAATAAAATATCTTATTTCTTGAAAATGAACTTTTTTTTACAGTATAAAATAATCACAGGAATAAATCTACTTTTACCACCATACTAAGAAACAAACAAAACAATTAAATCATTTACTTAATATAGATATCTTAGGTGAAATCATAACTTCATAAGAATTAACAGATTTAATTTTTAAAGCATTGTAATATCTGAGACTTCTAAGTTATATTTCAATAAGGAAAATTTTGAAAGCTATAATGAGGGGGATAATGTGGAATTCTTTGAATTTCTGTTCTAACATATTATACATACAGTTTATGCAACATGTTTTGTTTTCTTCCCCATCTCTCCTAATACATTGTCCCTTTTTACCTCCCCTCACATAAACTGTTAATATTTAGAACAGGCAGAAATCATGAAAAGAAAGCTTGACAGAATTTGCTACATAAAAATTGGTGTATCAAAGTGATACAGAATTTTTTTTACTGGAATACAAGGTGTTCCCCTGGGCAGGATGGTTCTGGGATTCTTTGTATTTCAAAATCCATGAATGGAAGATGGTATAACAAAGGTAGAAATTTGTTGAAGAACAAGTTCAGACTCCCACATGGAGAAAGGGGGAAAATCTCACAGCTCAGACTCCCACATGGGGAGAAGGAAAGAGTCCCACAGCGCAGGCTTCCATGTCGGGTGGGAGAAAGAGTCCCACCAAGTTCCTGCAAGTTCCTAAGTTCTGATATCCCTTCTGATTGGTCAGTATCCCTTTTGAATTGGATACTATATTAATTTCTCAGCTCAAACATCAAACCTCACATGGGACATGGGAGGCCTTGGTCCCTCATTGTTCTCCCATTCCTTCTGGATTTTCTTCCTTCTTCTTTATTTTATAAACTGGAGGCCTGGTGCATGAAAATTCATGCACTGGAAGAGGGTCCCTCAGTCAAGCCTGCCCCCTCTCATAGCCCTCAGGAGTGGGAGGTGACTTGGTGATAAGGGAAGGTGATACCCCATCATACCTCTGCTGCTGCCACTACCAATAGCACCAGCTTCAGCCAGCCCTGGTTACCTGAGCCTTGGGCAGCCCTGGGCAGCTGGGCAGCCCCCACCTGTGACTTGCCTATATCTCAGGCTGGTCCTGGGTGGCTGGGGGACTGAGGAGACTGGGCACCACCATCTTGTGCCTGTGGGTACTGCCATCTTTGAGGGTGTGGCAGTCAATTAGCATATTCCCTCCTTATTGGTTGTGGGCAATACCATCTTTGAGGGCAGGGCAGTCAATTAGCACATTCTCTTCTTATTGGCTTGACAGAATTTGCTATGGTGTGAGGGTCAATTAGCATATTTTCTTTATTAGATAGGATATAGTCCTTTTGTTACTACCAGTTCCCCTTTTTTATGTAAATGTAACTATTGCTGCTTCCTTGTCTTATGGAAATGTAACTGCCCCTAGCTCTCTTGTGTTATGGAAATGTACTCTTTCCCAGTCCTGTGTTTTTTCCATGGGGCCCCTTAATTTAAAAAATTCCCTAACCCTGCCTATATTACCCTAAAATTCCTATTTCAAAAGCATAACCCAAGCAAATATCAGATGTCAAAAATTACAATGTTTATAATAAATAAAGTATACTGTTTTATATAGTAAATACAAATAAATAAAAAAGCATCAATGTTCCAATGGGAAAATATATTAAATTTGAAAAAATATAAACAAGTGGAAGGATATACCATGTTCATGGATTAGTAAAATCAACATCATTAAAATATCCGTACTATCCAACGTGATCTATAGGTTCAATGCAATCCCCATTAAAATACCAACAGCATATTTTGCAGGCCTAGAACACAACAACAAAAAAATTATATGGAATAGAAAAAGACCCTGAATAGCTGTAGCAATTCTGAGAAAAAAGAACAAAATTGGAGGTATTACAATACCAGCTATCACGCTCTATTATAAAGCCACTGCTCTCACAACTGCCTGGTACTGGCATAAGAACAGACATACAGATCAATGGAACTGAACAGAGAACCCAGAAATTGATACAAGTCATTATGCTCTATTAATATTTGACAAAGGAGGCAAGAGCACACAATGGTGTCAAGACAGTCTCATCAGTAAGTGGTGTTGGGAGATTTGGTCAGATACATGCAAAAAAATAAAACTAGACCACCAATTTATACCATACACAAAAATAAACTCAAAATGGATGAAGGACTTAAAGGTAAAACAGAAACCATAAAAGTCTTAGAGAAATCCACAAGCAGCAAAATATCAGACATATCTCATAGAAATATTTTTACAGATACATCTCCGAGGACAGTGGTTGGCAAGCCCATTAATCAACAGAGACAAATATCAACAGTACAACAATTTAAATTTTTTTGAGAGCCAAACTTCTTAAACTTAAACTTCTTCTAACACCACTTCTTCACAAATAGATTCGCCCAGGCCATCGTATTTTGTGGAAGAGCTACACTCAAGGGGTCAAAGAGCCTCATGTGGCTCATGAGCTGCAGTTTGCCAACCATTGTTGTTGGACAACGGAAACTAAGGAGAAAATAAACAAATGGGACTATCATACAAAAAAAGCTTCTGCACAGCAAAAGAAACCATCAACAAAATAACAAAAGAGCCCACTGCAGGGGAGAACATATTTAGTAAGGGTTTTAATCTCCAAAATTTATAGGGCACTCATAAAACTTAACAAAAGGAAGATAAACATCCAATTTAAAAAATGGGCAGAGGACCTAAATAGACACCTTTTGAAAGTGGGCTTGTAGAAGGCCAAGAGGCATATGAAAAAATGCTCAAAGTCACTAATGATCAAAGAAATGCAAATCAAAACAATAATGAGGTCCCACCTCACCCCTGTCAGAATGGTTACCATCAACAAATTAACAAAAGATAAGCTGGAGATAATACTGAGAAAAAGGAAACTTCATACATTGCTGATGGAAATGCAGCTAGTGCATCCACTGTGGAAAATAGTATGGATTTCCTCAAAAAACTAAAAGTGGAACTCCCATTTGGCCCAGTGATTCCACTTCTAAGATATATCCCAAGAAACTAGAAACATCAATTAGAAAGGATATATGCACCCCTATGTTTATAGCAGCACAACTCACCATAGCTAAGATTTAGAAACAGCCTAAGTGCCCATCTCCAGACAAGTGAATTAGAAACCAATGGTAAATCTACACAATGGGATGCTATGTTGCTATAGAAAAGAAGGAATTCTTACCATTTGCAGCAGCATGGATGGACCTGGGGCGCATTATGCTAAATAAAATAAGGCAGTTGGAGAAAAATAAATATCACACTATCTCACTCATTTGTGGAATATAATGAATAACATAAACTGATGAGCAAAAGTAGATCCAGAGACATAGAAACAGACTGTCAAACCTCAGAGGGAAGGCAGGGGAGAGTGGCAGTGTTAGAGGGATAAGTGATCAGCCAAAAGACTTGTATGTATGCATGCAGATATGTATAACCAATGAACATAGACACTAAGGGGGTGAGGGCATGTACTGGAGGTTGGGCGTGGCTGGGGAGAGGTCAATGGTGGAAAAAGGAGACATATGTAATACTTTAAATAAAGAATTGACATTTTAAAAAAGAATAATAAACAGCAAAATAAAAAAGGAAAAATGGTAAGCATATAAAATCATATTTTGTCCTATCTTAGGAAATCATAACTTCATTCATAATAGTTAAGAGGTTAATATTTTAAAGCCTTGTATATTGTGACTTTTAAATGAGATTTCAAAAAGGAAAAATTTGAGACTGTTAAATGAGAATTCAATAAGGAGAATTTAGCATCAAACAACTACAGAAGCATTTTTTTCATGTATTAGTTGAAGGTTAAAAGCAAAGATTAAGAGGAAATATAGCTCCTTACACTTATAATTAGTTTTAAATTGGTACATTTCTAAAGTGCAATTGGGTTATTTATATCAAAATCCTAATAATAAGTACACATATTTATTCATTAAATTTCATTTCTAAAAGTTATTCTAAGAAACAAAATGTTATAAGTATGTTTATTAAAGCAGCTTTCATAATAACATATAATTAAAAGATAATGTAGATACTCAGTGAGTTAGGATTTCTTAAGTTATAATAGATTTATACAATAGAATGATGAAAAGAATTAAAATTATATTTTAAGATATTTTTATTTTATAAGAATATGCATGGGATTGAAAAATATCATGACTCATTCTTTGAGAATATACATAATAGTATCAATTTAAACTGATTTTTATTGTGTATACTTTCAAATATGGCCATTCTTCATCTAAGAATTTTTTAAACCGTCCAATTAAAAAACAAAAAAGGTGATTTCACTTGGAATGAGATATCCACCTAGGATATATTTTATTCATTCTATGTTATCGAGATAACAGTGTAGTGTCAAAGAAGGGTTTTAATAATTGTAGAAGGAAGGAGACAGAGGAGTTCCATATTATGGTGATACTGGCTTGTGCCTATTCATATCCAAGTCAACACCTCTCAGGTCATGGTCTGGTGTCAAGTCAACTGTCATCACTTCCCCAAACTGAGATGACTGAAATACTTGTAGTCAAAACCCCAGAATGCATAAAAGTGTATGTTGTTCCAGAGAAGGCTGTCCCTTCACTTATTATTAATCATTTCACTTTGTCCATGTGCACAAGTGAAATCGCTAACAACAAGGTATAAATAAGAAATATTTGTCCTCAAAATTTATCTATCTATGTATCTATCTACCTGTCATTAGTGAATTGTAATGGATGGCTTTAACTTTTTGGTCCATCATTCATCACTTCCTTCATTTTTTTTTTCTGAGTTAAGCTACAAAGCTGAGAAGATGGGGAATACACATGTGCATATTCTAAAGTGGGGTCCTAGCCACATTAAGGCAGTATAATAAAAACTGACCATCCTTTTTTATAAAAGGGGATAATGGAGAGGAGTGTTCTTTTCTAGGAATCTGTATGTTTTCTGCCATCTCAATTACCAAGACAATGTGGTAGCAGGAGGGATTGTGCGTAAAAAACTGCAGGATGAGGACATGCCTGCAAAAACCAGAGAATGACATTTCATCATAGTTTTAATGTTTACTGACATGCAGGAAATTGTAGGGGTGCACTATACTGTTAACAAAAAAGTACATAAAAAACATTCTTGAGAGAACTTGACATGAGATTAGGTGAACCGAGCCAGTTAGTAGGGAAGGCAAGAGGTAAGAGGGCAGCGAAGGAAAACATTTTTATGTATACATTTACAATTTGGCTGGACAAGGATGAATGAAGGCCCAAAAGCTAAAAAGGAAACAGTTGTGAGTCACCTCACAGAAGGCTGTTTGCCTGGGTGAGGGGGACTGTGTGTTACAAGACAGCACCTACAGGGAAGTCCTGAGAAGTAACCAGATTGCAGGCCTGCAAAAGAAAGCTAACTGTACAATGAGAATACCCCTGCTCCCCAGGATTGTAAAGAACCTGTTAGAGCACCTTCTATGACAGAAGATGTTGTATAGTCAGGAGGGACTCACCAGCTAAGTAAACACGCCTGCACTTTTCCCTCTAATCTCTCCTTCCCTTTATCTGACCCTCAGGAGAAAGACAGGGGAGATGAAGAGTGAAGTACAGACCAATTACCTTCTTCTATAGTGCTGGTCACTGAGCCACTTCTCATTCCAGATATGTAGGGCATGAAACATCTTTAATGGTGGTGAGATTAAAATGTTTATTTAGAGTAGACTGAACTAAATACCACGAAAATGAAACTGTTCCAAGACTCTGCTCAGAGATGAAAATGGCTACAAAGGTATGGGATCGGTTTGAGTTGTGTCTACAGTGAGAAAAGGAGATCTAGTGAATCATGCTGAAGAAATTTGTAAGAGAGAGAGAAAAAAATATTGTTTCTTGACTGCACCCTGTTGAGTTCAGGCAATTCAAAGCACTGCTTGTGTATATGGGGTCACTCACTTTCAAATATACTTTGCACTAATTCCTTTCTTTTAAAATAAAGTGTCCCAAATCCTCCAAATATATCTCATACAACAGAATGCAAAATAAGGTATTTTATGTCCAATATAACTTCCAGGAACTTCAAACACACTAATTCATCAATAAATAGGTATTTTATATTCATTCATTTAAATATATATTGAGTGCTGCAAATAGGCACTAGGCTATAAATATGGGCCTAGAAAACCATACATTTCATATTTTATATAAAACTTAATACAGCAAAAATGAACATGCTTTGAGAGTTCCATTTGTTAAATATCATATTTATTTTTTAGACAGATAAATATTATTAAAGTGCTCCTGCTAACCTCATCATTGGAGTAAGGTGAAAAATTGAACTTAAGTATTAAAAAAGGGTGGAATATGATTTATTCACTAAGAGAAATACAGATAAAGTACCTTGAATGTCAAAAGAAGAATCATATGAAAATGTGAGGCATTTCAGGCACAGGAATCACAAATGTCTATCAAATTAGTGTCACAATACTGATCAGAGAATCAGTATTTCACAATCTAATTTTCCAACCCTACCCCCAGGTTTACATCTTCTACCCCAGCAATAGTAATAGCTATCTTTGAGGTCCTTCTGAGACTTTGCTCCCGCCCCCCACATCACCATCTTCCTATATAATAAAAGCCTAATATGCTAAGTGTCCAGTCATTCACTCAATCAATGAAAGCATAATATGCTAATGATATGCTAAGGCCACTCAACCACTTGCTATAATGTATACTGACAGAGGGCAGACAGTCTACCAGTCCACCAGTTGCTATGACTGTGTAATAACCACCAAGGGGCAGACAGTCAACTGGTTGGCCAGTCATTATGACTCACACTGACCATCAAGGGGCAGACACACCAACCAATAAGTTATCTTCCTGCTGGGGTCGGGCCAATCAGGACTGAGTGAGAGGGGTCAGACATGCTTGGAGCCCTCCTGTGGTCCCTCCCTGGCTGGCCAATCTCCCGCATCCTTCCCCGGGCCCAGATTGTACACCAGTGGGGTCCCTCGGCCTGGCCTGCACCCTCTCACAATCCAAGACCCCTTGGGGGATGTCGGAGAGCCAGTTTCCTGACAGCAGAAAGACCAGTGGCTATAACATGCACTGACCACCAGGGGGGAGACACTCAATGCAGGAGCTTCTACCTGGTGGTCAGTGCACTTCCACAGTGGGAGTACCACTCAGCCAGAAGCTGGGCTCACAGCTGGTGAGTGTAGTGGCGGTGGATGGAGCCTCTCTGGCCTCCACGGCAGAGCTAAGGATGTCCCACTGCTGGCTTGGTTTGGGTGTCAGAAATCCCCCAATGGATCCTGGACTGTGAGAGAACACAGGTTGGGCTAAGGGACTCCCCTGAGTGTACCAATTCCATGCACTGGGCTTCTAGTATCTCTATAACTGCCCTCAGGTTAGGATATATTGTCCCCTTCATAGAAAGGGAGAAATTAGCTTTTCTCCTCTCTCCATTCTGCTGACTTTTGATCATATTATCTCTATTCCTATTCCCTTCAATTCTATGCATCCCGTCATAGACAATTAAGTTCAAACGTACCAGGTAATAATAGTGAAAAAGGCCGAGATTTGTTCTAAAGCCATAGACTGAAATCCATGTCTTGACTCTGCCCCTTACTCTTCATTTAGTGAGGCGGCTTAGAAAAATACTTTTCCTCCGACCGTCTAAGTTCTTCTAAATTGGCTAATAATCAAATTCACATAAATAGATTAAAGGAGAAAATGTCCAAAGTTTATGATAGATGTCCGTGCCAGGAAGGTGTCATGAGATAGGGGAATTCCCAAAATACATTCGGCAGTGGAAGTTTATATGTCATTATAAACAAAAGAGAAAGGGGCAGGGGTTTGCAATTGAACACACATAGCAAGTAAATTCCTGCTTGGCACCCTAGAAAAAAATGAGACACAGAGGTGTGCTAGTGATAGGCCCCCGCTTGAACCCATCATATCTATCACACTTATTTCAAATTAGCTAAGGTGAGTGTGCTAAGAATCCCCTCTTAGAGTAGGTTTTTCTACTTAAATCTCTTGGGCAGAAAACAGAGGATTAAATGCTTTGCCGAGTTGTTTCTTTCTTCTTCTTTTTTAATGTTTTTATGGATTTCAGAGTGGAAGGGAGAGGGAGAGAGAGATAGAAACATCAATGATTAGAGGGAAGCATTGATCAGCAGCTGCCTGCACACACTGCACTGAGGATAGAGTCCACAACCCATACGTGTGCCTTGAACTGGAATAGAATTGTGACCTCTTGGTTCATAGGTCAGTGCTCAACCGCTGAATCATACTAGCCAGGTTTTTTGTTTCTTGATAACCAGCTTAAAAGTCATGATCCTAAAAGGAAATTTTTGAGTGGCAAACTTTGGTTCCCTTCATTAGCTATTCATTTAATATCCTGAGCTTCATTTTACTTCTCATATGAAGCCCCTCTAACAGTTATGAATATAATGTGAAGTATGATTTTTAAAAATACTTTATAGTCTATAATAAAACATGTGTAAACATTTTCTAAAACATTCAGAATTAAATCAATCATGTTGCTGCAACACATTGCATCTAAGTGTATCTTAACACTTTCTACCACTATAGTTTCAATTTACTTTTCTTTCCCATTAGAAAATGAATTCCTAAAGAGGAAGACTTTTTCTCATTCATCTATGTAGCCTAATCTACAGCAGGGATGCAAAAAGGTTAGTTAGTATTTCAGGTTAGAGGAATAAGACAAATATTAGCTAAAAATGTAATTAGATTTCTAAAATAAATGTGAATATAAGATTTTACAATAAGTTACAAGTTGTAGTGATATAGAAATATGACCTAACTTATGAGGATGTTTAAGGTGCTTAGAAAAAAATGGGTAAGCAGGAATCCATGAACAATACACAACCCCCAGAGGGGGTTATTAGTGCTGGTGCCAGGCCAGCCCTTTAGGTGTGGTCTCACAGTCCCCATCCCAACACAGGGATTTATGCAAAGCCCACGAAAGATCCGGAAGTGCTATCCATGTCTTGGAGATAAAGAAACCAAAGGGGATAAAGGGAGAGCTTCTCCATATTGGTTGGCTCAGGGTTTGGAGAGAAACGATCTCCCCTGAATCACTGTGCTAGTACATGCGAAACATCTGAAAATAAATGGTTTCTTCTTGTATCTCCAAGTACTCCTGTGTATTTTAAGGTCACCTGGTAAATTATGTAACATAATAATCCTAGGAGTTTAATTAATGTCTGTGATGCTCTCTTCATCTAAAGTGGTGGTCAAAGCTTTGTTCCATTTCAGAGGATGTTAAAGACAAAGAGAATTGTACATATGAAAAGCTTGGAACTTAAAAAAAAATTTTAGGAAGGTCTTTTAATTTCCAATTCTATGCTCTTTCCACATCAGTGACATTTGAGTTATTGTTTTAATTTGAGTTTCCTTGAGGGCCCTGGCCAATGGGTGATCCTGACAGTGGAAATTGGTTTCTGCATGGTTTCTCTCTGGGTGAAGCTGCTGAGCAGGGTGCCAGTCCCACACTGCTAGGCATCTGTCCTTATATAGGAAGACCTGCACTTCTCTTGGGGACAGCATTTGCCAGATGTCTTTTTAGTGAAGTATAGTTCTTACTATTAAAACCCTTTCTCCAGATGTTGTGCTTCCTACTCCCTCTCACACTGCTGTGGTGGCTGTCACTGCCAATGTCTAGAGCAGCAGCTACTCCTGGTGGTTGTGGACTAATCACCCCAGACAAGAGCTATTCACCTCATGAATGAGTTTACCTTTCTACTCCTCCAGGTAGTTTGAGGCCTTAGTTCTTACCTTCCTGGTCCTGCTGAGAGAAAGTGCTATCAGAGAAATACATGGTTAGAATTTCTCTGTTGCTAATGGGAGTGGGGTTCTTGAGGTACCCTTGGAATAAGCATTTCTGGAAGCCCCCATAGTAGGGTGAGATATAGTTCACAGCTTTATCTGTATGACCTTGAGTTTCCACAATCCAGTCCTGGAAGATGTGCAGCTGAGGATGTGCTAGAAGCAAGCACAGTGTCCAGGGTTTCCGTTCCATGGTGGAGCTTGGTCTGGCACACCATCAGGCTAGCTGTAGTCCACCATTACATTGTGTTCAGCTGGCTGCAGTTATGTGGGCAGATGCAGAAGTGTGAGAGCTCTGCAAGTCAGGAGTGTGAACCCAAGAGAGTAAGAGAGAGAACTTTGTTCAGGAGCTTATGCATCTCAAATCTTCCTGTGCTTTCAGCGGCCCACTCTGGCCAATGACCTATTTTCAGATGTGACCGATGGGAAAATACCTTTCCTATTTCACTGGGCATGTCTATAATATTCACCTTCCCTATTAATTAACAACCAGGTTATTATAATAATACCAGAACAGTGGGCATTCTCTGGAAGAGGAGTGTGCTCTTGGCTTCTTTGAACCAAGTACTGTCTAATCAATAACCAAAGGAATATTCAAAAGACTCTTGTTCTGTTGGTCTTGTTGACATCCTTTGTCTTATTCTGTTGATTTCTACCCCTTGATCTTCCAAATTTATTGATGCTCTTGGGGTCCTGAATCATGTGAGCTCTGGTGAGGTCCAGGTATACTGGAAGGTGCTGGATGACTCAGCCTCGGAGTCCTATACTTATATTTCTGACACTTCCATGGCTCTTAGAACTTGTTTCCAAGATAGAATCAAATGTCCCTCTATTGTGTTCTTTACAGAACTGGTGAGAAGTGCATGCATCATGTTTGTCCTCAAGTTTCCATGTCTTCCCCATTAACAAATGTCGACATTGAAAAAAATCAAAACCATTGCTTACAAATCATTCCTTCTCAGTATGTTGGAAAACATCACCTTTGATAGCCCTCACCAGCATTTGTGTATACCAACTGCTTCAGAACCTGTCCAGATGCTCAACATGTCCCTTAACAAGCTAGCTGAAACTTCACTTGTGTTTACAGCAATAAAAACTCACCTGGAGATTCAAGCCCAGGGTAATGATAAACATGATCAAGTTCTTTTATTGCAGTCTGTTCCCCTGTATACCTGCTTGAAGAGCCCTTCCAGACTGTGTCAAATATTCTTTAATTTACTCAATATAAGCAAGGCTGCTTGCTTTCCATTTCTTGTAACTTAAAGAGATTGTGTCAGAAATGTTTTTTTCTTTTAAAATGTTGTTACAGATACAAAGCAAATTTAAAGAATGTCAGAGGAATCTCTGGCTGCTTAACAATAGGAGCTATGATCACACATACAGGGACTGTATGTATGGACGGAGAAGATTTTTTGAAGCGTGGAAAGGAGTATTTTTTTTTAAGTAGAAACAGTCTTTTCTAATTTATCTTGGCCTTCTCCCCTGGCAGTGTTTTTAGAAGAATTAATGAGATATGGTCTGAAAATCACTTTGTGCTCCTTAGAGAGGTGCTATGCAAATATAAGGTAATAGTATAAGGAGTCATTATGTTAAGAGTCAGGTAATTATTTGAAGGACTGGGAAACTTAACTTTAACTCAACATGATTGAAATATTTGTTGAACTTTTGAAATGACTGATGGCAAATTCTAAATGAGAATCATTACTGTTGTCAGCAACCTCAGAAAGTGTCATCAAACAATATTCTTTGTGCAGAGTTAGGTGTCTTATAAACCTAATCATACTCATTTTCCAACAGAAGAAAATACAAAACAGTTTGCTTTAGCCAATATTGAAGTATTTCCACAGAGAGCTTTAATTTACTTTATAATCCACAGTGGTATTTTACTACAGTGCACAGTCGTTAGTGCATTTAACTAGCTTTTCAGTCTCATAAACCTGAGGTTATGGTGGGTTAATTTTCCTCTTTGTCCACCTGATCTGTCAAACTCCACCTTTTCCCCCTTTAAAACTAACAGCAAGATGACTGATGACAGCCAACTACAAGTCCACCTTTTGAATACATGACCTTTTATGGAATCAAGTTAGAAACTCAGGGAATACAAACAAATCATGGTAAATTCATAAATGAAAATTGTTCAACATCCACTGACCAGTTAAACAAATTATCATCATGCCCATTTGCTCCTAGAGATCATTTAAAATCGATAGTCTTTAAATTATAGAGAAAATTAGTTACCTCATAAGAACTAAAATAATAAGTCTAGTACAATGAGCTGGGAAGGTCTTTATGAATGACATAGCCACCTGATGAGTGACAATTCCACATTTAATTATAATGATAGACAATTTATAACTCTCCCACTGTTCCCTCAATCTATGCTACATTGGCAGGGTTTTCAGCTGAGGGAGTTATATGCTGGGAGAAACCTCCGTCTTAGAAAATTTTATCACATCTCTGTGACAAAGATATATAGACAAAGGCTCTATTACAGGAGACACTGGTTTTGCTTTGAGAAACCAAGTGTCTTATAGCAGAATTTTCCAACTAGAGATCCAAGCTTATAGTTTTCATCACATGCCATTTTTCAGTATAATCTTTGGGTCTCCCCAGTAAGACAGAAAGGACTAAGTGAAGAGTATTCTTTATCTTCTCAGCTTATACATGACAATAAAAGGGCAATACGTAATTAAATCGGAAGACTGAACGGCCTTCCAGATGACATTCTGGACAACCTTCTGGACTAAACTGGGGCTGTGAGGCCTGAAGTGACAGCCGGGACCAAGTTGTATTTCATTCATCTAGCCTCTGGTATTGTGTAATATTGTATCATCCTTCACAGAGTCTCCCACTACCTGGTAACCTATCTGTCTCTCCCCATCCTCCCCTTATTTAGAACTTCTCATCTTTAAACACAAATGTCCCTTCTTGAGGGAATCCTAACTCCCAGAGACCACTGGGACAGATGTGGAATCTTGGTGCAGAAGACAATGCAGGGGAAGAAATAAAAACTATTATTATCTTTGAGTGCTGCGACTTGTAGTAAGGACTAGACAGGATCTTTGGGGTTCTTTGTTGGGGAGCACAAGAGACTTGGTTGGAAAATAATAAGGAGAACATTCTGATGTGTGGAAGGTCGCCTGCCCTGTTTATCGGGATTTTGACTTAGGGGAGACTTAGGAGAGTGTGGAAGGCAGAGCCCCTAATTATTCCTTGACCTTTACAAACAAGAATGTGCATGTGCAGACCCCTATGTGTTTACTGGAATCTTTATGCTTAATCCTTGGATATCCTTGCTAGGAGGACAATGTAGACACAAGTGTCCTCTCAAGATTACTCACCCTACTGATTATATCTAAAGATAAAAATTCTAATAAAAGCCTATTGAGGCAGGCAAGGGAGGTTGCTCTGGCCGCTAGAGCCAGGAGCCCCTAAGCCCTCTCTTTCACAGTCAAACTGTGTCTGAGTAATCTGGTCATTCATCATTCAGGGGCTGCTGGTCAGCCCTGGAAATTCTCTATAGGAAACTTAGGGCACATGTCTATATCTTGTGCTTGAGACTATTTTCACAATAGTGAGAGATCATAGGGAGTCAAATTTACCTTATCTTCTAGAAAAGTTTGAGTACTTTGGGTATATATTTTTAAACCATCCTTAACAAAGAGCAATTAAGACTGGAAAAAAGATGTGTGCAGAGATCTGCTAACAGTGTCACAGCCTCTATGCCTCCACCCATCACACCATATTATATTTAGCATCCTCTACACCATTAGATGAATTTTAATTCTCAAAATAGAAAACATGTCTCACAATTCAGAGAAGTTATGTAGCACAGTGGGAAAATATTTAAGATATCTAAAATGCATTTCTGTTTTAAAATATAATACCTTCTAATAAACTATAATTCAATAAATGCATTTACATTCAATTGGAAAAAACATTTTTAAGACAGAGGCTAACATAATATTTAATTAAAAGTCAAAAAAATACAAAATGTCCAATGTCAACACAGTTATTTAACATTGTATAGGAACTATTGGAACTACAAGGCATTGTAACTAGAAAAGGAAAAAAAGAAGTATATAAGAGAAGAAAAACCTAATTTGTGTCACATTACATAGTTGCAAGAATTTTCCTATACAACAGAATCATCCCTCAAGATTTCTGAGTCTTGTACTGTCTATTCTGGAGAGCTATCCTTACTAATAGTATCCGTACCGAAAGGGTCAAGTGGTGTGAGTGACTGGACTCACAGGGTCTTGGGACATGGGGGAGTTCACTCTAACTCAAACAGTTAGACTACGGGACTGAAAAGTCTTCTTTGGAGATCATGAAGATAGCTTTCTAGGTGCAAGGTCACTGTGCCAGTGTCCACCCAACTCCCTGGTGCTCACCACTAAATTTCCTCTAATCCGTGTCAGGCACCATGCACTCTGTCTCACTCACTCTCTTGCCACACACTTTCTTTTCATTCCCCAAATTGACTCTTCCCTTTCCTGCCTGGAGCCTTTACACAGTCTCCCACTACCTGGTAACCTATAGGTCTCTCCCTATCCTCTCCTTACTTAGAACTTCTCATCATTAAACACACAACCCTGATATCACTTCCTCAGGGAATCTTAAATCCCTGAGACCAAGGGAAGTGCCCTGGTTAAAATATTCATAGTATTATACAGCTCTTCTTCATAATCATTATCTTATTTAGAATTCAATTGCCATATAATTAATCATTCAGTTTTTATCTCCTTTCCTCCCTCTTCTCTCCATCTTTATGAGTTTAATATTTATAATGGCCACCATTGAAAACCTAGACCTTGCCCATCACCTGTACTGATCAGAGGTATAGTTGATGAATGAATGATTTTCATCACTGGAGATTTCTTATTTTTAGAAAGCTATTCTTCCCCCAGAAGAAAACAAACAAAACATTGCTGTCCATATTAATTTCCTTCTCTTCTATCTAAGAATAACTGTTTGAATCATTCAAAGAAATCAACTTCTTTCACAAAACAAGCTTATAACTTTTGAAGAAAGTTCTCATGCCCTCTGTATTTTCCCTTCATAGTAAATGGCATTCACTCGTTAATGAGAAAGGATTTGTTGAACATCTGCTCAGACTGGGCATAAAGTTCAGAGCTCTTCCTCACTCTTTATGTGACACTGGGGTTTCCAGGCCTTTCAACTCAATGCCAATGAGAATAAATCTTGAGAACATTGTGTCTCTATTCCTTTTTCTCTAGGCCATTTTTTGCTGCTCTGTTTGTTTGTTTTTTTATTTGTTTGTTTTTTCTTTAGTGTACACATTAGTCCTCACTAGCTTCTGCAATTGGAGAAACTCACTCTTCACTGTGCTTCTTGATCTTTTTATCTCAATATTCCCAAAATTTGATGTTGTTTTCCTCAGGGGTATCTGATGTTTATTAGTGGGCAGATGGTGGTAATAATAAAGAGACTCATAGGGCTCAGTTTCAAGAATTATGTAAATTATGGATGTGGGAAGAAATATAAAATAAACATATTAATACTTAAAAATATTTTCCTGCAAGTTTTATGCCCAAAGGAAAGTGAAAACTATTGAAAGCTGTAATATAATATGAAATTCAGGAAGAATGTCCTTTTTCAAAATGAGTATTCTGCAGAAGCTATCTTTTCTACATAAAGAGAAAAAATACTTGAGTGGGGCAATTATTATACATATAACATGGACAAACTAAATAAATAGCTGGAAAACCCAGTAAGAAATGTGCTGAACCTATATGAAGAACCTTTTGGTGGCTATAAAATTAAGAAAAAAAATAATGAACAAAACTTATGATAACAAAGTAAAAAGTGAAAATGAGAGGCTGGAAAATGGCTTAAGCTAATTAAAAAAGTTAAGTGCAGATTTCAGACAAAACAGCTCTTATGGAGGTTGAAAGAGTATTGGTGCCTCTATAATTATAGTAAACTGCCTTTAGTCAAATGTAAAACTTAACATCTCTAAACCTTTGTGGCAGCTGCTCTTCCCAAAATGATATGTACTTTTGGATCAGTTCATAGAATACCAAGGGAATCTTTGTGACTCCGTACCCCAGGGTCACATCAAAACACTGGCTTTAAAGTAAGGGCTTTATTAGAAAAGGATAACTTGGAGGACGTTCCTGACCAGACAGCTGCTTGGACAGTAGGGCTGGGATATGAAACTTTCCCCAGGCAGGGCCTTCATTTTATTTTTTTAATCTTGGGACATCTTGTGGGATTATTGTAGAGGAAAAAACATGAAATGCTTGTCTTAGAGGATGTTAAAAAGCTAACACCAGTTCAGCATGCTGCATTACCTTCTAGTTCTGATTTGGAGCACAGAGAACAGGGCATGTTCACTGAGAAGGTTTCCACCTCAAGGGCAGATTTATGAGGATATTTGTTTTGTATCAGGAGTGAGAGGTCATGTTATCCAATATGAAAAAAACAAACAAAACCAACCAACAAAAATAAAACAAAGAATCGCATATAAGAGCATGTCACAATGACTCAGACACTATTCATATTAATCAGCATAGATAGATAATCAGCATATATTTCTATCTATCTATCTATCTATCTATCTATCTATCTATCTATCTATCTATTGAGAGAGAGAGAGAGAGAAGAGAGAGAGAGAGAGAGAGAGAGAGAGAGAGAGAGAGAGAGAGAATTGTTGTTAATGATCTAAACACAGTAGTATATAAACTGCTTTTATTTTTCTCCATTGCCTTTTCAAGTTCACTTTAAGAAGCTTATCTTTCTACTGGTCCAGAATGAAATTTTGAATATGGTCCATATCTTTCCTCATGTATTTTAGTGAGAAAGTCTTCCTCAATTCAATAAATAAATTACAATGTCAGTAACAAAGTGTTTCACTTTCATCTTGCCATACCTATCCTTATATAGACTGGAAATTAGAAAGTGCTACTGCTTGTATTACATGTCCCACCTGGGTGATTAACCATTTACCTTTATGATGAGAGTGTCCTTAATTTCTGATTGTTGATCTAACAGAGGAAGAGAGAGAAACTTATTAGTTAAGTATTGATTTTACAGCTATTTCACATTAGGACAGGTTTGTGGTTTAGGGAAGATATATGAAGGTGGTACTGTTGGACAAAAACAAAGTACATCATGATTCAAACAGTGACTTGGTTTAAAAAGACTCTCAGCTACAGCCAGTAAAATTTTGGTGTTGGGACTGGGTGTTTTGGGTAGGACATAGTAAGGCCACAGTGAGGTACAGCTCTATTCATAATAGAGGACACTGAAGGAGGAGTTTCGTGAGCCCCAGCTTCAGAGGCAGAAGCAGTAAAATGAAGAGAAGGCCAATTCCAGAACCACAGAGAGCTGGAGAGTTCCTCAAGGTGCACATTCCGTATCTCCTCTATCTATGTCGACTTTGTTTCCACGAGTTTTGTTGTGTTGTGTCTTTGCTTTGAATTTGTTGCAAAATCTCTAACTTTTCACCTCCTGAACAAAAGAGTCCTGCTGGGCAAAGGATTCAAGAGCAAGTGCAGAACAACAGCAGTGTCAGTATCATGGAGTAAAAGTTAATCAGGACTCAAGGACAACCCCTAACCCCAGGCAGTCCTGGCCCCAGCTCCAGGGAAGGTGTCCACCTGGTGTTCTCTCCAGGAGGACCTCAATCATTAATGTGTATTGGTTGAACTTGTTTTAACAGCAGAACCGTTTTTGTTTTTACTCAGAACTCCTCTCCCCACCCCAGTGTGTGATGGGATTGGATGAAGGATTTGGAGCTGAGGTCTGGGTAATGGGAGAGTTGATTAAACAGTCAAGCCCTTTTTTAGCTAAGGGAGAGACATGCTCAAGTTGAAGGCAGAACTGAATCACACAGAACAGTCAAACAGAGTTTTATTTTTTTTATTTTAAAATATATTTTATTGATTTTTACGGAGAGGAAGGTAGAGGGATAGAAAGTCAGAAACATCAATGAGAGAGAAACATCAATCAGCTGCTTCTTGCACACATCCTACTGGGGATGTGCCCATAGCCAAGGTACATGTCCTTGACCGGAATTGAACCTGGGCCTTTCAGTCTGCAGGCCGACACTCTATCCACTGAGCCAAACTGGTTAGGGCTGGAGTTTTAATTTAATAAGCCTTGGGAATGAAGAGAAGAGGCTAATGAATGAGACTGTTATCATAGGAAAGAAACATGGAGGAGGAAAAGTCTTTGGGTCCTCATATACACTGTGGCAGAACATCATAATACATCTTCATTTGTAAATATAAACAACTACGAAACCCACTACCTATTCGAAGAAAATCCATACTTGGAGGAACTGACTCCCATTGAGACACAATAAATGCCAGAAGAGAATTTTGAATGTCTTATTAGCAATTTCAATGAGTTTTGAGAATTAATAAAATGGATGCTATAATGAAAATATAAAACTGCAAAGAGATAGTTTTGAATATTAAAAAACCCATTACATTCTCAAAATAGAGTTTTGGAAAATGAGCACATCTCAAGAGAGAAACATAATATAGAAAAAATATTTAGAGTTGAATACATGGCATTTAAAATTAGATAAAGAAATAGGTGTTTCCTCAACACTGCATTGAAAATATAAAAGAGAAATAAATTATAAATGACCTGAATATACATGAGATCTAATAATCTTAAAATAAAATGTACAGATCCGAAAAGTGGTATCAGACTCCTTAAGAAAAACACACACAACTAAATGAGAAGTAATAAAATAAAAATACTGTTTTAAAAAATGACTTGGGTTTTCCTATTCTAAAGATTGTTTCTCCTTTTCAAAGATAGATATTTATATACATTCATTAGTTTACTTATTTATGTGAAAATTGATTTAACCATTATTTACTGAGAAATAATGTTTAGGGCAAGTAATTGTATACAATTTTTAAAATTACAGTTTTTGCCTCTGAGTTCATGTTGCTTGAGACTATCACACAATTATATATGTGAAAGTGTGCAGAGGTGAGAATCTAGCTCAGCTATGTTAATTTTCTTACCAGACCCCATATTGTTCCTGGTGGGGAGAGGTCTTCTCTCCATGTGTTGCTCATGGGAGTAGGCTTCATGTGATATCCTGAGAAATGGAAATTTCTGAGTTTCACATGGAAGGATGAGATATTGTAGAAAGCTTTATTTCTGAGTGGAAAGGATGAGATATTGTAGAAAACTTTATTTCTGTTGAATCAAAGTCCCGGGTTTCCAAGGAAGAGCTGTAGCTATGGCTTTAGTAGGGCTAGAATAAAAGCCAGTGTCCAGAATTTTTGCTCCACATTAGAGCATTGTCCAATCCAGCAAGGGGTTCACTTAGTTTGTGTACCTGTTGCAGTCCATCATTCCATTGTGTTGGGGGTTCACATAGCCATGAGCCACACAGGTGAATGCAAGTCAAGAGAGCCATGAGCTGCCCTAGCTAGTTTGGCTCAGTGGCTGGAGCCTCGGCCTTGGGACTGAAGGGTTCCAGGTTTGATTCCTGCCAAGGACACATGCCTGAGATTGCGGCCTCCATCTCCAGTAGGGGCATGCTGGAGACATACGATCAATGATTCTCTTTCATCATTGATGTTTCTATCTCTCTCCCTCTCCCTTCCTCTCTAAAAATATATATATATATATATGAGAGAGAGAGAGAGAGAGAGAGAGAGAGAGAGAGAGAGAGAGAGAGAGAGAGAGAGAGAGAACCATAAGCCAAGAGCGAGTACCCCTTTGTTAGGGAAGTTATGTATCCCCAAATTTTCCCAGGCTTACAATGGCCCATCCCATTCTGGCCAATTGTCTCTGTTCCCAGGTTTGCCTGATAGGCACCTTCCCTAGTCGCACCTCACTGGCCATGACTCTTTCGCCCCTTTGTTGGACTCCATCCCCAGGGATCTACAGAGAATGAGCCTGTGGTTCCCTGGAGAGTTTGAAATTGCAGCTTCCTGGTGAAGCTTTCCAGTGATCATGCTTATCATGTCTGGCCTCCCTTTTTTTCTAATTTCCCTTTATTAATAACTAGCTAATTACAACATTATCAGTATGACCTCTTCTTTATATTAAGGATGAGAAAAGCATATTTTGTTCTTTATGATTTTGAGAATGAGTTTTATGTGATTAAAGTTTATCTGCAAAGTGTTGGCAACCTCATACCTTATTTTACAATAAGCAATGTTATTCCTTTTTCAACATATGAACATATTGCTATTTCAAATATATTTCCACTGAAGAAACAAGTTTCTCACTTATTTTTATTAATTAAAAATAAATATCTGTCATCAGTGATTATGATATTTTAGAATATATTTAAACATGACATATTTATTTAATTTTATTTTGAATTTCATAAGTAACAGCTTAGATATATCTATTTGTTGCTGTTACTTCTTAAAACTAATTTATATGCATCTATATATGTTAATGAAACATTTCAAGATTAGAGGTCATGACAGTTTTTTACTTATTTTTCTTGAAAAAGTTCTCAGAGCTTAGTAATTAGTGCAGGCAGATCTCAACTATTAACAGTGACTTCCTGACTTTGTAATATGTCTGTCTGTCCAACCTATGCTAATCAACATTGTGCAGTGGACAATTCATTTAGAGATAAACATTTTCACAGGTCATTATCAATGTCCTTCAAGAGTAAATTCTTCTCTGAAAATTTTCAATTAATGTCTTCTAAGTGTTTAGTTAGCATTTAACAAATTTGTTCAAGATATCAAAAGTGCAAATGAAACAAATAAATGAGTAATTTCCACAAGGGCAATATCTCTACCTGGTACATGTTCATATTACAAAATTGATATTTTACATTTATAAACTTTTAAATATACATTTAAAAATTGTTGTGCCCATATATGAACAACAGTTTAAATATTCTAGATGGCCTGGAAATTGATAAGTATATATTTTAACCACCAAACATATATTTAATTGCCAAAGTGTTATGACTTTATTTTATGAGTTTTTTAAGTCCAGGGATACACATTTTCTTTTATGAAAATATACATTCTCTTTTTAAAGGGGTGACTATCCTCAAATGGAAAGGAATTATACACAATATAATATAAATGCGAAGTATTGCATATTTTAAACAGGGGAACTGAAGGAAATGTTGGAATTTTCCAGGATATGCTGACAGCTGTCAAATGTGGAACTAACATGTATCAGTGATGTCATTCCAAGAAAAGGATATAATTAAAGCGGAAAGTGGGAGAAAGGTGACAATGGCACAGAAATAGAACTTCTTAGCTGATCTTTAGCACTAAGTATATAATGTAGCAAAATATATTTTATTAATTTTATTTACTTGGATGAATAGATTAGCTATGATTATAATAACTTAGAATTTCTTATATATCATTGAGGAAAGAAATTAAAATGAATATTTGAATTTATAAGTGGGGAAAACATGACCATATCATTAATCTGTTACAATAAAAGTTCAACTGAACTACCTATCAAACAAAGTAACATAATATTGAAGTTAAGTGCAGAAACTCTAAGGTAAAATATTGGGTTCAAATCCTAGTTCCTGCATGCAGAATATGAATCTTTGGAATATTACTTGTCTCTTTTAATCTCTATTTTCTCAAAGGTATGATAGAAATATTGATAGGATATATCATAAATGTTTATAAGAATTGAAAAATAATATTTAAGATTTTCAATCTGTGCTGGGCACATAGGTCTATATACATTTTGTCATAATTTAAAAAAGCCTATAAGTAAATAATGTGCAGACATCAATTAGAACCAAACTCTTATAGAATTAATGTAAAAAAATATAAAAACTAAAGTGAAGCCATAATGTATAAGTTCATACCAGTGATTTCATCAAGTCAAGATGCTTGGGTAGGTTGTAAAAACCAGAGCTGAGAAGTATTAACTTTGCAACCAAATTGATCTGGGATTAAAATTAGCCACCCATTCTTTAATATTTGTGAAACCATGAAAAAAATACAAATACATTTTAATTTTCTACGTTTTCATCTATACAGTAAATCTTATAAGGCTATTATCTAAGAAGATACTTTATGTAACATTCTTCAGTATTTGGTACTGTATTATGCCCTAAAAAATAAGTGTCCTTGAGAAATGAATGTTTAGTTTGCTTTGAACACACCCTCCCACATCCAGTATTTTTAAAACATGGACAGAATATGTTTTTAAAAATCTATTTGAATGTGTTAGAAAGCTGTTTGTGTTAAAGAAAAATTATTCTGACACTGCTTGTTTAAAAAGATAATGAAGACTGTGTTCAAGACTATTTTAGGGGTTAAAAATCATTGCAACAGGAATGAGAGATTGTTCTCAACTTTCAAATACAACAGAAAAGTGGGAATTATAATTAACAGAGTAGACTGAGAGGGTCAGTGGAAGAAAAATTACTAAGAGGAAATACAAAGGATTGGAAGATTCTTGCTAAAAGTAGGCCAATGACATCAAAGGTGGGAATGAGGAACTTGTTCAGATGTCAACAATTTTTAGATATCAAGGGTCGGAGTTTGACTTGGAAAGATTCTTTGCTAAAACTGACTGAGGTAGACTGAAGAAGAAAAAAGCCAAGTTGAAAAGAGGACTCACAGAAGCTTACCTAATGATAAGCAATAAAAATCTGCTGAGCAAGAATAAGAAAGAGGAGAAAAGTCAAGAGAAGTAGGCCTGCCATTTAGTGATATGATTTTGTTTAAGAGGTTGACAATAAAATAAAAGTTAAAGTGACAGAGTGAAAAGTTGAACAGAGCTTCCAGCAGACTCCTGTGAATGGTTTGACAAAAACTGAATTTTAAGGACCTCCAATTTCAAATTCTGGGATGAAGGAATATTACAAACACTTTTTGGACCTCTTAGAATGATCTATGTTAGGAATAAGTGTGAACTGAAGTAGACTATACTGCGATTGATGTCTAGTCTTTAAATATGTCCTTTTCTACTTGGGTATTGTAACATTCACCTACTTTTGAAGCAAAAATAAGTCCTCTTCTGAAAGGTTAATCAAATATTTCCAGTTTAAGATCTGACATACCAGGGATGACAGGGCAAACTGCCATACTTAAATCTGAAAAAACAGCAGAAGACAAAAAATGCAGCCAAGATCTGCTTTTAAGATCTGCAGACGTTTCAGGAGGAATAAGCTTATAGGAACACTTAAATGATAACTTTGGTGCATTGGTGCAGCAGAAACATGACAATGGAACCACAAGGGTGTACTTTAGAGGTAGGAGTACCTCATAGTTCCATACATTTTACCTCCAGAAACCTCACAAGGTTCTCTTTGTCAAGAGCCAAGAAAAATCTCCTAATGGGTCTAGCAAGAGGATGGGAAATGCAATCATTTTGAAATACACCCAGAGTGTTCCATAATAAAGGCCTAATACAAAGAAAAAGAGTTATCTGGTCTTATCTTAACTAGATGGAAGAGTATTTATTAACTTCTAGCTCTCGTTAGACTTTTGTAGCATGGTGGAGCAACGAAACACTTGTCAAGGCCCAGGGACATAAGCATATAAAATACAGATATAAAAATAAAATGAGAAAATGTGTCCCTTCTCTCACACTTTATCACCACATCAACATGATCACAGTATATTATCAGGGGATTACAGTTTAGTGAATTGCAAAGTACAGGTTCTATTAAAGGAATAAGGAACCACAAAGACAGAAGGGGAGACAAAAGCAAGGAAACTGGGACATTAGAAAAATTGTAAACTCATGGACACTTACAGCTAGAGGAAACATGAATGAAACCCAACTAACCCAGATAAACATAAAGTCTCACAATAAAGAACTTTATCAAATTCCTATGACCTAACATATCATATCCAGATTTCAACAGAATATTAAAAGACATTTTGATAAATAAAAAATAGTCTGAAGAGACAGACAAGCATCAGTACCAAACTCAGCTATGACACAAATCTTGAATTCATCAGCCTGGGAAATAAAAATAACTATAATTAATATGTTAAAAACTCTATGTTAAGGTTAATGAACTAACCTTAAAAAACTTGAGGTTATATATGTTAAGGAAAAAGGGTTAGGCTTCCTTACCTCAAGCTCACTCCTCCATCCAATGTAACATAACCAGACCACCCAGACTAGTTTATGTTGGGAATTCTTCACTAAAACTCATCTCACAGGTTATATATGTTAAGGAAAAAGTGGACAACTTGCAAAAAGAGATGAAAAATGTAAGCAGAGAGGTGGAAACTCTAAGAAAGAATCACAATAATTGCTAGAAATAAAAATACAGTAACAGAAATGAAAGATGCCTGATGACTGTTATGGTTTCATCAGCAGATTGAAAAAATCTATGAGCTTGGAAACAAGTCAAAAGAAATACCCCAAAATGAAACGCAAGAAAAAAGGAGTATAATTTTGTTATAAATGTGTATTGCAAAGTCTGAGACAACTACTAAAACAATGTTTAAAGTGCAATTAAATAACTAAGAAAGAAGAGAGACTAACTGCAAAAAATGCTTCTTTAAAACCAGGCAAGTCAGAAAGAGAAGAAAAACCAAAGACATTAAGAACAATAAATAGAAAACAGTTACAAATATAATAGATGATAATCCAAATATATCAATAACTACTTTGTATATAAATGATCTAAAAATAGCAATAAAAATAGAGGTTGTCTGGGTGGGGTGGGGGAAATGCAACTATATGTGACTGTAAGAAGCTACTGTATATGTAAACAATTGGTTAAGATAAAGGATACATTATATTAACACTATTCTAAAGAAAGCTGGAATAGTTATATATTATTTTAGAAAAAACAGACTTCAAACAAGGAAAATTATCATGGCTAAAGAGGGGCATTAGATAATGATAATGCAGTCAATTGCCTAAGAAGACATACAAATCTTTAACCAGTATTTACCTAACAACATAATGACAAAATATGTGAGGCAAAAACTGATAGAATTACAAGGAGAAATAGACAAACCACATTATAGGTAGAGACTTCAATACTTCTCTATCCATAAATATTAGCTAAAGCAGGCAGAAAATCATTAAGGATATAGTTTATCTGAGCAGCACTATAAATAAGCTTGATCTAATTAACATTTATAGTCTTCCATCCAAAAGAGCAGAATATGCATTCTTCCCAAGATCACATGGGGTATTCTACAAGATAGATTACATTCTAGACCATAAAAAAATATCATAGTATATTGGAAAATATAGAACTCATATAAGTGCCCTGGTTAGTGTTGCTCAGTTGACTGAGCATAAACCCATGCACCAGGTTGAGAGTTCAATTGTTGGTCAAGGTCACATGCCAGAGTTGTGGGCTTGATCCTCAATAGGGGGTGTGCAGGAGGCAGCTGAGAGATGTTGTGCTCTTACAGTGATGTGTCTCTCTCCCTCTCCCTTCTTCTCTCTAAAAATCAATAAACTATTCTTTAAAAAATAAGAAATCATGCAAGTATGTTCTCAGAGCAAAGTGGAATTTTATTAGCAATCAATAACTGAAAATAGGTGGAAAATTCTCAAATATTTTGAGATCAAACACACACACACACCACATTGGTCAAAGAAATATAAAAATATATGAAAAAAAGAATATTGAGATAAATAAAAATACAATTTTTAAAAGTTTGTAGGATGCAGCAAAATTTTTTTAAATTGTATTTTTATTTATTTATGTTTAGAGGGAATGTTATAACATTAAATCCATGTTATCACAGAAAAAAGATTTAAAACCAACAATCTAAGCATCAATCTTTGGAAAATAGAGAACATAGAGCAATTTCAACATAGAGTAAGTAGGAGTAAAACTATAATTAAAAATAAGTCAGAGTCATAACTGGCTTGACTCAGTGGTTAGAGCATTGGCCTCAGACTGTGGGGTCCCATGTTTGATTCCAGTCAAGGGCATATGCCTGGGTTGCAGGCTTGATCCCTAGGGTGGGATGTGCAGGATCCCCACTGGGGGATGTGCAGGAGGCAGTTGATCAATTATTCTCTCTCATCATTGATGTTTCTCTCTTTCTCTCCCTCTCCGAAATATATATACATATATATTAATTTCAGAGGCCCAGTGCATGAATTCATGCACCAGTGGGGTCACCTCAACCTGGCCTGTGGGACCGGGCCAAACCAGCTCTCCAATATCCTCTGAAGGGTTCTGTATTGCAACCCTACTGGTGCATGATCAGGGTTGAGGAAGAATGCTAGAAGGTGGCCAGCCAGGGAGGGACCAGGGGAGGGCTCCAGGGCATGTCCGGCCCACCTCACTCAGTCCCGATTGGCCGGACCCCAGCAGCAAGCTAACCTACTGGTCAGAGTGTCTGTCCTCTAGTGGTCAGTGCACATCACAGCAAGTGGTTGAATGGACTTAGCATATCATTAGCATATTACACTTTGATTGGCTAAAAGGATGACTGGATGACCAGATACTTAGCATATTAGGCTTTTATTTATAGGATTTCTGATTTTAAAAAAGCAAAAATCAAGGTAATTGAAATAAACAAGACAATAGAGAAAAGCAACAAACTCAAAAGTTGTTTCTTTGAGTAGTTTGACAAAATTGATAAAATTCTAGGCACTTTAACCAAGTAAAAAAGAGAATAATTCACAGAGGAAAATGTATAGCATTAAATGCATATATTTGAAAAGAGTAAAGACTAAAAAATCAATTGTCTTATCATGTATCTCATAAAATAAAAAATAAAAAATAGCAAGCCAAACATAAAATAGTAGAAAGAAGAATACCAGTGGCACTAATAAATCACTCAGCGATAATTTCCAGAGGAAGAGATTGACAGACAGAAAAGAGAGTCAGACAGAGAGACAGAGAGAACACAAGCCTTATAAGGATAATATATAAGAGATGAAAAGGGAATATCACTGAAGTTCCTATAGACATTAAACAATACTAAGAGGATAATAAAATGTAACTTCAAAAAATTTGAACATTTATATAAAATGAAATTCCTACAAAAATATAAATGACAAAAGGTGACACAGATGGAAAGTATAAATACTCATATATGTATTAAATTAATGTATACACACACACACACACACACACACACACACAGCATCTGACCAAATTCTAGTAATTCAAATCTAGTTTAATATTTTTTAAAAATCAATGTAATTTGCCAGATTATGAAAAATAATATATATGCCTATGTCAACAGTTCAGCAAAAACATTTGATAGAAAGTATCCTATATAATAAAGAGGTAATATGCAAATTGACCATCACACCCTCACACAAGATGGCCACCCCATGTGGTCATAAGATGGCCAGCAGAGAAGGGCAGCTGTGGGTAACCAGACTGGAAGCAGAGGGCAATTGCGGGTGACCAGGGGAAGACAGTTGGGGGTGACTGGGTTGGGCAGGGGAGGGCAGTTGGGGACGGCTAGGCCTGCAGGGGAGTAGTTAGATATCTACCAAGCTGGCTGGGGAGTGGCAATCAGGCAGGCAGGCAGGTGAGCAGTTGGGAGCCAGTAGTTCCAGATTGTGAGTGGGTTGTCCAACTGCCGGTTTAGGGATCAGGTCTAAATAGGCAGTTGGACATCCCCCGAGGGGTCCCAGATTGAAGAGGGTGCAGGATGGGCTGAGGGACATCCCTCTCTCAAGTGCACAAATTTTGTGCACCGGGCCTCTACTTTATGATGAAAATGGAGGGAATGTAGAAATAAGGAAACATTCACAGTCATAGACAGAATTCCAGGACTGGCCATCAAAGACCCTGGCCCTTTTATAATACAGTTTCTTTTCCTTATGGGTGCAACCTATGAATTTGATGCAATTTAATTCCAGAGACTGTGTTACATTATATGGCATAAGAGTGGAGCCTAATCTAATATAATCACAAGAAGTCTTTAAAAACAGTTTTCTCCAGCTGTTAGCAGAAATGGAAGTCAGAAAGGATCAAAGGTATTCTTACTAGGAGCTGGTGCTAACACTGAGCCAGGAATGGGGGACCTCAGTTCTTGAGTCACAGTGAATTCAATTCTGCCAACAATTTGATTAGTCCTGGAAGTGGATTCTTCCCCAGAATGTTCAGAGAAAAGGCACTTGGCCAATACCTTGATTTTGACCTTGTGAGACCTAAACAAAGAAATTAGCTGAATCAGCCAGGCATCTGATATAAAATAGTGAACTAATAAGTGAGAGTTATTTTGAGACATTAAAGTTGTCCTAATTTGTCATGTATTAGTAAACTAATACCTTGCCTGATAAACTGTGTCTCCCTCAAATAAGCAAAGAAAAACCCAACAAATTACATGAAATAATTTGACTTTGACATCAGGATCTAACATAAATGTTCATTATCACCACTTCTAATAATTTTAGCTGGAAGTCCCAGCCTGTACAGTAAAGCAAAACAAATAAATATGTGAATAGAAAAATAATAAATATATTATCATTTTTCATAGATAGGATTTTGAACCTTTTATTTTATTTATTTATTTTTAAGCTTTATTGTTCAGTTTATTAATTACATTGTTTCCCCTTTTTATCCCCCTATAGCTCCCCTCCACCCTGTACCTATCCCACCCTCCACCCTCACCTCCCCCTCCCCACTGTCCTCTACCAGTGTTGCAAGATTTTTGTCCAGTCTCTTGCTGCACTTCCCACAACCCTTTTCTCCCCAAGAATTGTCAGTCCATTCCCTCTCTATGTCCATGTCTCTGTTATATTCACCAGTCTATCCTGTTCAACAGCCTATCAATTCACATGATTTTTATGTTCATTTGTTGATAGATGTGTATTTGTTGTTCATAATTTTCATCTTCACCTTTTTCTTCTTCCTCTTCTTAAAGAATATCTTTCAGAATTTTGTGTAATATTGGTTTGGTGGTGATGAACTCCTTTAGCTTTTTCTTATCTGCGAAGCACTTCATCTGACCTTCAATTCTGAATGATATCTTTGCTGGATAGAGTAATCTTGGTTGTAGATTCTTGCTGTTCATCACTTTGAATATTTCTTGCCACTCCCGTCTGGCCTGCATCGTTTCTGTTGAGAAATCCGCTGACAGTCGTATGGGTGCTCCCTTATAGGTAACCAACTGTTTCTCTCTTGCTGCTTTTAATATTCTCTCTTTGTCTTTTGCTCTTGGCATTTTAATTATGATGTGCCTTGGTGTGGTCCTCTTAGGGTTCCTATATATTGGGGTTCGGTTCACTTCTTGGACTCTTAAGTCAGTTTCTTTCACCAGGTGTGGGAAGTTTTCAGTCACTATTTCTTCAAATAGGTTTTCATTGTCTTGGCCTCTCGCTTTTTCTGGCACCCCTATAATTTGGATGTTGGTATGCTTGAGGTTGTCCCAGAGGCCCCTTACACTATCTTCAATTTTTTGGATTCTTTTGGTTTCTTGCTTTTTCAGCTGAGTGGATTTTACCTCTTTGTATTTCAAATCTTTAACTTGGTTCTTGGGGTGCTCCAGGGCACTTTTAGGTCTTTGTATAATATTTTTTGTTTCAGTCAGTGTATGCTTAATTTCTGGTTGGTCCTTTTTCATATCCTTGAGAGTCTGTGTTCTATCTTTGAGGGTTTCTTTCATTTCCACGTTGGTCTTGATCATTTCTTTGCAGCTCTCGTTTATATCCTTGAGGGTGTTGTTCATTTTCTTGTAGGACTCATTCATTTCCTTTGTGGTCTTGCTTATTTCCTTATAGGCCTCGATCTTTTGTTGGAGCCTCTTAAAAAATCCTATAACCGTGGTTCTGAATTCCATGTCCAGTCGTTTTTTTTCCTCCATTTCTAACACATCTGATTTCTTTCCATGTTGCTGCATGGTGGCTGCTTCCCTGAGTTGGTCAATTAGCTTTGTGTGGTAGACTTCCTGCTAGGTATAGTGGCTCAGCCTCCCCTGTTACCTGAGGTGGATATGGGCTGCACAGTCTTGCTGAAGTTAAGCTCAGTTAATCGTTGTTAGCACTTGGAGGGTTGACCTCCAGGCCAATTGTCTGTGAAGCTCAGCTGTGCTCAGGTTGGATGGGCGGAGTCTCCAGGCCAAGCAGACAGCGTTAGCTCCGCCCTATGCGGCCCCAGGGACTCTGTGCCGGGGGCAATGACCGCCAGCACCTCTGAGAGAGAGCCGCTATGGATTTCCACCGGCTGCCGGTTGCCGGGGAATTCAGACTTTCCCAAAATGAGTCTGCATGCGCAATGTCTCACCCAGGGTCGTAAAACAAAGCAGTCTGACGGTTTTCTGAATGAAAGACAAGTCGCGGTATGCTCTCTGTGCAGTCACGCAGCTGAGCTGTTCGCGCGAAAGCTGCCTTCTCCACAAGCCAGGAGACCCGGCAGCACCCAAGCTTCGGCGTGCCCTCCCACTGTCCAGTTTTCACCCCGTGTGATAGTGGGTTCTCTGGACTTCGCCCTGAGCTGGAGAATCAGTGCAGTGGGACGCCTTTGTCTCCCTGTTCGAGAAAACTGGCTGGTTTTCAGCCGCCCGCCCTCTCCGCGGCGCGCACTCCAAACCTCTCTCCGTGTGAATCTTACAACGCTGTTCGCCGCCGCTCCTCCGAGTCACAGTGTCTTATCTTCACTTTTATTTGTGGAGTTTTCACTCGGCGACCTTTCTGGTGATTCTGGAAGGTGTTTGTTCTTTCGTTAAGTTGTAGTATTAAAATTGCTGATTATGACGGCAAGATAGGTGTTCTACCTTTGCCGCCATCTTAGTTCTTCAGGATTTTGAAACTTTTAAATGAATAGATGTACTTAACGTGCTCTGAAATCAAAGCCATTATACAAAAATTAATTATATTTCTAATACTGACAACAAACAATCAGAAAATAAATAAAAGCATAGCATTTAAAATAGCTTCTTGGTCATCAAAGATTTACCCTATTTAGGTAGAAATCTACTAATAAAAACTGTCTCTTCTCTCAAAGAATGGCATTTGGGGCATTGCAAAATTTTTTCAAATGGTTTGAACTTTGCCATCTTGGCACCTTTAGTCATCTAGGTCTTAATTGAGACATCTTTCTTGAATATTTAAAACCTTCGAATTTCCATTTCATATTTGAGCCTGTGTCTGGTAAAACTGTATTCAATTGAGCATGGACATAGGGTTTTGTGAATAAGCATTTTTGAGCCTGTGAAGTGACTACCACCAACATTTCTTGTTGTGGTTGCTTGAACCCTTGTTTCTTAAGTCAGGCTGTGATTTAGAATCACTGGGGAGCTGTTCAGAAATAGCACCCCCCTATACCGGGCTTTTGGTGGAGGTATTGATATATTTTAGGAGCTTTTCAAGAGATTCTAATGTACCTCCTGGGCTAAGAATCACTTGCTTAGGCCTATAAAAAAAGTAGTTATCAACTGTCACTGAACATTAGTATTATCTGGAGAGCTTTAAAAAAAACACTGATGACTGGGTCCTACCCCTAATTAATAAAATCAGTGATGTCTGTGATAGCACTGATTTCAAATGCTCTCCAGGTGATTCCTGTGTGCTGGCAAGTAAGAGACCTATTCATAGAAAATCTGTCTTAAGGAAAGATTTCCATCCATCACATTTCTTATGATTCTCCAACTGAAAGTTCATCCTATCCATGTTCTAGCTAAGACCCATACCACCAGTACCCATTTCTTAAGACACTGTCTATGCACAAATTTGGAACATACTATGCATGGATCAACATTTCTTTTTGCTATTTTTTGTCCTGAAGTGGTGGGATAGATTTTTGCCACTTAACTCTATTATTTCTATAATATTTTCCAGAAGATTCAGTTCCTAGCATCATAGTCTTCTAATATATTTCGTTTTATATTTTCAGTTAGTGAGTAAAGAAATGTCAAAAAGTTTTGGGTATAATAAAAGCATCCATGGCTGAATCAAATCTTGTGCTTCTTTTTATATTCTGCCATCAGGAACATTTAACTCAGGACTGGTTGTAATCTGTCATTGTCCTCCCTGGCTCTTGTCCTATGTCTCAGTTTTCCTATACCATGCCTTAATAATTAATTCAAGAAAATTTTCTGGTGCAATAAATATCTATATCTTCACATTACTATGATTGTATTACTTTGAAACTCAAATAAAAATATTTTGGTTTTTGTTGTCTTTCTTCACTGCTGGTCTTCCTGGTCTTCTCATTTAAATTCTTACCAGGTGTTCTGCAACTACTTTGTACAGATGAGCTTATATGGGGTAGCTCCTGAATTACTCATTCTCTTAAGTTCACTTTTTGTGTCTGCGGCTACCCATGAATCCTTTCTTAGATATTGGCAAACTCTGGGGGGTTATTTCTCACTTAAATTCTCTTCTATTGGATTTTTCTAGTTCCCTGTCAATTTTGCTGACTTAATAGCAGCTAAACATCCTTTCCACTTATAGATATTTTAAGAGAAACTAGAATAAGTATATCTTTCTTTTTCTATGTCTATATTGGCCTTTAAGGTATAAATTTCATTTTCATAATTATCTAGTTTTTGCATAATTAGTGAACCTTTCTTCTAAGGAAACTTCCAACCTGACCTTGAGTTTAATAATTCTGTCTTTTTAATTTAGTTTTCATGCTTCTATCACCTTGGTCTGAAAGCATAGCTGTACTATATTTAAACACTTTTTAAAACATGCTTTATTTTTTTAGACAAGTTTTAAGTTCACAGCAAAATTGAACAGAAGGTACAAAGATTTCCCATATAACCCCGCGCCCACACATGCACAGCATCCCTCGTTAACAACATCTCTCACCAGAGTAGGTACATTTGTTACAATTGGTGGACCTACATTGGCACATCATTATCACCGGGAGTCCATATTTCATGTTAAGATTTACTCTTGGTGTTTTATAATCTACTAAAGGCCTGGTGCACAAAAATCATGCACTGGGGGAGTCCCTCAGCCTGGCCTGCACCCTCTCACATTCTAGGACCCCTTGAGAGATGACCACTTGTCAGTTTAGGGAGATGAGACCTAAGTCAGCAGTCAGATATCCCTCTTGCAGTTCAGGACCATAGCACCTTACCACCCACCTGCAATGGAGTCGGGAGAGGCTCCCAAGACCACCATTGCACCTGCCAGCTGTGAGCTCAGCTTCTGGCTGAGTGGCACTCCTCTTGTGGGAGTGCACTGACCACCAGGGGGTAACTCCTGCATTGAGCCTCTCTCTCCTGTTGGTCAGTGTGCATCATAGCTATTGGTCATTCTGATGTTTGGTTGATTTGCATATTAGGGTTTTATTATATAGGATAGAGTTGGACAAATTTATAACATATATTCACATGATTATTGTATTATACAGAGTAGTTTCATTGGCAATTATGGATAAAGTGGCTATAAACACCCTTATTTGGGTGTTTTTGTGGACATATGTGTTTAGTTCCTTTGGGTAAACACTAAGGAGTGTGGTTGCTGGATTTTATGGTAAGGATATGGAGGTCAATTTTTTAAAGAAATTTCCCACTGTCTTCCAAAGTAACTGCTCCATTTTGGATTCCCACCAGCAGTGAATGAGTGTCCCTGTTGCTCCACATCCTCATTAGCATTTGGTTCTATCAGCATTCAGATTTTGGCAATTCTGATAGGTTGATAGTGGTATTTCATTATTGTTTTATTTTTCTCCCCACATCTTTAAATACCTTCTACTTTTTTCTTTTTAATTTCATGTGCAACCTTGATTTCTCAGATAGTGTTGCAACAACAGGCTTTTGAATTTCCTTTTTGATTTTTGTACTTGCAATAATTTATATTATCTTGTTCTCTCCTCCAAAAAATAGATGATGGCATATTCTGTTTCTAATATGGTTTCCTTTTTTTTTTTGATTGATTTATAAAATACTAGTGGTCTGGTGCACAAAATTCGTGCACAGAGTGGGGGTTCCCTCAGCCCAGCTTGCACCCTCTCCAATCAGGGACCCCTTCGGGGATGTCTGACTGTTGGTATTCAGACATCCCTCTCGCAATCTAGGAACACTGGCTCCTAACTGCTCACTAGCCTGCCTGACTGATCACCCCTAACCCCTCTGCCTGCCTGCGTGATCGCTCCTAACCTCCTCTGTCTGCTTGATCACCCCTAACCACCTCTGCCTGCCTGCCTGATCACCCCTAAGTGCTCCCCTGATGGCCTGATTGCCCCTAACTGCCTCTGCCTTGCTCCACACCTGGGACCCAGGCTTCCCTCCCTCTGGCTAGCTATAGGCACCCAGGACCTGGGCCAGTTTCATTCAGGCTGGCCCCAGTCACAGGCAGCCTCAGGCACCTAGGACCACAGGGCATGTGGCCTAACCCCAGGGCTGGAAAGGGGCCCCACTCCTCGAGCTGCTACCCTGCCCCTTGCGCATCACTGCCCTTCCCCTTGCACCACTGCCACTTGCAACGTCACCCCATTCCTTGCACCACTGTACCTTGGGCCACTGGTTCCATTGCGGAGCGGCCTGGGGAGCAGGTGCCACATGCTGGCAGTCCAGGCCAGACCACAGCACCCTATCCGTTCCCCCAAGGGGCCCCACAGAGCAGCCTGGGGAGTGGACGCCATGCGCCAGTGGTCCCGGCCAGCCCACAGCACCCTGCAGAGTAACATAGGAAGTGTGAGGGGTGGGGCCGTGCAGCACGTGCCCCCCCTCACTCCTGATTGGCTGGTAGTGGATGGTCACATTAGCATATTATTCTTTTATTATATAGGATGCTCTTGTTATGAGTGACTCAACTCAAATTCGTAGTCAGAGCTTATCTAATATATTAGTCCTCTGGAGCCAACTTTGTGACATTTAGCAAACAACCTTTAAAAGCTTATAAAAAGTCACCTGAGTTGAAGAATTTAGCCCTTTCTCAGATTCTTCCTTTTGAACTGAACATAGTTTAGAATATATTTTAAAAAATAATGGTTGGAGCAGACTATATGTATATTCAAAATTTGTCTTTGTGAACAAATGTATCTTAGTTGCTAAACTGAAATCATCTTCAATATCAGGTAGAAAACTCAGAAAAAAACAGAAAATTTCTGTTTTGATTCCTAATTTCTAAGAAATCTATATAAGAAAAGACTATTATATATATATATATATATATATATATATATATATATACACATATATATATGTATATGTGTATATTATAGTATACATCCGGAGATCATAATAATCTGGTCACTCAGTATATATAAAACCTAGCACTTAAAATCTTCTTAGATAGCAGTTAGTAGGCTACTTTGAAAACCATCCATATGGGCAAGGAAGAATCAGAGAATCGGAATAGGCAGATTACAACTAGTGAAATTGAAGCAGTGATAAAAAAAAAACAACAAAAAACAAATAAACAAAAAAACTTCCAACAAACAAAAATCCTGGACTAAATGGCTTCATAGGTAAATTTCACCAAACATTCAAAGAACTAACACCTATTCTTCCCAAACTATTTAAAAAATTTCAAGAGAAGAGAAGACTCCCAAGCTCATTTTATAATCCATCCAGCATTATTCTAATTCCATAACCAGATTAAAAAAACAAAAAAATTATAGGCCAATCATCGTTGGAGCATAGATGAACATAGATGTTAAAAAATCTTCAATAAAATACTAACAAACCAGATCCAGCAATTCATTAAAAAGATCATATACCATGATCAAGTGAGATTTATTCTGGTGATGCAAGGTTGTTACAATACCTGCAAATCAAGAAATGTGATACAACACGTTATCAGAATGAAGGATAACAACCATATTATTATATCTATAGATATAGAAAAAACATTTGATAAAATTAAGCATCCACCTACACTAATAAAAGAGAAACATGTAAATTAACCATCATTCTGCTATGCCAAACCACACCCACAAGTCAATCAGGAGTGATTAATCCAACCAAGATGGTGGCTGACCACAAGGAGGCACTGAAAAAAAAAGGAGGGGGTGGGAGTTTGGGTCATCAGGGGTGTGACCAGCCTAAAAAGAGCCTTCAGCCCCTCACCCAAGCTGGCCACACCCTAGCGGGACCCCCCAGACTGAAGGGGCTATGGTCAGCCTGTAAATAGCTATCAGCCCCTCACCCAGGTTGGCCAGACACCCCAGTGGTGATCCCCACCCTGAAGGGGGTAGGCCAGCTTGAAAACAGCCCTCAGTCCCTCACCTAGGCTGGACACAACCCCATGGCCCAATCCCTGTAAATGGGCATTCGAACATTCCTCAAGGGGTCCCAGATTGGAGAGGGTGCAAGAAGGGCTAAGGGACCCCCCATGCATAAATTTCATGCACCAAGCCTCTAGTAAGAGAATGAGAGTTGTTAACTAGTAGTTAATTGCTATGTTTGAAAAAGAGAAAGCCCAAGTGGTGGCTTATAAAGAGGTACTCCCTACCTATACTAGAAGGGTAGGCAATTGAAAGGCAGCTTGAAGATCTAATTGTGGAAATCACAGAGCTCCATTGACAGTTGAACACTCAGAAAAGACAGGTCTGTTATGCCAACATCAGAGCCTCTGGCTGCCTGATCACCCCTAACTGTCCTCCCCTGTTGACCTAATCTTGCCCCAAACTGTCCTTCCCTGCTAGTTTGGTTGCCCCTCCCTGATGGCCTGATCTTACCCCCAACTACCCTTCCCTTATGGCCTGGTTGCCCCCAACTGCCCTCACCTGCCGGCCTGATATGGCCCTCCACTGCCAGCCTGATATCACCTCTAACTGCTCTACCCTGCTGGCCTGATTGCCTCTAACTTTCTCTGCCTGCCAGATCTCACCCCCAACTGCCCTCACCTGCTGGCCTGATGTCTCTTAATTGCCTCTGCCTGCCTTATCACCCCTAACTGCCCTCCCCTGCAGGCCTGATCTCACCCCCAACTGCCCTCCCCTTCCAGCCCATTTGGTTCTGATTGGTTGGTTTCTATGCCAGCCAGTATCTCTGGGCCTATCTCTGGGCCTGATCACAGAGGCCTGGAGAGAAACAGAGGCGAGGCTGCTGTTGAAGCCTGGAGAGAAAGAGAGAAGCAAGGGCTGATCAACAGTTGCCACGAAGGCTGCAGATCAGACCCTGCCTCTCTCTTTGGGCCTCTCTCTGGGCCAGATCCTCAGCTCCCTCAGCAGTCAGTGCTGGGTTGCCACACGTGCACTGGTGGCAATCAGTGCTGGGTATCCACAGCAACCCAGCACTGACTGCAGGACTTTTCTGGTGCTCAGTTGAGCCTTCAGTTGGTTGTTACAGACCCTGTGTTTTGATATGTTAGGATTGGCAAAATAGGAGGAGAAGCCAATAAGGCTTGACCTACAGGATCCCTCTAAGGTATAAAATTGCTGCATCTTGCATCACCCACCACAAAGAAAGCAGCCTGTGCAGCAGACCACTTTGGATTTTTGAGGTAAAACTTTTCCCAAAGATAAACCTGGTAACTTTGAGTCTGGCCTGTGTGGATGAAAGGTGCTACATGCTAACCTGACAAGCTCAGGGAAGGCCTGCATGGTGGTCTTGCAAACTCACAGACCTAAAGTAACTACAAAGGATGATTTGAGCCGAGACTGGTTTGGCTCAGTGGATAGAGCGTCGGACTGCGGACTGAAGGGTCCCGGGTTCGATTCCGGCAAGGGCATGTACCTTGGCTGCGGGCACAACTCCAGTACGGGGTATGCAAGAGGCAGCTGATCGATGTCTCTCTCTCATCGATGTTTCTGACTTTCTATCTCTCTCCCTTCTGCTCTGTAAAAAAATCAATAAAATAGATTTTTTAAAAAAAAGGATGATTTGAAATTAAACTTTAACTAAAAGCAGTTATGGTGGGTCGTTATATCCTAGGTTGGTATCTTCACTGACAAGGTCAACCTTTACCTTAATTGAGCTTATCTGTCTTTCATAATAACATACGCTTGAAATATCTGGGTAACTTATGACTTCCCTTTTTTTGGACCCCTGGGGCACAGCCTAATGTGCCTGGATGCCAGGAGAGATACCACAAATTCCTTCATTGTTATTATGTTAAGAGTTCCTGTATCTTCCTAAATATCTGTCTAACATTGTACCTTTTATCCAATCCCAGGGGTTTCCCTGCTTTGTTTTCTCCCACCTCTCTGATCTATCTCCAATGGATTTCATGTAACCCACCTACATCCCTTTCCTTTGATTGCAATGTATAAATATAAATGTAACCTGCCATTCTCCGGAGCATTATCTCAATTTGTTGAGGTTCTGCTTCCTGGCATATGTTGATAATTTGGCTCAAATGAACTCTCAAAAATTATTTACAGGTTTGAATGTTTTTATGATAAAGCCTGGAACAGGAAATGGTAGTGTAGTAGATCCGGACTGGGTACAATAAGCCCTGCTTCTGGGCTTTATCCTTAATGTAGTTGTTGGAGGCGTTAGGAGGATGAGATGCAGAATGGAGTTTGTGGTAAGGTCCAGGGAGAAAACTATGATGCAGTTACCTGGGTATTAGAAGCAAGGCCAGCCATCAGATAGAGAGAGAGAGAGAATGAACTTCCTTTGAGAAACAAACTTCTATTGCTCCACCGTGGTTCAGATGAAACTCTTCACCATGAGCAAGTTATTATGCAGGTAAAACTACCTCTTTGAATTGGGTTTAATCATATAAGAAAAGTCATAATTTTACAGGCCCCATTTCCTTTCAAATAGGCATTTTCTTAATAAAACTCCTGCATACTTAATCTCATTTTAGTATCTGCTTCTCAGAGGACTTGGACTAACATACCTACTCATTCATTTATTTCCAAATGTTGGTTTTTTGTTGTTGTTGTTGTTGTTGTTTTTGTAGTAATTATCAGATCCCAGAATGCAGATCTCCAGAACATATACTCCATGCAGAGCGGGATTTACATCTGTTTACCTTTTTCTGGAACAGTGGCTGGTTTCTATTGGCACTCAACACAGAGGTATTCAATGAATGAAGATGCCCCATGGAACAATAAAGTAAATATGATGAGGGTCTCCAACTCACCTATATTCTCTGGCTAAATAAGTAGGTTATTGAAGTATGAGAAAGTAAAGAGCAGAAGTGACTGAGTAGAACTGAAAATGCCCTACCTAAATGCTTTCAACCTTTAATGTTTCAATAACGCTTTGCTGACCAATTAAAATAAGTCTAACAGTTAAATCTAGTTAGTGGACTGCTGATTTGTAACCTCTGAGTAACATAGAGTAAAAATTGGTTCCTCCTGATAATAAAAGGCAAGATGATGAAATTCCCAGAGTGATGAATAAGAGCAACTGATGACATACAGGTTACATTAACCGGCACTGACTGAAAATCTTACAGCCAGGGTCTGACAAAAGGCATCACATTCACTTTAGCCTCGAGGAGTTTACATAAAATAAAACATGTGCCTGAGAAATGGCAGTAAAACAATCACAGTGTTTTACATAGTTAATGCAAGGGCAAACAACATAGGTTCAAAAAGTATGGGCTGGAGGTGCCTGATTTTTGTGGTGATTAGAAAATTGGACTCCTTAAGGTTGAGAAACAAAGCTCTATTCTGCATGACTCCCAGAAACTGGAAACTAAGGGCTGAAATAGGAAAGTTCCAATTTATAAAATTTAGCCATTTTCTATTAAGCTTGGGAGGGGGGATTTTAGGAGAATGTCAGGTAATAGAATTATTTTGGCACCTCTGCCCTCGTTGTCCAGCTCTCTCTGCAGGATGAGACAGCAGTGGTTTGGGAACCATTCTCTTCATTGTAAACTTTCTTTAAAATGCTTATAAATTTCTAATAAAAGATAGCTTCACAGTACATTTTAGGCCTAAAATTCTCCCTAAGTGTTAGAGATGAGTCCTTCTCTATGTCTACTTGTCAATAATAACATCTATGTAGAAAAATGCCTTTAAGATAAAAAATAATAATTTGTTTATTTTAATCTACAAAGAAATTCACCTGGTTTAATTGTATTTGATCAATAGTTATCTTTCATTTACTTGACACTTTCACCCTCTTTTCCAGCTTACAAACTCAAACAGAGAAAAGGAATAAAAAGATGCTTTCAAGGTAAGGTGTTTCCTTAGAATACGAGGGAATATAGCAAACTTCAGTGAATGTGACCAGCAAGCCAGGAACTAACAGATCTAAAAAGTTCTCCTGGATCCAGAACAGAAATAAATGAAGGTATTTGTTTTCATGAATGCCTCCAAAATAAAGCATGCAAACGAAAACAGCCACTTGTACTTTAAAAATGTATTGCAAAAGGCTGATTACATTCACCCCGAGAGCATGGCCATTTGAAAAAGGGATTATAAATGTACATGCCACCAGGTGCTCTCTTTTCCGAGGGGAGTGGCTGGGAGTGGGCAATGTACCATTTAGATACTGTGTTAGCACCAGCACATTTAGAAAAAGAGCAAAACTGGATGGGAATTAGAATAACATTGGCCTTCTGGAGGGTTAGGAAGGCTGTCCCTACAGCAGGTTGGCAATTTGTCACATCAGCTCCTTCATGAACTATCAACCTCATTACCATGGTTCACTGCCCACCAGGCCCTGGGGAGTCTAATACTAATAGCATGTGGAAGATGGTGAGACTTGTGGTCCAAACTACTACATTACTGATTCACTTAAAAACATGACACCTTATCCCTACATATTGGGATAAAGTAGGTAATACATTATAGAGGAAGAAACACCAAAAACATCTAAAATCGATTGAAGTAAGGGAAAATAACTAAGACAGGGGCATAGGCAGTAAAAACCCATGAAAGTAAGTCTTCTTGGAAAGATGAGGGGGGGGGGATAATTTTGTGTGACAGCTACCATTTTTTTATGTTATATGAGGCCATATGTCAACCAGTAACAGCTATAACTGTGCATTAAATAGGACTACTCAACAAAATAGATCTTGAGAATATTTTAAGACATTGCAAAGACATATAAGAGTAGGGTGTTTGAAGGACATATATTTAACAAATAGAAAAATGAATTGAGGCTCTTTTCAAGGACTTTAGCCAGAAAAGAGAATGGTTCCTTTCTAAAGCTTCAATATGATAGGTAATGTATGTTGACACATTTGTAAATATTGAATAATTTCATTTTGTGTAGATCCCCAAACCAAACATTTAACTGAGGCCCATCCATGCAGAAACAGAATTCACCTATTAGATGTAATAATCTGGTGGCTTAAGATTCTCTCTTTATTCAGCAGCAATGAACTTTAATTTTAATTATACTGTTTGAAGGTTTGAAAGAATATATATATTTTAGAGGCCCATTGCACGAGGATTCATGCAATAGGCTTTCCTTCCCCTGGCTGCTGGCACCAGTTTTCCTTCGCAACCCGGACCCAGGCCTTCCTTTGCTCCAGCTGCAGTGGAGAAGCAAACCTCTTCAGTCTTCAGTCTTCACTCAGCACCTGTGTATGCAAATTAACCTGCAATCTAACTCCTAAATGGCTGGTGGTTGTCATGGAGGTACTGTCAATTTGCATATTTCTTTTATTAGTGTAGATGTACTTATACACTGAGTAGCTAGATTATTATGTGTTCAAAGTTCATAATAATCTGGCCACTCAGTGTATATATACATATACATATATTTATCCCATTTAATAAAAGAGTAATATGCAAATTGGCCATACCTCTGCTATACCTACAAGCCACACCCACCAGCCAATCAGGGGCAAGTATGCAAATTAACCCAACCAAGATGGCTGCAGCCATGGAGAGAGCAGGAGGCTTGGATTTCCTTGGCAATGGAGAAAGCAAAAACTTTCTGCACACCCTAGCTGGCCTAGGCCTCCTCTCAAGGTTACAAAGTCTCAATTATAGAAGAAAAATAAATCCCAACAAAAATGGCTGTGACCATGGAGCAAGCAGGAGGCTTGGCTCTGCTCATGGACACACAAAGTTTCAATTATAGAAGATAAATAAATCCCAGATTATAGGGCTTCTGTTGGGTCTCTGGGGAGAGTGGCTGGCCTGCAAACCACCACAGGCCCCTCACTCAGGCCGCCCCATGCCCCAAAGGAACCCCCATCCTGATCTGGAACATCCTTCAGGGCAAACCAGCTGGCCCCCACCCATGCACCAGGCCTCTATCCTGTCTAATAAAAGAGTAATATGCAAATTTACCATCACTCCAACACACAAGATTGCTAACCCCATATGGTCAAAGATGGCTGCCCCCATGTGAACACAAGGTGGCCACCACAAGATTGCCAGCAGGAGAGGGCAGTTGGGAGGGACCAGGCCTACAAGGAAGGGCAGTTAGGGGTTATCAGGTCAGCAGAGGAAGGAAGTTGGGGGTGACTGGGACTGCAAGAAAGGACAGTTTAGGGGGACCCAGGCCTGCAGGGGAAGGCAGGTAGGGGCAAAAAGGCTGGTAGGGGAGCAATTAGGCATCAATCAGTCTGGCAGGGTAGTGGTTAGGAGGTGATCAGGCTGGCAGGCAGAAGTGTTTAGGTGTAATCAGGAAGGCAGGCAAACGAGCAGTTGGGAGCCAGCAGTCCTGGATTGTGAGAAGGATGTCCGACTACCCATTTAAGCCCATTGAACATCCCTCAAGGGGTCTCAGATTGAAGAGGATGCAGGCTGGGCTAAGGGACACACATCCCCATCCACAAATTTTGTGCACTGGGCCTCTAGTTACTATATATTAACAAATATGTATGAACATTTTATAATGCTGATTCTTTGTGTTTATCAATAAATATATATTGATTCATTGATAATGCAAAAAATACAGAAGCTACAACTTAATACTTTTAAATTGGTTGATATACACTGAGAATATATTTTAATGACTGTATTGTCCAATACAGTGGCCAATAACTTCATAAGGTAATTTACTTGTAAGTTAGTTAAAATTAGGTAAAATTTAGAATTCAGTTTCTCTGCCATATTTCAAATGTCAATACCTGTGAGTTGTGGCAAAATGTATCAGATAGCAATGCTTCTATTTGCTTTCAATAAAGCCTTAACCAATATCTCTGAAAAGAAACCCAAAGCAGATTAAAATACATAGGAAATTTGAATTTTCATAAAATTACACTTTTTTTTCCCCTGGCATCACTCACTCACTATATTTTGGACACCATCATCTAAAAATATTTTGCACTTAACACTTATATTTAAATTACGCATGGTGAACATTTGTAAAATGTCTAAATATGGTTCTCAGATGTGATCATGCAAATGTTCTTTTTCATATGGGAATATGGTTTGAAGCGGTAAAAGTTTTATAGAAGTAGGGAACCTTTAGCTGTAATTATAATTAAAAATAACTTTATTACCAGTCATCACACCTGTAGCTATTTAAATAAAGCAAAATGGGTTTTCTACTGGAAAGTGCCAACTGCTGAAAAACACATCAGACTTTCAAAAGTCTGAAAATGCTTAAAAGCAGAGTCATCTTTAATGTAGGAAGTCCATTAACATGTGCTTTAGCATAGAGCTTCAGAACATGTTGCTGTTTTTAAGGTCATTTCTAAGAAGAAACTAATGAAATAAAAATTGTGAATAATGCCCCCTGCAGCAGGATCTGAAGCCAGACTTTTCTGATATTCTTAAAGATTTTTTGTAACTTTTCCACTCTGTAGGCTTTTTGTCATGAGGAGTGTGTGTGCACACACATGCGTGCACTTGAGTTTTAAGATAAGGCAAAGCCGTGTTTTATGCATAAAAGTTTTGGCAGTTTTGAAACAGTGTGAACAGTGGTTCAGCATAGCTTGAGGCTACCTGAAATCTTAGGAGGATTTGAATAAAAATATTTGCAGCTCGGTTTGACAGAATTCTGAAGATGGGAATTGCATCAGAACTTTTGAACCTGAGGCTTTGTTCTCTCTGCCCCCTTGGGACTGCAATAGGCTTAAAGAAAATAAATTCACACATCCAAAGTAGCTTGTTTTTGTATTCCACACATTTTTTTTCGCAGCCTTTATTATTGATTTTTTGGAGTTTCTCTTTTTTTATAATTCCTTAGGTGGAAATACCTTAATTTCCCTTCTGAAATAGTAGGTCCATTTCCTCTACTGTTCCTATCACTTTCTAAAAAATAATAAAATAAAACATTTTTAGGTCATCATTTATGATTTTACCCAATTTTGTCCAAGTTTATGACTCTCTTTTATTCATACTCTGATTAATCAGACTAATCTAATATTGTTTCCCAAATCTTGATCCCTTTATATTAGTATCTCATTAAAAATATTCTACACTCTCAAAATATCACATCATCGTTAAAAATTGCATGACCTATTACAACTTTCATGACCTATTATCACATTTCTAAGTTTTTAGAGGAAGATAATCTTTAGGAATATGATCTTTAAGAAGAGTGTAAATAAGAGTGCTTAAACCAACCTGGCCTAGGTACTAGGTATGTGACTTAGGCAAGAACTTCAATCTCTTTAGGCCTTCAAATTCACCATCTATATAATTTCAAACTTTACCTCAAATGATAAACAAAAAGATTTAGTAATAATCTATGCAAAACTCAGTTACCACCCCACTGTTAAATATAAACAATAAATGCTAACTATTATAATTGCTCAGCATTTTATCACAGTCTCTTGTGACATCACTCATTGCCCAAACAACTGAAATGGAAACTATGTGAAAGCAACTTATTTCCTTCTTTTTTTTTTTTTTTTAGTTTTACTGAGTTTATATTTTCCTCCTAATATCTAGCATAACATCAGACACATTGAACTACTCAGCAATGTATCTTACTCAACAGGTATGTTTCAAAATATATTCTATATTTCAAGATTTATTTTAATTATAGAGCTCTGAAACTATAAGGCAGATAATGTTAAAAACATTAAGGAAAATGTTAAAAACAACAATGTGGTACCATCTCACACCTGTCATATTGGCTATTATCAACAAATCAACAAATGACAAGTGCTGGTGAGGATGCGGAGAAAAAGGGACTCTTTTGCACTGCTGGTGGGAATGAAGACTAGTGCAGCCACTGTGGCGAATATTATGGAATTTCCTCAAAAAACTAAAAATGGAGCTCCCATTTGACCCGGTGATCCCACTTCTAGGAATATATCCCAAGAAACTAGAAACACCAATCAGAAAGGCTATATGCATCCTATGTTCATAGCAGCACAATTCACCATAGCTAAGATAAAAAACAGACTAAGTGCCCATCAGCAGGTGAGTGGATTAAAAAACTGTGGTGCATCTACACAATGGAACACTATGCTGTGGTAAAAAAGGACTTCTTACCATTTGCAACAACATGGATGGAGATGGAGAGCATTATGCTAAGTGAAATAAGCCTGACAGATAAACATAAATATTAGATGATATCACTCATTTGTGGAAATAATGAACATAAACTGATGAACAAAAATAGATCCAGAGACAGAGAAACATCAATCAAACCTCAGGAAAGGTAGGGGATAGTGGGGGTAAGGTGGGGAGATCAACCCAAGGACTAACATACATGCATATAAGCCTAATCAATGGACACAGACAACAGAGGGGAGAGGGCATGAATAAGAGTTGGGGAGTAATGGGGGAATAAGGACACATATATAATACCTGAATCAATAAAGAAATAAGGAGGAATAAAAATTAAATAAAAAATGAAGCAGATTAAAAAAAAAAAAAAACTACTTCTTGCCCTGGCAGGTGTGGCTTGGCCTGAGACCTAAGGGTCACAAATTCAATTCCTGGTAGAGGGCAGATACCTGGGTTACAAGGTTTGATCCCCAGCCCTGGTCAGGACACTTGCTGGAGGCAACCACTGGATATGTCTCTCTCATATTGATGTTTCTCTCTTCTCCTCCCTCCTTCCCTTCCATTTCCTCTAAAATAATGAATGGATATCCTCAGGTGAATATTAAGAACAATAACAAAAAGATGACTTCCTGTACATGTGGTAGCAAATCAGAGCCTGATAAATAATTTAAAAGCTTTAAGAGCAATAAAAATTAAAATGGTCAAAAGTTAAGTCCAATAGTCATCTTTATAGAATGAAAAAGTAGCAATATTTGTGGATGTTCTAATTAAAAAATAATATGAAACAGAAGCAGTGGCATTATTTTATTAGAGGAGATAAAATTTTGATTGTTTATAGACAATATGATTTTCTACTTGGAATTGTCTGAGAATAAAGAAAGTTAATATAAGAGTTTATAAAGTGGCTAGATATAATACAAATATTCCTAACTCAATAAATTTACACATAATAGCAATAGCCAACTAGAAAATATAGTTAAAAAAAGATAAAAATCATTTATATGTTGTGCATCAGAAGTTACTTTAATTTATTGAAATTAAACATTGATTCAATGTTTATTATCATAAAAAATAAAAACTTACCTCCAAATATTATGAGTACATTTTTATGAATATAAAAATAATGATGGTTTAACAAAATGGAAGATAGAGTCAATATTGATCATTAATTTTTGATTTTATAACTTCTGCTCCTAAGTTCTTCAACAAGCTTAGAATGATTATATATATATAATGGGGATAGTCAATTTTGTTTAATCTAATTAAAAATTAAGAAACCTTATGTGATATCTTTCTGCACACATTATTAAACCCACAAATATTTGAATATCTGTAATATTAATAATGGACTATTTTTCTTCACAGAAACAAATAAATCTCATTTACCTATTATGTCCAAACCCACCTCCTATATTCTTTCAATGATGCTGAGGCTGGGTCTCTACAAAATCTTCTTCCTGAAAACCCTTCTTAGCTGACTTCTATTTGGATAGAGAGGGGAAAATAGGCTATAGATTGAGGGTGTGGATAGGAAAGATGAATATTTAAAATATTTCAGTTTATGCCAGTGACCCAAGCCTTCAACATATTGGCCACCAAGATATACAGGCACCAGCTATCTGTGCCCACCTTTGTAACTCATGTACTAGTTGCACTATACTCCATTTATGAAATATACTAGAAGCCCGATGCATGAAGATTCATGCCAAAATGGGCCTTCCTTTCCCTGGCTGCCAGCACCACTTTTACTCTGGTCCAGGGACGCCTTTCTACCTTCCTATTCTGCTCAGAGACCCAGACCAGTCAGGGGTGCTTGGCAGCCATGTATGCAAATTAACCACCATCTTTGTTGGTTAATCACCACCTATTTTATTCCATAGACTTTTGTAATCACTTAGATAATAAAATAAATCAGTTGAAATGATAAACATCTACAGTATTTCAATAGAAGTTTGAATTATGAGTGTTATATTTCACTTTAATGACATTAATACAATAAATTTAACTAATATTTTTAATAGGTTCTTATATTGTCAGAAAAAACAAATTCAATAAACAACTTAGACTATGTAACTAGAAATAAACTTCTAACAAAGTTTTAAAACATAAATGCCTTTGATCTGCACTGGAAAAATGAGAAGCCTTAAGTAATCACATATACACAGTTACTTACATATTTCTAATAGATTTGTAACTCTACAAAGATTTCCATCTATATGTCAGCTTTGTTTTTTAGGACCTGATTTCATCTCTGTTATGTATTTTGCATTTCACCTAGGACTAGAATCCTAATCAATCTTTATTTTATTTATCTTGTTTCTTTCATGATTTGTCTTTAATCCTTATCCTCATAAGTTTTTTTTATATCTATTCTCTCATCATGAAATTATTAATAATTATAAATGAATCAAAATAACTTGAAATATTTTATATGGATATATACAAAAGATAAAATTGTTGCTCCACCCATGAAAACACTTGTACTAAAATAAAACTGGTTTAGAGGTGTTTATGCTTTTATTAGAGTAAATAAGGGTTTACATAATTCAAAGTAGCTGATATTTTTCCCAAACATGCATATTTTGGCCTGCAGATAATTTTTTATTTGGTTTAAAATATAAGCATACCTGTTACTCAGCAAATATATAATTTTTCAAAAATAAAAAGAGTAAAAATAATACTGTAAAAAACAATTTAGAAAAACTGGAAAATTATATATATTTTGCCTAACTTGATTCTCTCTTTGCACTCCACAATGCGGATAGAGAAATAATTTTTTATTCTTAACCTGAAAACTCACATTAGCATTTACATTTTTGTGCATTTCCTTGGGGAGTGGAAAATTTACTGGTGAGCAAGACAAATGGGAGAAAATTAAAAAGCAGTCTCCTTAATTCTTCCCATTTAGTGCCTTGGAAGACATGAAACTCTCAAAATAAGACTAATATGAATATTTGAGAAAAACCAAAATGTATTCCTTTCTTTGAGATTAAGATTTTGCTTAAAATTCTGTATTAAAAATGAATTTCCTATTTATGTACAATTGAGAATTAGCTCAGATTTTGTTTCACTTTAGAGTGATCAAAACCAATTGGGGTGACTATATAATAACAAAGATCAGTGATACATAGAATTGTCTCATCACATTGAAATGTTGAGGTATAATCTTATATTTGGAAGTCTTTAATATTAGTTTTTATCTGTGTTTTATGCTATCCCGAATGAATAGTCTATTGTTTAGCTACATAAAGGGGACCATTTCATTGACCCCCGAGGTGATCAGTCAGAGCCTCAAGTGGGAGAGTTCATTACTGGGAGCTTGGCATGAATGGTAATGAATGCCATTAGTCACCGTAAAATTTTCCAACAGCTTTCAAAATTCTAGTCACAGTACTTGGTTCAGTAACCTCCTGTAATAATCAATCCTACAGGCTAACTGTGTACCATGTAATGAAGAATTATTTTTAGTTTATTGTATATATATATACCAAAAATTTCACATGCATTCAATAGTAATATACACATAACACAAATTGTTAGAATTACTCAGATATTTTATTGATATACAATCTTGATGAAATATAAAATTATCTTTGCATCATGAAACATCTTTTAATAGGAAGTTTGTGTTATTACCTATGGACTAGGACTAGGTTTCCTTTGTTTTCAAAATAGAATTTACATTGATTCTATAGTTATGTTGCACTGAGACTCCATTGTATGATTTACAGACAAATATAAAATTACAAGACATCATTTTTACACAATATGAGCAAAATTTTTGCAACCAAGACATGCAGTGAGGTCTGTACTTGGTAAATATTCAGTCCCCTCTTCTTCCATTGTAGAGAGTTCATTGACCCACTGATGTTGGGCTTGGCCACGTGACTTGCTTTAGCCAATGGGGTGACTGGCAGAGGTGACACAGGCATCCGTGTGGTATCAAAAGTGTTTGTCCAGTGTGGCTTGCTTCTTGTGTTTTAGGGATCTATCATGAGAGGAGCCGAGGAGCCCACTGCCCTGCACAGAAAGCCCAGGGAAGTCCATACAAGAACTGCAGTCTAGAGCCAAACAGAGTTGACTATCATCCTGAACCAGAGATAGCCAGCTATGCTTTCCAGATGAGTTAAAGTAGTGTCAATCTGCAGCCCTGAAAGCACAAGAAATGTTTGTTGTTTGTTGCCAGCCAGAGTTTTTGGATAGATTGTTGTATAGTATAATTGAAGCAAAACAAAACAAAACAAAACAAAACAAAACAAAACAACAACAACAAAAACACAAAACCTGTCAGATGAACTATGGAGAAGTGGCTGTTTTAGATTTATCAGACATTCTAAAGCCATTCAAAGTCACTTGCCAGCTGTCTTGGAAGGAAAACATCATTGGGAACTGGGCATTTCCAATTGTAACTGCTAATCTCGGGATGAATTTCAATCATTTCTTTCCCTGGAAATAACAGGTTAGAAAATGATATAGTTTGACACATGAACTGTACTTTAAAGTATTTGACAGTTATGAGAGAGGAAGTGAGATAAATAGGAACAGCAAAATAATGTACATCAAAATTCTGTTTAACATTTTTGTTGGTAAAGAATGTTTCCAAGTTGATCCCCTACTGTTGTTTTTTAAACTTTTTATGATCAGAGTAATATATTATTTCCCATTTTTTTTGCATTTAAAAAAAGAGGAAAAAAAAAACACCCACTGACTTTTATCTTCCTGTTTAGGCAAATTATACTTTAATATGCTGAATTTATTATTTGTAAAGAAGTAAAAATATATCCATAAATTCCTTTCCATATGTTCTTTTCTATTTTCTAGAGCACATAGGCAGTATTTATTATCATGAAAGAGGGAAAAAGTAGGGAAGGCATGGAGGAGAGTAGGATAATAACATCACCAATAACTAAGATTAGAGAGTACTGAGAGCTTATAAAGTATTGTAAATAAAGTTCTTTATTTCATTTGAAACACTGTGATAACATTAAAACATTATAATCACATTTTAAATTTTTTTGTAGAGCAAGTCTCAGAATATTTAAGTGCGATGTAACATGTGTAAACAGTAGAGATTTTTCTTGAGCTTTCATCCTTTCAATAATAATAAATATGTACATATTTTTCCTTATATATCAGACAATTCCCACCCTATAGTAGTTAAGCACGGCCCCATTCAACTATGGTTCAGAGAGAAATTTTTACATATATTTTCATGTGCTCTTAAATTAAACATATATTTCTGTGTCCATCCCTATCAATTTAATTCCCTTCAAAATATTGCCAGATGTGGAGACAAGTGGTCTTTTTGTCCTTTGCTGGTTTCTTATTTTACAATCTTGACAAAGTTGTTAATCTATCACTCAGTCCTAGTGTTTCTTTTTTTTTAAATTTTTTTATTGATTTTTTGCAGTATAATAGTAGTACATGTTTTCCTTTCCCCATCCCCCTTATCCTCCCCCCAGCCTCCCCCACCCCCCAGCACATATCCCCAGCTTCCCCCCCTCCCCACCCCAGTGTCTTTCATTCATTGGTTATGTTCATATGCATGCATACAAGTCCTTCAGTTGATCTCCGCCCGCATCTGCCTCCCATCCACCCAAGCCTCCCCCTGTAGCTTGACAGCCTGTTCAAGGCCATCCGGCCTCTCTATCAATCACTCTCCCCTGTTTCTTTTCTTCAAAAATATCTTGCCTCTGCATGCTAGAATTAATGTATAAGAACAAAAAATGTTTCAGTCTCAGTTTCAATGTCCAACTGTTCTGAGTCAGAGTTTCAGTGTCAAATAATTCTTTATGTGTATAAGTCAGCAATGGTATCCAGATGGTGGACACATCGTGTCAATGCAAGATCCATCCTCTTTGGTTTGGTCCTGGGCTGCCTGCAGCCATGCACAGCTGCCGACTGCTAGCATGGCAAGGTGTCGTCAGTGTCTCCCATCTCTGGACTATCCTCGTGACTGGAACAGATCCATCAGTTCCTCACAGTCGCAGGAACCCACATGGTCTTGGAGTTGTTCTCTGAAAACACACAAACACATTCTTGACCAAAAGTTAACAAAGGGATCCTCTATGCAAAATAGACTTGGGATTCTTTTAATTTTTGCCTAAATGATTTTCCTTTGGCTTATTTTGACACCATGTGTGTTTTTTCATGGGTGTCCTGCAATTGTTTTTACAAATGGAATTTACTTTACTGGAGTAAGAATTTTCTAGATGTATTTTATTTACTCGATATTTTTTTTTCCCTTACATGGTATTACCCCGCTGTCCCCTCCCCTTTTTTGATTAATGGGGACTTTTGGAAATTTTATCTTGCAGTCTTGGTAATTTTAAATTTTAATTTTTGCACACAAATATGACTGCTTTAGGTTCTTTGGATGTTAGGCAATTTTACAGTGAGATGAACTACTAATAGATTATTTAGTTAATGTTTTAGGAAAAGCTTTTTGTCCAGTACACTATAATTTTCTTGAGTATTTACATATTTCACTTGGCCAATTTAAATTAATCTGAAAACTTGATTACTATTTTCCTGACAGTTTTAATACTCAAGCAGAAATCTTAGTTTACCTTGTGAATACTAGTGGAAAGGAATATTTGCAATTTTGAGTAGGTCCTGAGCATTCCTGGTAATAGACTGAATTTAGATATAGAGCAGCTATTGCTGGCCGAGTATCTGTCTGCCATCTGGGTCCCCATATGAGTTGTGTGTGGGAGGCGAGCAGCTGTGGGGGTAGGATACCTCCCTCAGGAGGGTTGAAAATTCAAAACCCCTGCAAGGTTTGTGGATGAGGGTCTGTGCCCCACCTCTGTTGACCTTTTAGTTCTCTCCTGTTGGCCCCTCTGCGACTGTGCCTGTCTTAGGTTGTTCCTTCCCTGAGGAATCTTACCCATCTCTGGCTAACCAGCCATCCTCTGGGGCCAAACAGGGTGATGTGAGGTTCAGTCCTGTCTCCTTTGTAGTCTATGCCCCCGTGGCTTCCTTGGGGTACCCTTGCTTGCTGGCAGGGTCCCGGTACTGATCACATATCTTGGGTGACCCAGGTTTCTTCTCCAGAGAGGGCCCAGCTCACACCATTGGTCCAGAGACAGATCCATGGTGCAAGCTGCCCAGAGGTTTCAGCCACAGCTTGAACTGAAAGCTCAGGCATCAGCTGTGTGTATTTGGATAGTTAAGAAGAGGGTCCCTCTTGGCAAAAGGGCAAGAGGGGCCAATATAGAATGCTCGGATGCCTTCCCAGTGCCTTAATCCCTTCTGAAAGGGATTAATTCTTTTCCTATTCTTTTTTAAATTGCTGCCCAACATTCAAAGAATTAGTTTATAAGTTTATTTCGGATAATTGTATAATATGTTGTTGTCAAATATCAAATATTATAATGAAATTGTAGAATAATATCATGTAATGGTATTATGGTGTCCCGGGAGGTTAAGGAGGGCCTAGCCTAAGGACTGGTGTTGATAGGAGATGACAAGCTCTAGGCCATGTTAATTCAATCTCAAACTAGCTGCCAATTTTTAAAATAACTTTATATAAACTTTGTCAGGGATGTAAAAACACAAATCACTTACCTTAGTTCAAGAGTTCAAATATATTGACTTTCCCCCTTACTCCCACCACCTGCCACTTACGCTGAGGTTTGACATTTTGATGAAGTTTTCTCAGTCTCTGGATCCATTCTTGTTCATCAGTCTATGTCATTGATTGTAGTCCTCAAATGAGTGAGATCATGTGATATTTGTCTTTCTCTGACTGGCTAATTTCACTTAGCATAATGCTCTCCAAATCCATCCATGTTGTTACAAATGGTAGGAGCTCCTTCTTTTTTTCCGCGGCGTAGTATTCCATTGTGTAAATATACCATAGTTTTTTAATCCACTCATCTGCTGATGGGCACTTCGGCTGTTTCCAAATGTTAGCTATGGTAAATTGTGATGCTATGAACATAGGGGTACATATATCCTTTCTAATTCGCCTTTCTAATTTCTTGGGGTATATTCCTAGAAGTGGGATCACTGGGTCGAATGGGAGCTCCATTTTTAGTTTTTTGAGGAATCTCCATACTGTTCTCCACAGTGGCTGTACTAGTCTACAATCCCACCAGCAGTACACGAGAGTTCCTTTATCTCCGCATCCTCGCCAGCACTTGTCGTTTGTTAATGTAAGCCATTCTGATAGGTGTGAGATGGTACCGCATAGTCGTTTTGATTTGCATCTCTCGGATAATTAGTGACTTTGAGCAAGTTTTCATATGTCTCTGGGCCTTCCTTTTGTCTTCTTTCATGAAGATTCTATTTAGGTCTGTTGCCCATTTTTTTATTGGATCATTTGTCCTTTTATTGAGTTGGGTGAGTTGCCTGTAGATGCTTGAGATTAAACCTTTATCACTAATAACATTTGCAAATATGTTCTCCCATACAGTGGGTTTTCTTGTTGTTTTGTTGATGGTTTCTTTAGCTGTGCAAAAGCTTTTGATTTTGATGTAGTCCCATTTGTTTATTTTCTCTTTAGCTTCCATTGCCCTCGGAGCAGTACCATCAAAGAAGTTCTTTTGGCATATGTCTGAGATTTTTCTTCCTGTAGATTCCTCTAATATTTTTATGGTTTCCTGTCTTACGTTTAAGTCCTATATCCATTTTGAGTTTATTTTTGTGTATGGTGTAAGTTGGTGCTCTAGTTTCATTTTTTTTGCATGTATCTGTCCAATTTTCCCAACACCATTTATTGAAGAGACTGTCTTGACTCCATTTTATGTTCATGCCTCCTTTGTCAAATATTAATTGAGCATAGTGGATTGGGTTGATATCCGGATTCTCTATTCTATTCCATTGATCTATATGTCTGTTCTTGTGCCAGTACCAGGCTGTTTTAAGTACAGTAGCCTTGTAATACAGCTTGAAATCTGGTATGGAAATCCCACCGACTTTGTGCTTCTTTCTCAGGATTGCTGTGGCTATTTGGGGCCTTTTTTTGTTCCAGATGAATTTTTGGAGAGTTCTTTCTAGGTCTGTGAAATATGCCATTGGTATTTTAATGGGAGTGCATTAAATTTATAGATTGCTTTGGGTAGTATGGACATTTTAATTATGTTGATTCTCCCAATCCATGAACATGGAATGTTCTTCCACCTGTTTACATCTTCCTCTATCTCTTTTTTTAGTGTCCTGTAGTTTTCCACGAATAGATCTTTTACCTCCTTAGTTAAGTTTATTCGTAGGTATCTTAATTTTTTTGGTGTGATGGTAAATGGGATTGCTTTTTTAGTCTCTCTTTCTGTAAGTTCACTCTTAGTGTATAGAAATGCCATAGATTTCTTGGCATTAATTTTGTAGCCTGCTACATTGCTGAACTCATTTATTAAGTCTACTAACTTTTTTATGGAGTCTTTCGGGTTTTTTATGTACAATATCATGTCATCTGCAAATAAGGATAGCTTAACTTCTTCTTTTCCAATTTGGATGCCTTTTATTTCTTCTTCTTGTCTAATTGCAATGGCTAATACTTCCAGTACTATGTTGAACAGGAGTGGTGAAAGTGGGCAACCCTGTCTTGTTCCTCTTCTTAGGGGAAATGGTTGTAGTTTTTGCCCATTGAGTATGATGTATGCTGTGGGTTTATCATATATGGCTTTTATTATGTTGAGCTATGATCCTTCTATTCCTACCTTATTGAGAGTTTTTATTAAAAAAGGATGTTGGATTTTGTCAAATGCTTTTTCTGTATCAATTGATATGACTATGTGATTTTTATCTCTCAATTTGTTTATGTGATGTATCACATTTATTGATTTGCGGATATTGTACCATCCTTGCATTCCTGGGATAAATCCTACTTGGTCGTGGTGTATGATCTTTCTGATGTACTGCTGGATCCGATTTGATAGAATTTTATTGAGGATTTTGGCATCTATATTCATGAGGGATATTGGCCTGTAATTCTCTTTAATTGTGTCGTCTTTATCTGGTTTTGGTATTAGGGTGATGCTAGCTTCATAGAAGGAGTTTGGAAGTGTTCCATCCTCTTGAATTTTCTGGAATAGTCTGAGGAGTATAGGTTTTAGTTCTTCCTTGAATGTTCGGTAAAACTCCCCTGTGAAGCCGTCTGGCCCTGGGCTTTTGTTTGCTGGAAGCTTTATGATGACTGCTTCAATTTCTTCCACAGTTATTGGTCTATTGAGTTGTTTAGATTCTTCTTGATTGAGTTTTGGGAGGATATATTTTTCTAGAAACATGTCCATTTCCTCCAGGTTATCCAGTTTGTTGGAGTAGAGTTGTTCATAGTATTTTTTAACAATCCTTTGTATTTCAATGGGGTCTGTTGTTATTTCACCTCTTTCATTTCTGATTTTATTTATTAGCGTCCTCTCTCTTTGCTTCTTGGTGAGTCTGGCTAGAGGTTCATCAATCTTGTTTATCCTTTCAAAGAACCAGCTCTTGGTTTCGTTGATCTTCTGTATTGTTTCTTTGGTCTCTATGTCATTTATTTCTGCTCTTATCTTTACTATTTCCTTCCTTCTGCTTACACTGGGCTTTTCTTGTTGATTTCTTTCTAACTCTTTGATTTGTTGGGTTAGATAATTTATTGCCTGCTGTTCCTAGTTTTTTGCAGTAGGATTGTAGAGCTATGAACTTCCCTCTCAGAACTGCTTTCACTGTGTCCCTTAGATTTTGGATTGTTGTGCTATCATTGTCATTTGTTTCCATGATGTTTTCTATCTCTTCCTTAATCTCTCTAGTAACCCAGTCATAGTTTAATAGCATGCTGTTTAGTCTCCATGTGTTCGATTTCTTTGGATTGTTTCTATTGTAGTTGATTTCCAGCTTTATGCCACTGTGGACTGAGAATATGCTTGATATGATTTCTTTCTTCTTGAATTTGGAGAGACTTTGCCTATGACCCAACACATGGTCTATCTTTGAGAATGACCCATGGGCACTTGAAAAGAATGTATATTCTGTGGCTTTGGGGTGAAATGATCTGAAGATGTCAATTAATTCCATCTGGTCCAGTGAGTCATTGAGAATTGATGTTTCTTTACTGATTTTTTGTTTAGAGGATCTGTCCAATGGTGATAATGGGGTATTAAAGTCTCCTACTATGATTGTATTGCTGTCTATCTCTCCCTTGATGTCCTCTAGGAGTTTTTGTATATATTTGGGTACTCCTGTATTGGGTGCGTATATGTTTACAAGAGTTATTTCTTCTTGTTGAATTGCTCCCTTTAGTATTATGAAGTGGCCTTCTTTATCTCTTGTTATGTCCTTCACTTTGAGATCTAATTTGTCAGATATAAGTATGGCTACCCCAGCTTTTTTTTCATCTCCATTTGCCTGAATAGCTTTTTTCCAACCTTTCATCCTCAGTCTGTGTGCGTCTTTTTTTCGGAGGTGGGTTTCTTGTAGACAGCAGATACATGGGTTGTGTTTTCTTATCCAGTCTATTACCCTATGTCTTTTGATTGGAGCATTTAAACTGTTTACTTTTAAAGTTATTATTGATAGATGCTTATATGTTGCCATTTTTGTTCTTTACCCCTGTGTTCCTTCTTCGCTTCCGATTTCTTTTTACTGCAGATCCTTTAGCATTTCTTGCATTGCTGGATTGGTGGTGACGAATTCCCTTAGTCCTTTTTTATCTGTGAAGCTCCTGATTTGACCTTCAATTTTGATTTAGAGCCTTGCTGGGTATAGTATTCTAGGATTCAGACCCTTCCTTTGCATGACTTTGTAAATTTCATTCCACTGCCTTCTGGCCTGATAGGTTTCTGTTGAGAGATCACTTGTTAGTCTGATGGGGGTTCCTTTGTAGGTGACTTTCTGTCTCTCTCTGGCAGCTTTTAAGATTCTTACTTTGTCATTGGTGTTTGCCAATTTAATTATAATGTGCCTTGGCGTAGGTCTTTTGGGGTTTATTTTGCTTGGGACTCTGTGAGCTTCTTGGATTTGTGTGGGTTTTTCCTTTCCTATACCAGGAAAGTTTTCTGTCATTATTTCTTCCAACAGGTTTTCTATTCCTTGCTCAGTTTCCTGTCCTTCTGGAAGCCCAATTATATGGATGTTGTTTTGTTTCATGTTGTCCCAAAGTTCTCTTAGGCTCTCCTCCTGCTTTTTAATTTTTTTTCTAGAAGCTGCTCTACTTGGTTATTTTTTCCTACCTGGTCTTCTAGCTCACTGATGCGATCCTCTGCCTTCTTCTAGTCTACTCTTAATACTTTCTATTGAGTTCTTTACTTCAGCAATGTCACTTTTCATTTCTTCTTGGCTCCTCTTCTTCTGGCTCCTCTTCATTTCTTCATGGCTCTTCATCATTTCTTCCTGGGTCTTCTTCATTTCCTCTTGGTTCTTACTCATATTATCAAATTTGTCTTCCATTCTTTTCAGCCACCTTATGACCATTTCTCTGAATTCATTCTCTGACAGGTTGTTAACTTCCATTTCGTTTACCTCCTTTTCTGGCGAGCCTTGCTTTTCTTTCATATGTGGGCTATTTCTTTGTCTTCCCATGGTCTCTCTTCTCTGTGTATCTGGTTATGTAGTTCTCACTCTCCTGTGTTGATTTAAAGGCACAAAATACAACACAACCAGGTGCAACGCACCAGGCACTGAACCGGAATGTAGTCAAAGTAATTGTAATTCCAAATAAAGGTGACCGCCAGAGAAAGGCAAATTCGGTGATAGGTGGGAAAAAAGAAAGAGAACCTCCCCCAGACCCACACAGACACTCACACACCCACACTCACACAAAAAGAAAGAGACCCCCCCCCACACATACACTCACAAAAAAGAAAGACAGGAATGCCAAAATGATAATGGGAAAATTGGGAGAAGAAAAAAAAAAGAAATAAAAGGAGTAAATTATAAATAGGGTGAAAACTCCTATAGGACAGCCCCTAATCCGAACCAAAACCTGCAACAAGTACTTGGAGATTGATACAAATTAGATACAACTACTAATATCAAGAGAGGTGAGGGAACACAGAAGCAAAAATCTATCTCAAAAACAATGCAGATGAGGACAACAAAACAAGAAACAACACCAAAAATAAAAATAACCCCCCCCCTACAAGACAAACCAAAATAACAGAATAAGCAAATCAATCTCATAAACCTGCTTAAAAAATCAATATAATCAACAGTCAAGTAAACAACAACACCAGGACAGGGATAAAAACACTTTAAGATAGTGAAGTCAGAGAAGCTAGAGGTATATATGCACTTGGATTAGGTGGTTAGAGATTAGATATATCAGTGGGGTGAAATTTTAACAGGGGGTAAGGGGAAAGAATTAGGTAAATCTAAAGTGGGAAAAGTGTAAGGGAAACAAGGCACTAAATAGGGAAAGGTTAGCCAGAGAGTGGTGGTATAAAGGTGAAGGTGAGGTAGAGTAAAAGATACTAAAGTGTAGATGAAAATAGACTGTATTCCCAAGGTCGAAGAGAAAATATAATCAATTCCCTGTCACCTAAGAGTCAATTTGTGATTTGGCCCCTGGGTGGCAGTGTTTCTAGATTGACTTCTGGGTCTATTGGTCCTCTCTATCCTGAACTAAACAATACTGCCTCTCTAATGGTGACTGCTGTTTTAGCAGCCAGAACCCTCCCAAAATCTTCCGGGTTTCCCTCCTCTGTCCGGTCCAAACTGATTGCGCTCCAGGGATTAACTCTGCCACCAGCTCCAAGGGCCCTCTCCCATGTTTACCAGCTCCAACAGCCACAGATTTTCTTTCAGGTGCAGATCTCCAGGTTTTGAGTTCCAAGGTGCAGATCTCCCAGACTGCCAGCCCCCTCAGTTTCGCTCCCAAAGTACCCCCAGGGAAATCTGACCTTTCCGAGCTGGAGTTTAGAGCTCCCTGGGCTCTGCGTGCCTCCACGCCAACTGGGCGCCGGTGCTCCGGGAGCCTTAGCGGTCTAGCCGGTACCGGTACCGTAGCTGTATATTTTCAGGCTCTTCCCTTTCAAGATGTCGTGGTCTGCCTCCGATCGCCTCCTCGCACAGTTGGCTCCGGGAGAGAACCCAGAAGTACTGGGGCCGCTCAGGCTGGGGAGGCCAGCCCAGCAGTCCTCTGTCTTCTCCTGGAGCACAGCTGTCCCCCTAGTCACCGACAAATGCTCCCTGCGCGACTTTCAGCTGCTCCCTCCCTCTGCCCTGTGAGCAGATTCAGATAGAATCCCTCCGTTCCGCCGCCATTTTCTCTCAGTCCTAGTGTTTCTACACTTCAGGTAGCTCTTGGATCTAACAATAGCTCTGCCTTAATGTTATGTATATGCTGTAACCAACAGTCAGAATATTTTGGCTCTGACATGAGGTTCCCACCATCTTGGTTTCTCTGAGGACTGTGGGGAAATTTCTCTGAGTTCTCTCTCTTTTTTGGTCTACTGCTCCAACGTGGGAAGCCGGATGTGGGAATTAAAAATCTTATTTTATAATTTGGTCATTATTTCTTATTGTTTGCTAGACTTTCTTTATTTCTCCAGCTATCTTATGACTAGCCTCATTTGAATTTTCCCCAGTATTGTTGACATAAAAAAATGTAAACAGCCCAGGTGGTGTGGCTCAGTGGTTGAGCATCCACCTATGAACCGATAGGTCACAGTACAAGTCCCTGTCAGGGCACATGCCAGGGTCGAAGGCTTGATCCCCAATGTGGGGTGTGTAGGAGGCAGCCAATCAATGATTCTCACTCATCATTGATGTTTCTGTCTCTATCTCTTTTTCCTTTCCTCTCTCTGAAATCAATAATAATATATTTTAAGAAACTTATACAAAACAAGCAAATAAGCAAAAATAATGAGAATGAGAGAAGAAAATGAGAGGAAGAAAGAAACAAGTAAAAAGTCCTTCGTTTACCTAAACAGCTGGATGAGTCCTTATTCTTGCTCTTTGATGATCAAGTGCAGCTGTCCTAAAGAGAAAGTTTTTAAAATCTTGTAATTAGTGCCTAGCAGACTGGATAGTGAAAGTCAAGGTCTGTGTAGCTTTATAACCTTTCTACATTCTTTTCCAGAGGCTATGAAAGTGGGAACAGATTGGTCACTGGAAGACAAGGCATCTAGATGCTATACTGAGAAACAAGCACTTTAATATTATGGTTGTCTGCATAGGATTCTATACTTTTCTATGTGATGAACATATGGTGTTTTTTTTTTTAATACAAACTGCCTGGACAATAACAACAAAACATTTAAATATTTCATGTATTGGAAAAGAAATAAAAATGCACTGAGATAAGCAGTGTCTTTCTGGGAGTTCACTCATGAAGGAGCCAGGGACTTATCACCAAGTGAAGGCCCGCGTGGGTTTGGGATGTGGTAGGAGGGTAAAATCCCAGAAACACAGCTAGGGCAGGGCTTCTCAGGTTGCACTAGAATCTGAAAAGAGCTGGGATTAGTGCCCAAAACTGTTTTCTTTGAAGAGATCCTTGTCTGGAGAGAAGTTTGAAGTGTAAAGACAGTGCAACAGAGATCAGGCTAACTATAAGACTGACTAGGAGATTTTCTATGACCTGGAAGGTTAAAATCAATAAAATAAATGTTATTTAGAACTGGGGTCCCTAAAACCTTAGATTGAAGCAGCTATAAAATATCTAGACTTGGGGTGATGCTAAGAAAAAGGAAAACAAATTTAAAATTTGTAAAAATCCAGTTCTCTTTCAAAATAAATTTGCAAATAAATACTTCAAAGGGAAGGTAGACAATTAACAAACACCAAAACCTAGCTGACAAACTCAATAAATAAGAGGAGGCATTCTTGAAGCATTGAAAAAAATAGATAGTTGAAGTATACATAGTTTAAATTCCTCAAAAAGTTGTGACACAAAAAACTCTTGATTAATTAAGAATGAATTGAAATAAAAAGTAAGCAATTATAAATGTTCAAAATTAAATATACTAGTGTATATATATATATATATATATATATATATATATATATATATATCCTTAACATGCTATAAAAAGATATTAAGTAAACTGACAGATAGTACTTATATAACAACTAATAGAACAGAAATTTTTTTTATAAAATTTCCAAAAGCACCCTTTCATCAAAAAAGGGGAGGGGGCAGTGGGGTAATATCATGTAAGGGAAAAAAATATCGAGTAAGTAAAATACATCTAAAAAATTCTTACTCCAGAAAAGTAAATTCCATTTGTAAAACCAACTGCAGGACACCCATGAAAAAATACACATGGTGTCAAAATAAGCCAAAGGAAAGTCATTTAGGCAAAAATTAAAAAGAATCCCAAGTCTATTTTGCATAGAGGATCCCTTTGTTAACTTTTGGTCAAGAATGTGTTTGTGTGTTTTCAGAGAACAACTCCAAGACCATGTGGGTTCCTGCGACAGTGAGGAACTGATGGATCTGTTCCAGTCACGAGGATGGTCCAGAGATGGGAGACACTGACGACACCTTGCCATGCTAGCAGTCGGCAGCTGTGCATGTCTGCAGGCAGCCCAGGACCAAACCAGAGAGGATGGATCTTGCATTGCCATGTGTCCACCATCTGGATACCATTGCTGACATGTACACATAATTATTTGACACTGAAACTGGGACTCAGAACAGTTGGACATTGAAACTGAGACTGAAACATTTTTTGTTCTTATACATTTATTTCTTGTATGCAGAGGCAAGCTATTTTTGAAGAAAGAAACAGGGGAGAGTGATTGATATAGAGGCAGGGTGGCCTTGAACAGGCTGTCAAGCTACAGGAGGAAGGCTTGGGTGGATGGGAAGTGGATGCTGGGGGAGATCAACTGAAGGACTTGTATGCATGCATATGAGCATAACCAATGAATGAAAGACACTGGGGCGGGGAGGGGGAGGGTGGGGATATGTGCTGGGGGGTAGGGGAGGCTGGGGGGAGATAAGGGGGAGAGGGAAAGGAAAACGTGTACTACTATTAATTATAAGTTATACTGCAAAAAAGCCAATAAAAATATATTAAAAATAAATAAATAAAAGTTTATTAAATGTTACCCAGAAGTTGAATGCCGCAGTTAATAATCTTGACCTCATAAAAATGCTGAAGCTTGCTCTGAGAATAATCCATATTTTATTGGGGCAAAATATGTAATGCAAAAAATACCATTTTAATAGTTTAAGTGTATAGTCAGTAACATTAAATATATTCATATTGTTCAACCATCACCGCCATCCATCTCTAAAACTTTTCATCTTCCCAAACAAATCCTTTAGTTGTTATACAGTAACTCTCATTTTCTCTTTCCCTCAGCTTCTAGCAGCCACCATTTTATTTATTTCTCTATAAATTTGCCTAGTTCAGGTACCTAATATAAGTCAAATTACATATACAATATTTTTCCTTTTGTGTCTGGCTAAATTCACTAGCATAAAATCATCTTCAAGGTTCATTCATGTTACAATATGTTTCAGAATTTCCTTCCTCTCTAAACTGGAAAACATTCCATTATATGCATATACCACATTTTGTTTATCCACTTATAAATCATTGGCCATTTGGGTTGTTTCTATCTTTTGACTACTCTGAATAATTCAGCTCTGAACAGTGGTATAGAAGTATCTGTTTTATTTCCTGCTTTAATTTATTTTTGGTATATACCCAGAAGCAGAATTGCTGTATCGTATGCTAATTCTATGAATTTTGTTTTTGTTTTTTGAGGATCTGCCACACTGTTTTTCAGAGTCGCTGAACCATTTTACATTCCCACCAACAATACACAAGTATTCTGATATCTCCACATCCTTGCCAATCTTTTTTTGGTCTTTTTTATGAGGGTTTTAGGGAGGGGAGGATGACAGCCATCTTAATCCGTGTGAAATATTTTATTGTCTTTGTGAGTTTGATTTGTATTTTCTTGGTGATTAATGATACTGAGCACTTTTTATATGTTTATTGGCAATTTGTATGTATATGTTCTTTAGGGAAATGTCTTTTGAATTCCTTTGCCATTTTAAAAATTGTTTGTTTTGTTGTTGTGGTGGTGGTGAAGTGAAAAAATATTTTAAAATTTAATCAGAATGCGTAACCCTCTTGATTAAAATCCTAGCATGGCTTCCCACAGAAGTAGAATAAAAGTCTTACATTGATTGGCATGGTACAATTGTATGATCTGGTTTTGCTGGTTCCCAAATCTCCCTTTCACATGCTATGCTCCCCACAAATAGCCTTTTTTCATAGCTTGCACACTGTCAAGCTCCTCTCACCTCCCCGCACCCACAACAGTTGCCTCTGAGTTTAAAGGTCTTCAGATCATCTTCCAATTACTGTCTCTTTCTCATCCATCAGACCTCTGATTGAACCCATGTTATTTGGAGAGGTCTTCCACAAATATTCAATCTAATGTGGAAAACCCATGCGAATGAAACTGGAACTAGGAGTGTCCATGCTGCCTGCTGTAGACAAGATTGAATCTTTGAGGTTTTTTTATTCAGATGCTGGTGATCCAAGAGAACAGCAGGTATAGTCACCTGAAAAACTGCTCTGACACCTACTCAAGCCATCTTTTATATAGAATTTGAGGGTGGGAAAGAACTAAAATAATATAAGTTCCCAGGGTCTGTTTTCCATCATTGTCCTTGTAAAGATTAGCCCTCAGATGTTTGTTTCCCTTCAGGCATATCCTGTTCTTGATCTGCTTTCAAAATCTATCTTATCCTGAGTGATGGATACATCTGGACTTCAAGGCCGCTTATCTTTATGACTTTTTTTTTTCTTACAACACATCCTCCACAATTTTCCAGGGTCTGTAATAAAAATTTCTTATCTATAGTGAGTGAAGTTAGATAAATCTCTTTTTTATAGCTATTAATCAAGTGTGATTTTATTCTTATTGCATATCCTTCCCCATATCACTAATATTTCTTCTCTCCTTTTTTCTAAAGAGGATTCACAAACATTTTAATTTATATATTCATCTACTTGATTTACTTGTTTAAATCCCATCTCTTCTTCTAGACCATAAGGTTGGTAAGTGCTAGGTCCTAGCAAGTTAACATTAAGGGCCTAGAGTGATACCTGGCATCTCTTCAAAGCTAACTAAATATTCCGAGGCATATTTAATTAAATATCAAATATTATGAAAATTAAATATTTCTGCATCTGTGAATCCATATGATGAGATATAAGTTTGTTCTGAGGGCAGGGAGAAGTGGGTGACAGGATTGAAAAGACTAATAAAATGATTATAAGGGACTCCTTAAGAATTAAAAAGAACATAAAATGTGTACTACAACAACAATAGTTTCCTTAGAGACCACCTTTATCATACAAAAATTTAAAGAAATGCTAATTTTATCTTTACTCTCCACTGGAACAAAAAATATGTCTATCTTAATTAAAATATATATATAAAATGTAATTATTAAGTAGCTAAAAACGTAGTAGAAAGAGACATTAATAGATTTTACATGAGCATAATGGGGTTTGAGTTCTTTTGATATAGAGAAATATATATACATTTGTTATTATCTTATAACTTCCAAAGAAGTAGTTCTGGTTCAGGTTTTTAAATCCCATTGTTGGTATTCTCAGAAGTGTTTAATGGAATGATTTCACCTTGCTTTTGAAAATATTGCCACTGGTGGAGTTAATTATAGTAGTTCTCAGATTACCATCTAGTTTCTCCTTAGGTTGGGTTTCAAAGAACAAAAGTGACTTAACTGCATTGACTAATCAAAGCTTCCCAGAGGGGAGAAGGTGGAAATATAATGGCTATTTCTGCCTCCCATGCACACCTCTTTCATTCCCTCCTACTTTCATGCTTTTTCAGTTACACTGCTGGCTTGAAATGACCACTCTCTCCTAGTCTAATCCCTTCTTCTGATCTTCTGTTAAATGGCATTACCTCACGGAGCATCCTGCGAGTCCCTGCCCCATGACATTCTCTGCTTCCAGTGAATACCCTTGGACAGCCACTAGTCATTTTACTACTTGCCATGAAACTGATAAAGCATTTGCTTTATGTTCCCAAATGAATTTGTCAGATCCTTTACATTCCTTATAGCACATAACATAGTGCTTTGTACATAATACATACTCAAAACATGCTTTTAAAATCAAATTGAATGTTGTTCAGTGCTTAATGTTTGTCACAGAGTAAAGACTTTATGGTGATGATTATGATTCATTTCTACTTTATGATAAGAAAAGTATTTGGAAGATGAAGTGACAATCTCATTGACCTTCTCTACTCTTCACTTAGTGGAAGTTTCCCTTACCGCTTCCATTTTTTTTCTTACTGTAACTTTTTAATATAAGGGCAAAACTCTGCAGTGTTCTTATCAGAATTGATGTTTAATTGCAATATGTAACAGTTCCTGCAAAAGTATCAATACGGGGGAGGATAGAGTATACCCTTTGGTTCAACAGCAGCATTGTTTCTCCTTGTGCAGCTGTCTTTAAGTAGATGTTTGTAGTCAGTAATGATGAGCTGTTTGTATATTCATAATGGGCTAAAAATAGCTTGGCATTGTACATCTTTTATTTGGGTCAAAAGGGGTTCACACAGATTTTTTAAATCTTTCTTCAGAAAATCAATTTTGAGGAAAGATTATTCTAATGTGCCATTTTTACAGCACATTTGCTCTACATTTTTATCAAGTAGGAATGATAGGATGATCCATCAATAAGCACAGACTTTGTCCTACCCTGAAGTCTAACGCTGCTCTTTAAATACCTAGAGGAAGTTGAAATCATAAACAAGAAGTGTTGTAATCAGATTGCAAAACTTTCCCTTCAGAAACCAGAAGCACCTTTGGAGTGCTTTCTGATAAAAATTGTTCCAGGTTAAGTCACCTTGGAAGCTGATTCTGAAAGGGAGATCAGCGGACATAAGGTATTTGAGGGGTTCCATTAGGAGTGGCCCCTGTAGGGGGAGTGGGCGAAACTGACTTGGGCAGAGGGAAATGTTGAATAGTGGAACCCACACAACAAAAGCCTGAGTGAGCCAAGCCAGGGGGCAACTCTGGAGCTGGGTTGTCTCAGCAGAGGTATCACAAGTTGGTGCAAGGAGGTTAGGCCTTTATTCCTTCATGCTGATCAGTCATTGAACCCTGCTGTGCCTGGGAAGGGGCATAAACTTGTGCAAAATGGCTCTCTTCTGACCAGGGCTGAGCTCTCTTAGCTGTCAAAATTCCCAGGAGTTGGGAGAATGAAGGTGGAGAAGAAGTCATAACATGAAAATATATTAAAATGTATATTAATATAATATGTAATATTGATAATAAAAGGATAATATGCTAATTAGACCAGCATCCTTCTGGATGTCATTTTGGATGCCCTTCCAGATGAAGGCAGGGCTGGAGCAAAGTCACTCGGGTCCTGGGTGCCAGCCGGTGGCTGGAGGGAAGCATCCTGGGTTCTGGGTGCTGGAGGGAAGCTGTTGCCAGCAGCTAGGGAAAGGAAGGCCTACTCTTGCATGAATTTTCATGCATTGGGCCTCTAGTCCTATATAATAAAAGAGTAACATGCAAATATTACTGTACCTTGGCTCCTGATTGGCTATGCTACCAGCAAATCAGGAGCGAGGGGGCGGGGCCGCACAGTGCAAGGTCCTGCCTCTCCTACCACCTCCGCAGAGCCTGGGGAACAAGCCCCATGGGCCTGGGGAATGGGTGCTGTGCTGGTGGTCCCGGCAAGCCTGCAGTGCCAGTTCCCCAGGCTGCGGGGAGGCATGGCGGGAAGGCCGGCCACCACTGTGCTTGGTGCCTGGGGTCCGAGATTGTGAAGGGTGCAATGCGGGGGTCCCAGATCACTGGTGCCTGAGTGAAGGGCGGGGCCACAGAAGGCTCTGGGGAAGACTGGCTACTGCCACGCCTTGCTGTAGGGCGGGGAGTCCCAGATCGTGAAGGGTGTGTGTACATGGGAGTCCCAGATCGCTGGCGCTTGCGTGAAGGGCAGGACCCGGAGGCCAGGGGGAAGACCAGCTACCGCCATGCTTCACTCTGGGTGCCGGAGGTCCTAGATCGCCATGGTGGAGGGGCCAAGGCAGAAGCCCTTAGGGGTGTTCAGGCCAGGAGGAGAAGGCAGTTGGGGGTGATCAGGCTGATGGTGGAGGGCATTTGGGCCCGAGCAGGCTGGCAGAGGGGACCAGTTGCAGAGTGGTTAGCAAGCAGAGTGGTTAGGGGTGGTCAAGCAATCAGGCAGGTGAGTGGTTAGGAGCTGATTACGAGGGGATTGTCCAAGTGCCAGTTTAGGCCCGATCCCACAGGGATCTCAGATTGGAGAGGATGCAGGCCGGACTGAGAGACAATCCCAGGCCCAGCCCCTGCATGTACGAATTTCGTGCACCGGGCCACTAGTAGTTATATAATTGTGTATATACTTCTCTTATGTTGTATTTTCTTCCAACTGTGAGAAAATTTTGTATTTAGAGAGAATCCCTAAAGGTCATAAGTGATAAGTGATAAATTTTCTGTTTATCAGAATGAAAGACTTCAAGTAGAAAATAAAAGACATTGGTATTTACAAATCTATGAATTTGAACTGAAATAACACATTAATAACAATAGGGTCCACATCTGATCTGCTTTATTTATTTTCTTTTTAAATCCTCACCCAAGAATTTTCTATTGATTTTTAGAGTGGAAGAGAGAGTGAAAGACAGAGAGAGTTATAGATGTGAGAGAAACACATGATCGGTTCCCTCTTGCATGTGCCCTTACCAGGGACCAGGCCAGGAAGAAGCCCGCAACCAAGTTAAATGCCCTTGACTGTAATCAAACTCTGGACCCTTTGGTCCATAGGCTGACACTCTATCCACTGAGCCAAACTGGCTAGAGCCATCTGATCTATTTTATATTCTCATCAATGTTTTACATATTCACACTATCATTGATTTTGGATTTAGAAGTGATAATTTCTTCTATTTATGGAATGATATCATTTAGGAAAATTTGCCAGAAAGTTGTGTGTGTGTGTGTGTGTGTGTGTGTGTGTATGTGTATATATATATAACTTATATACTCATAATTGTCATTTATAAAAATGAAAATCTTGACAATTTTTTTAAAGGCCAAATTTAGGTTAATGAATATGTTAACTAAAAACTTCTTGAAAGATACAAGGAATAGGGTGGGTGGGATATGAAGAAATTTAAATTGAACAAAAATATGTATGAAAATATGTATCTGTTTATAAAAAGGTATATGTTTGTTTAAATGTATATGTATATATGTAAAAGTGGGAGGAATTTCACTGAAATGTTCATTGTAATAACCAAAGAACAACAACAAAACTCTCTGACTAGAAAGAACAATTAACTTTTATTTTCTATAATTCTCTCAATTTCTACAGTTATATGTGTAATAAAATACATACAGTTACACATATGTGTACATACATATACATCAACATATACATATGCATATACATCTGCTTATTCATAGAATGTAGTTCCTCGGGTCACACTGAACTGGAAAGCAAGCAAAGCACCGGCTGTTTCCTGGCGGCTGGTATGTGTGGAAGCACAGGAGCGGGAACGCTAGACAGTTCTGGCAACCTGAGAGAAGAGAAAAGAATTCATTCCATACAAAAGGTAATAAAGACCATAATGTGTGTGTGTGTTTTTAAAAATGCCCATCACATTTTTTCTGGTAGGAGATGTTCAAGTGACAAAGGTGAGTAGCTGAATGAAGTATTAAAATAGCTCTATCTTCTCTCCAACTCAAATGAATAGTCATTTAGTTTCAGGGTTTAGCTGTTATTGGCATTACCAATAACATTGGTATGATGCCTTCCATTTTTATTTTTTCCATTTGAAATAATATTACTTATTAGTTACATTCTTTGAACCTCAGTTCAGATTCTCTGTTTCTATTTACTGTTATTGATTTTTAAAAAATTCTCACCCAAGGAAATTTTTCACATTGACTTTTAGAGAAAAAGTGGAGAGAGAGGCGGGGGGGGGGGGGGGAGGAGCGAGGGAAGGGAAGGGAAGGGAAGGGAAGGGAAGGGAAGGGAAGGGAAGGGAAGGGAAGGGAAGGGAAGAGAGCCAAAACATGGATGTGAGAGAGACATATCAATTGGTTGCTTCCTGCGGGCACCTTGACTGGGGCCAGGAATCAAACTTGCAACCCTTCAGTGAGTGGAGCAACACTCTAACCACTGATCATACCAGCCAGTGCTACTCAACTATTTTTGAATTGTGAATTTGTAACTTGATTTCACCTGTGTTTGTATTATTATCAAAACATTTAACAGAAGAGATGTGCTTAAGAACAATATCTGCAAATATTTCTGAAGTCGCTAAATATTCTTTTCGCACTTTTCATATCTGGTTACTTGTCACTTAAAGATTACTAAATGATGCTTTTGAATCTTATTCTCCTCTTGGCACTCCTTTTCCTCTTCTACTGATAGCACTTTACAGATTGGCTTTTCAGGTAGTGGGATATAGTCAACACTGATGCTTTTCTGATCGATCAAACTAGCTTCTTTTGCTGCTCACTGGCGACAGGGTTAGTGATTTTGCTCACATCACTGCCAAACACAATATTATTGAAGTTTTAAAAAATATATTTTCAATCGATTTTTAGACCAATTTAAAGACAGAGTGAAAGCTATAAACATACAATCATTTTGCAAAAATTCTTGCCCTAAAAGATTCAAAGAGGCGAGGTGTTCTTTCCTGTTGCCTCAGGAAGTTATTCACCATTCCAGCGAATCTCTTACAACAGAGTGTGATGATTGTGAAGCTGAGGGATGGCTGTCTCTTGGAAAACAAAGAAACTCATTCTGTACTGAGATCCCAACCATGAGATTCCCCACCATTTGAATTCTGGTCCTCAGCTTTTCAGGCCTCAGAACTCACCTTATCTGTTTCCTAAATTTGGTCAGACTCTGGGATTCTTAGATTTACCAAGTTCATTGGACAGCTACTGAGTGCATTGTGAATGCCTGTGTCATAGTTTACAGTGAGAATTTTATCAAGTGGAAAAACTACTCACCTCAGTTTAACAAGTAGACTTTCCCCTGTAGCATGACAAATATCAGAGGATACTTGGTGATCATAGAATCATCACTCAGTAGGTTCCAGAAGTAGGATTTTCAATGATATCAGCATAAGATTAGACATTAAGGTAAGGCTTTTGATAAAGGTTATAGCTTATACACTTATTTTTTCCTAAAGACATATCCTTTCCAATAACATTCTAGCCTTTGATGTTCCTGGTAACCATTTCCTCTCTGCTACATTATTGTTGCAAGAACTTTATACCTTTCTTGTATTACTCTCCATTTTCTATTCTTCTATTAATTCTGAACACTTTTTCTAGTAAATACATACTTTTTCTAGAGATAGTAATGGCTTCATTAAGGTACTGTCACCTCTTGTCCCCAATATATTATGTGTCAGAGGATAATATTCTATTTTAAATTCCAAGCATCACTATGCTTTCATTTCCCCATGACCTACTTAATAACGCCAATAATTTTAACCTGCTAGTTTTACCATGTTTTTTTTCACCCTGGATACACATGGAGATCACATAGGAAATTTAAAAATATAGATATTTTGGACTTGTGCCGTTCCAACTAAATTTGAATCTCAAAGTAAAATGGGAAAGTCTATTTTAAAAATCTCCACAAGTTATTCTGATGAGCCACCATGGTTTAAAACCACCAGTTTATAAACTTAACTACTCAATTGTCAATGTGTATGATTTTCTGCAAAGAGTGAATCTGCTACAGTATTTAACCAACTGCTGTATTTGATGTATTCCCCTCCCAAACTGAGCTCCTTCAATTTTGAGAGTTAAGAATAAATGTACCATCATTGGGTTTCTTCTCTATCATACACTAAAACATCATATCAACAGTGATGTAGTGAGCTTCATAGAGACAGTTTTGAATGCCAACAAAAGCTTACCTTTACCATGAGCTGACCATATGCCAGTTACCAGATAGTTTACCTCCATGAACCTCTCCATTTATTTTCTTTTTGTTTCATTTGGCAGATGTGTTTTAAGAAAAAGTTCTCCACATCCTTATCAGCATTTGTTGTTTTGATTTATTGATAGTAGTTAATCTGACAGGTGTGAGGTAATATCTCGATACAGTTTTAATTTATATCTTTGATGATTAGTGAATATTGAGCATCTTTTCATATGTCTCTTGGCCATCTGCATGTCTTCTTTGGAGAAGTGTCTATTCCTATTTGTAAATTGGATTGTCTTTTTTTTTTTTTTGGTGCGTGTGTTTGTGTATTGATTTGTATATATTTATGAGTTTTGTATATTAACACCTTATCAGATGTATCCTTGGTGAACATGTTCTCTTATTCAGTGGATTGTCTCTTCATGCTGTTTTCCTCTAGCATTTTGGGGGCTTTCTGCAGTGGTGACCATCACAGTTGGTGCTAAAACCAGGCCAGAGGTTCCAAATATTGCCACCAGCAAAATCACTGAAGTGAGCCCAGAGACGACCTCAGAGGGTACGGATGCAGCTTCGGATGAAGCCATTGACATCAATAATGAAAAAGGTACAACAGAGAATGAAAGTTCTGGTGAATATGCGGAACCAGAAGAAGGGAATTCCCCAGTAGAGTCTGAGTGCTCTGAGGGGCAGATTTACATGAAGAAGCCATATTGGTGCTGGGGCTACCTCCGCTCAAGCTAATCTCAGGCAGGTTGACACTACAGCAAATAATGCTACAGAGAGGCCCATAGGCGCCTTTGAAGTTTTAGTAATCTTGTCTTTTCTAGGAAACTTGAATGTGCCTTAAAAATGTTGTATGTACTGATAAGTTTTAGTGCCGAGGGTTTTCTTGTCTCTGATATCAGAGTAATATATTGCAATATAGAGCTTCAAAAGTTTTTCCTTTGGGTTTAAATTCTACATCACAGGAATTGAGCTCTCTCTACAACCTACACTCACTTGAGTTTGTCTATACATTTACTTTACTGTAATGTATTAAATCTGGACCCTTGAGTTTTGATTTCAATTCATTTAAATAAGATTGGAAAATATTTCTTAAATTACTTAAAGTAAAAATGCAAAAAGAAAAGCTTCAAAACTAGAGTGTTCTGCCCTGTTAAGGAACATGCTTTATTTTCACCCCAATCTTGCAGTAAAGTGAATGCAAAAACAAATAGATCAAGAAACTGTCCCAAGTGCCGAAGCTTATAAATGATGAGCATATTCAGATCACGGTTTACCTCCAGAGTGACCCCCCCCCCTCTTTTAAGGTAAAAAAAATAATGTTTTGTTCACCCATTATTCTAAACAAGAAACAATACAACTCAACAACAATGCACATTACTGGGAAAACACTACTTATAGCTATAACTCAGATAGTAAGAAGAATAACTGCTAATCACATTTAAAATATCACAGAAAAAATAATTTACTACACAAAATAAATTAAATCATAAGTGCAAAATGTTTTAGTTCAAACATATATAAAAGTCAGAGAAATAAATTCTAAAAAATTCAAATTTGTTATTAGAAAGATAATTAAAATTTGAACATTTTAATAAATTGTTATAATTAGAAAATAGGTTATTTTTGTAGTAGTAGTAGTGTAGCAGTAGTAGTAGTGTATACTATATATTTCAGAAAGCCTGGTAAAATCAGTGGCTAGAGAGAACAAGGTCTTATGTTGGAAAATTAATCACTATTCTGTATTGCCTCCCATTCACTCAGTAGGTGCAGGGGTGAAAACAAAGTAAAACAATTATAAATATGAAACTAAACAGAAGATTTAGTTTCTTCTCTCCAGGAACGTATTATCTCTCTATAAACTAGAAGCTAATAGGTAAAGAAATTCATAACTATGCTAGAGATTTGCATAAACTTTTATAGGTAAGTACTGAGAAGTGGCAACCTTTCAAGAAAGAATTGAATCTTCAGTAGTAATGACAGAAATGGGGGGTTTGGATTAAGAAATAGAGAAGTTATTTTATTGTAGGAAAGAATGCATAGTGATAGGTAGGGAGCTGTGAGCAAATGATTGACAAAAAGATGCAGCTAATCCTGCTGGCTTTCTTGGAGAGTGGGTGGGAATAAAAGATTATTTCCTTCTTGGGATTGGGTTTGTGTTCCAATTGAGTGAATATTTATTTAGAACCCTTATTACTCTTGATATTCTGAGTAATAAAAGAACTGGGGGTGGGGGACAGGACAGGAAATAGACTGAAAAAGGGAGAATAGGGTGTAGGTGTTTTAGGGTGTCCTTAGGATCAGGCCCTGTAAATAGTCAAGTTCAGGCAAACTTGAATTGCAAAGCAAATCCAGTGCAGGTCTTAGCCAGCCCAACAGGGGATCTGGAGGTGAAAAAAACCTTCCAGAGTTACCCCAGGTGGATATGGGGCTGAGTCTGGGTGCTTCAGATGCAGCAGGCCCTTTGGGTGACCATTAGACAATTTCCTCAGCGGGCAGTAGGAAGCTTCTTTGTCAGCAGCACTGGCAGCCATTGAGGGAAATAGATCTTCAGTTCTGAAGGCTAAGCCTGAGCGGGGCTTCACTGTGTTCTGAGATTGCTCTCTGATACAGTGGTAATCTTGAACTTTAGAATTAACCCAGTTAAAAAAGCAGGGTGTCCACTAAATCAGAATCTCCCAAGATGGAGCCCAGATGACTGAATTAAAAAATAAGTCTCTATAGACAATTCTGTTGATCATCCAGGTTTGGGAATCACTGATCTAAAGGATATGCATGACTCTCACAGAGCTTCAGAAATGACAATGCTTTTCTTTTCCCAATATTCAGTAATCTCACACAGTATATGCTGTTCTTAATGGGCAGAGCAGGAGGATGAATGAAGAAATCACGTTATGAATAACTCTGGATTCAACAAAAGGGCACACAGGCATCTTAAGTGCATTCCACATTATATATGAACAAAGAGATGAAGTACAGTAGGAAGCCCACTTAATTTTTATTGCATTTAGAAGAAATTAAAGGTTTTGTTTACACCATTATAGAATAGACATAAAATTATGTTATTTCATACATTCTTCACACAGATACATAATAACCTACCAGGGTAAGCAGGTAACATAAATAAAACTAATTGATAATTGTACATTGCAGGAACTCCTTTAATGTAAAAATAGCATGTTATCTGTACAATTTTAGTTCTAATACTTGAGAACAGGCATTTAGAAAAAAATGCATGTTAAAACATGTATAATTGAATCTTTTGTCTGGATTTGTGGCCTATTGCTTAGAATCTATTACTAGAAGGACTTGATGTTATTCTTTGCTCCAAATATTTGGTGGCTATTTGATGTTTACTGTTACAGGTTTTGGGGTAATGCCCTTCACCCTCAAATACCTTTTGCCTCCAAAAATGTGGTTCTTCTTTCCCCCTACCTTCTCCCCCTTCCCCAGTGAATTCCAGTTATGTGACAAAGTGTTTGACCGACTCGGGTAGATCTGACTGAGACAGGATTATCGAATAGAACAGGGTGTGTCTCTTTTCATCATCCATGTTCAGCTGTGGGTGAGTTGGATCCGATTGATACTGAAGGCTGGATAGAATGTCTGGTCCCTGCCTTTTTAGACACAGCATGCAACTGATAGGCATTCATCTCTGCCCTGAATCAGTGATGCTTGCTTATGGAGGCAATGCGTGAACATTTAGCAATGTGGAAAAGCTGAGCAATGAAAAAAAAACACTCTAAATGCTTGGGGTCCAGCCTGTTTTTTCTGTGAATACCCATGAGCAAGAGTTAGGTTAGAGAGAGAAACTATTTCTTCCTCAACTCTGTGGAACATTTCTTATCTAGACCAGGAAGGAGCAAGCGGGATTCCAGTAAGTTGCAACAGAATTGGTGTTGCGTTTCCAGCTTCTGAGGGTGGTAGGGGCTTCTGTTGTACCTGATTCCTCCCTTGACAGTTCGGGGCAGCGCTCAGATGCAGTACACCTGAGGAGGAGCAGGTTTTTGTGGATCAAGTTCGGGGAATCAGTGAGCTCGGAGTGAGCTTGAGAAGCACCTCTGACTTCCTGTGGGGGAAGCTACAGGTGATGAATAGGACAGATTCTATGAGGAATGCTTGCTGGGTAGCTTTGGTGCCATGAAGGGAAAACCTTTTGAGAAGACGCAATTTGTTTGTTAATTAAGCACTGCCATAGGATATTGATAAAGTGACCTCATTCTAGGAGCAGAAGGATGAAGCCTGCCTGTATTATTTGTATGAGGAATCTCATATAGCTTACAGAAAGATGCTGAAATGCTCTTTTGAGAAGGCAATTCATGCAGAGCTTGCATTATGGAATAAAGAATATGCAAATTTTTTGTCAGTTTGAAACTCTCCTAAGAAATTATTTTACCATGTTCTAAGGTACAATCGTTTAGTGTTAAACATAATTAAGCAAATTATTTCCATGGCTAAGAACAGTTATATAAATTGTTGATGAGATCATGAGTAATGAAATATAAATATAAAGCTATTCTTTACATATCTATAGCCACTGTGTTCTTTTCATTAGAGCAAACATTTTAAATAGCAAAATACAACAATTATTTCAGGCCATACTGTCTAGTGCATGGCATGGATGTGGGTTCTGATTGTCCTCAATGTGCAACTTTCCAGCTATAGTCAGTGGGTTCTCCCGACACTTCAAAGAACAGAGTTGAGACAGTAAGTTCTTCCTCTGAGACTTCCAGGGATATCAGAGGCTGAGGGCACATAGTCACTCATGCACAGAAGCACAAACCCCTCCACCCCAGGAACAGCACCTACCTACTGTCAGACCTGAAAAGAATGCTCTCTGGGAAAACATGGCTGTCTGGGTCCAGTTCCCAGGCAGCCAAACTCTGCGGTTCTCTTTTGTCTGAAATATCCAAAGACAGAGAGGCTTTTTGCTGCAATAGTATTCAGTTTATTTTCAAAATTTACCTTTTCCCACAATGATATAAATCCTATATCCAGGGGGGATTCTTAAGGTATTATCACAGTCCACAGATACATGCACCTTCCAGAGAACTGAGGTGCTTCAGACTCAGCAGTTCTAATGTTGTGTGTGTGTGTGTGTGTGTATGTGTGTGTGTGTGTGTGTGTGTGTGTGTGTGTGTGTGTGTGTGAGAGAGAGAGAGAGAGAGAGAGAGAGAGAGAGAGAGAGAGAGGATTTATGCTTTGAAAGTCTCAGAATTTTTGTATTTGAACAAAATCACTTGAATAGAACCTCCTTAGATGTGATGCCCAGTAAATGCATCAACCACTCTTCCTGTCTTCGTGCCCCATGTGGCTTAGAATTACTGACACCAGGTAAGCTCAGTTGACCACCCATGTCTCCTTTTGAGCAGAAGGGCTCACCTAAAATGCCAGGGAGGCATCCAAAGGAGTTGGCAAGTGATGAAATATAAGCGAGAGGACTGATCCAGTATCCCTGGGATACTAGAGAGTTCTCTGAAAAGCTTTTGGCTGTCATGTCAGTGAGATTCTGCCCTGGCTTCTTTCTCCTCCTGGGCAGGTTCCTGTGAGCCCTTTCCCTGAGTTCTTACTCATCAGCACTAACAGAGCAAACAGAATGTGAGCTGATGTAGAGGGAGCAGGGTTTCAAAGGACAGGCACTGCAAGGCTTTCTCTCCAAGAACATTGTTGCCTAAACCTTACATGCCATCTTTCCTTTTGATTTATTGTGATGTTCCTGATTACGTCAATTCCTTGAGTAGACAACTTCTAGGCTTTCGTATTCAGAATATCATTACAAAACATGCATATTAACTGAGGAGGGAGGGAGATGCTGAAGCTTTATTTTAGTTTTCCATCAAGCAGCACTATTCTGTACATTCTTAGCTAATTGCCATTTTAAAAGCCACTGGATGGCTGAGATCCAGGACTGCTAAGCCTCCATGAGTAAGTGTGAGTGTGAGGAGTTCACATTAATGTGTTAATCATCTATTGTGGCAGTCATTTAGTTTTAACACATAAATTTGACAGCAGTTGGTTGTCCATGTTTAAACATGAGCACTTAAAGGGGTAGAGACAACTAGTGCACAAGAAATTCAAAGTAGTTGTAGACAGAGGAGCAGAGATGAGAAGCATCCATGAGACAGAAGTAGTAACTGTCTGAAGTTTTGATGAATTTCCAGTTCTCATCCCTCCTATCGCCTGGTCCCTAATTCTGATTTGTCCTACAGGCTGGCAGCAAGAATTATTCACAGATAGATATCTGCAATTATTAGGTGTTTATTATATTTAGTACAATGCTTACACTCAGGATATATTGAACAAATATAGAAAGACAATGTGGCTAGATGGCAGAAATGCGACTGGAAAAGGCAGGATGGAAACTAGAGATTTGTGATAAAAGAAAACCCCAAAGGAGTTGGCAAGTCATGAAATATAAGTGAGAGGACTGATGCCTGTGGTGAGGATTCAAACTAGAAAGAACTAGCTCGGGAGGTAGGTGATCTGTCACTTTTTTTTCTCAAAATAATCTCATTTCAATAACCTTTTTGTAAAATAAATCAAAGAACACGATAACTAATGGAAAAGCATAGACAAAAATAAACAGTATTATAAGTAATAGATAAAGCATTTGCAATTTTAAAATACTGGTCTCTTTCCATGCATTTGAAGAGAAAAACACCCTGCCCCTTTTGTATCTTTGGCTTTGTGAAAACAGATTAATGTTTTTAGGCATTAAAAATGGAAGCTAAAGAGTGCTTTCTTTGGGAGGAAATTTTTTTGCTATTTAATGCACATCAATTTAGCCCTACACAATGTGATTGAAAATGGGATATTTATTTCAGTGAAGATGTTGGGAAGGGAGTGAGTGTTCAGAGACTTAGTGGTAAATTGGCTCAGACAAGGCAAGACATAACTGAAGGACAGTGTATGCATTTATGTAGGATGGGAAGGACCATTAGTCACACATCTATCTTTTAAGTCACTGAGAGAACAATCCCCATTAGTAACATCAATTTGAATAATAAGAAAAATGTATGTATGTCCTTGGAATTTCAATAAATAGTGAATCATACAGCTGAGAAATTTGCAGGCACCTGGGAAAGTTAATTAACTCCATAATTTTAGTGAATGTTTTCTACATTACTAGAATAGGTTATTAAAAATATATCTTGGTGACTACGAAGCATAAATATAGCCCCATAAGAAAAAGCTAATAGAGAAAATATATGGAAATGAATTAACACAGTCTGTGCACAAGTAAATTGCTTACAGTAAGTCAATAAAGGAAGGAACGTTTTCCCAATCCATTTCTGAATTGATGTATCACAGTGGCTAGCCTTGTCTCTGGTTTTGATCCTAGCTGTGGACCAGTCTGGAAGACCTTAGACTCACCATGTGCTGATCTTGTCCCATCTCAGTTTCTCTGGTTTTCATTGGGTGACTTCTCCAGTGCTGTGCCCATTATATCTGGGCTCAAGCTCAGCCTAAAATGATGAAGAATCGGTATTCCTAATAGCAACACTCAGATGGGAGAGGAAACCAATGGAAAAAAGGCCATTGTCCTTCAGGTGAACAATGCATCTAGGTGTTGTACATGATTTCCAGGTTTAATAGAACAAAAGCTCAAAGCAAAGCTAAAATTGAATATATTTAAATTTATTATAAAGTATTAAAATAGTACTAAAAGCACATGAAATCTATAGGTGAGATATGGGGAAAGGGGATATTGAAATGAAATAAATTAAGTCAGGGAAGCTACTCTATTAGAATAAATATATTTAAAAAATAGGAAAGAGCAAGCCATACAGTTTGAACATTTGCCTAGAATATTGTTAGGAAATGAATTATTTGACCATATTATAGAGGTCCTGATTATCATGGAAATGAGTACTTAGTTTGGTAAGAAAGAGAAAGGGATAAAAACTTTTAGGGTTAGTATTGAAAAGTACAGAGGGTATATTTAAACCTAAAATATGGTAAAATTACTTCAAAAGTCATATGGAGAAAACCATCATGGTCTTCTGTAATTCATTGTGAATTCTCTGATAGCAGAAACCATAGCACATTACACATTGCTCCCCCACACACACACCACTCTTTCTTTCTCTGTTCCTTTCTTTCTTCTCTTTCTTCTCTTTCTCTCTTTCTTTCTCTCTTTCTTTCTCTCTTTCTTTCTCTCTTTCTTCTCTCTCTCTCTCTCTCTCTCTCTCTCTCTCTCTCTCTCTCTCTCTCTCTCTCTCTCTCTCTCTCCTTCGACATATAAAGTCAATAGATGTTGAATGAAGAGACCAAGGCACCTTTTACAAATAAAGTCTGGTAGAGACAACTATTCATTTCACTGACTCCTCCCCCTGCTTTCAGTCTTGCTTGATGACTGATACTGTCTACATTAACTTCAACTCAGTGCCAAACGAAAGACCCTTCTGAAGCAAAGATGTTTCTTTGCCTGTCTTATTACCTGTTATTTATTACCTGTTGCTGGGACATCTGCTTTTGTCTTTAGCTTAAGTGCCTTCAGAGCATCCTCCTTGGTTCAGGCCGAGCTTGCCACCAAATAAGCCCTAACTAGTTCCTTAGAGAAGGATATCATTCCCAAATTCATCACTTGTGTGGCTGGATTTCACCTATGTTTGTCAAGTAATACTTCATTCAAATGTCATTTGTAATAATATGCTTAAGATTTAGAAATTTGCCTAGCTCTAGCTGGTTTGGCTCAGTGGATGTAGCATCCACCTATGGACTGGAGGGTCCCAGGTTTGATTGGGGTCAAGGACACATCCCTAGATTTCAGGCTTGATCCCTAGTAGGGGGCATGCAAAAGGCAGCTGATCAATGATTCTCTCTCATCCTTGAAGTTTCTATCTCTCTCTCTGTCTCCCTCTCTGAAATCAATAAAAATTCATTTAAAAATTGTCCAAAGAAACTTTTATTTTTTTCTAATTAGGAAGGTTTACTTAATACAAAGTAGTAACAAAATTATATTTGTCCAGACCATCTAATGCCATTGAACAGAAAATGTCTTTGTCTGACATAGTTCACTTGCAGTAGCTCTGATGTTGGTTATAAAGTGATAAATTTCTAATTTATTTTTAAGTAAAATGCCTGCTTTATAGAAAAGGAAAGGAACACATTCAAAGCATTGCCAGTCAAAAAATTAGAAATTTTCAGCATTATTAGGATGGTGAAAAGGGTATCTTACATTTATTGTTTGATACTTCCCTGTTGTAGCTTGGAGATAAATTTGACAAAGGAACCAGAAACCAAGCTGTCCTTAGAGGTAGAAAGTCAAGAGGAGCCCTGAGACATTTTTCAAAATAAATGCAATGTGAATAATAATAACTTAAAAACATAAATAAAAATGTCTAAAAAATTCCTTCCTGTTCTGGCCTTTTTCTCTGCTTGATTGGTCAGGAATGATGATGTGATTCATCATTTTCACTTCACTGTTGGGATTAAAATTTCCAGAAATGCTGACAGGATCAGGAGGGCATCCCTTCCCTTCCTCTCCTCTGAGACTCAGTCATGGTTAATTTAGCCACGGTGAAAGGAGCCAACATTAAATCCTAAAGCAACATTGCTTCACACATATTACCTTGTTCATTCCTTCCCGATGCCAAAATTGATAAAAGTACACCGTAGTCAATTCGCAACAATGAAATCATGAAGAAGCATTATACATGAAACTTATAAAATTATGCTTGTTCCAAAATAGCTGACTCCCTCAGGAAGACTGCTTTGCATTAGGACAAAGAAAACATACTGAGACTTTGTCATTCAAAAACAACCGTCATGTTTTTTTATCTTTTCCTTTTAAGAAGAGGAGACAATTATATCTTGTATGAGATCCTGTTATGATCTACAATTTTGAATCTCCAATTTTTCTTTCAGGCTTTGAATATGCTTGGATTCATGTCTTTGATCAGTTTGAAAACTCCTGCTGCCATCCTGGGCAATGTTAGCTTCGCCTGGAGGCCCTCTTATGAACTTTTCAAGGATGTTTGAATTTCAAGATGCAACTATCTAAAATGGATAAATATGGAGTAACCCAGGTAAAAAAAAATAGCACATAGAATATTATAACTTTTCTGAGAGATAAAAAAAGAAGACTCAAATAATGAAGTGGGGTAGCCTGGTTCCTGGGTAGGAAAGCAGAGTATTAAAAAACATTTCGTTTTTCTAAAATAAATTTATAAAGTGAAATAAATTTTATTTTGAATGTATTAAAACCATTCTTAAGTTTCTATTGAATAAGAAAAAAAATTGAGAAATCTTAAAAATATAACAGTAACAATCCAGGACAATTTTCTTCAGGTATTAAAAAGTTATAATGAGGTTCATTTCCAAGACTGAGCAGAATGAGCAAAAAACTGAAGCAAGCTTAATTGTACAGAATTTAAGGCAATAAAAATAAATTCATTGATCAGAAGATTTTTGCAACAGCTGGATGGAGCTGGAGAGCATTATGCTAAGCGAAATAAGTCAGAGAGATAAATATCACATGATCTCACTCATTTGTGGATTATAATGAACAGCATAAACTGATGAAGAAAAACAGACAGAGAGGCATCCATCAGACTGTCAAACCTCAGAGGGAAGGTAGGGGAGGGTGAGGGTAAGGGGAGACATCAACCAAAGGACTTGTATGCATGCATATAAACCTAACCAATTGACACAGACAACAGGGGGGTGAGGGCATGAGTTGTGGGGTTGGGGGCAATGGGGAATAAGGACACATAAGTAATACCTTAATCAATAAAGAAAGAAAAAATCATTGGAATAATTCATTAACTCTATTTTGAGCAAATGTGGATCACATATCAGACAATATTCAAGTAAGTTTCAGTTGCACTTCAGTTGAAGTGTTTAATGAATGATAAAAACTTCAAAAAAATTGTGGTCTTTTGGTCAGAGGAAAAGCTATTAGTGGTTGAAATTAGTTGTAAAAGACACAAAATAAATACAGATGCTGGATTACATGATCATTTGAGAAATTTTATTATGGCAAACTAAAATAAAAGGCAAATTATAAGTTAGCAAATATTATAAGTAATAAATAAAAGAAAATATTATAGATATGTAGTTAAAATTTAACATAAGAAAATTGTACTAACATATCAATAATGTCTAACTAAAGAAGGAAATACAAAAATTACAAAATACAAAAGGTTAGAAAATTCAGCAAAAACAAATTCTGTATGTTTATATTAGAAATTTAAGACATAAAAACTTAAACAAAAGTCTTTTTATGCAGTAAAGTAGCCATTTATAAAAGTTTATATGCTGAAACCAGTTTGGCTCAGTGGATAGAGCATTGGCCTGCGGACTGAAAGGTCCCGGGTTCTATTCTGGTCAAGGGCATGTCTCTTGGTTGTGGGCACATTCCCAGTAGAAGGTGTGCAAGAAGCAGCTGATTGATGTTTCTCTCTCATCGATGTTTCTGACTTTCTCTCCCTTTCCCTTCCCCACTATAAAAAATCAATAAAAATACAGTTTAAAAAGTTTATACAAAATATTGAAGAGGATGTAGTAAAGAAGATGTTTTATTACATCTTGATTTTATTTTATTTATTTTAGAAAATAAATTGGGACAAATATTTATAATGAAATATCAAGAATCATAAAAGCAATAGTGCCTAAGTACTATAGTCTAATCATCTTTTCTAATAAAATGACTAAATTACAAAAGACATTTATGTATAAAAGCATTTTAACAAGTTACCTATAATAGCTAAACTTGAGAATAATATCCAGAAATGTTTAAAATGTTTAGAAAGTAAATCTAGTTTTATTCAGCTTTCAATATTGTATATATTGTATTAAAGGAAAAGATTCAAATATCACATATAGCTTTTCTCAGTTATGTAAAGTATACATCAAATGCAAAAAAAAACAACAACAATACTTATGAACTTATTTTCTTACTAGGGGCCTGGTGCATGAAATTTGTGCATTGGGGGTGGGGGTGTTTCAGCCCAACTTGTGCCCTCTCACATAATGGGAGCCCTCAGGGGATGTCCTACTGATGGCTTAAGCCCAGTCCCCACGGGTCTAAGCCACAGTCTGGCCTCCCATTGTGGGAGTTGACCGGGCTGATCAGGGGAAGGCACCAGCCCCATCACCCCACTACTGCAGCCACTACCAGTCACTGCAGCCACCAAGGTGTTTTCATCAACATGATCTCTAGTTCATTCACCATGAAAAAATGACAACTTTCATTAGGTATTTTCAAGATGTGTCTTTCATAGGATATAACATTTCTTTCTTTATTTTTTCTTTTTATTCTCACCTGAGGATATGTTTCCATTGACTTTAAGAGAATGTGGAAGAGAAAGGAAAGACAGAGAAAAACATCAAAGTGAGAGGAACACTTTGGTTGCCTCCTGCATGACCCCTGACCTGGGCCTCGGCGAGGGAGGAGCCTGCAACCTAGGTACATGCCCTTTATCAGAATTGAACCCAGTTCTGTGGTAGGCAGGCCAAGGCATTATCCACTGAGCCAAACCAGCTAGGGCAGGATATGACATTTCTTAGCCCTCCAGCAGCGGATCTTTATTTTTTTCTCCAGGAGTATGGTGGAAAAAACCTAGATCACATTTTTGGATTCTTATTACCCAATTTACTAAGAATATTACCAGTGGCATACAGGGAGCTTAGCCAATGAGCAGTCAGAAAAGGTGTTTCCTCTGTAGTTCATACCAATCACTGCCTGGGCACTGCCCAGGCCTGAAACCTTTGACTGAAGCTTTAGGCCTGGGCAGGGTACACCCAGGTCCCTCCAATCGCTGGCTCCATGACTTTGATTGCAGGCTTAGCCCTGCCCAGGAGCCCCCTGGCACAGGGCATTCCCAGGCTGCTCAGGGCCCACATGGGGCTTACCTCAGAGTGACCCAGGCACCAGAATGTTCCCAGGACCCAGACACTGAGCTCCTTTGTATGCAAATTAACCACCATTTTGTTGGCTTAATTTGCATACTCACTCTGATTGGCTATGGGCGTAGCAGTGGTATGGTCAATTTACATGTTTGTTTATTATTAGGTATGATATCTGCACATGGGTCTTCTCTAAACTTTAATAATAAGCATATAATCCTTTCACAATGACAATATGTAATAACCAAAACTAATGGAAGCATGCAAATGGCTTATTTAATTAAAGTAAAAATACCATGATTATACATTTTATAGATAAGAATATTTAATAAATACAATTTTTAATTTTTATAAATTAACATGCGTTATCAATTATAATAAAAGATGAGTATTATACTAAATAAATTAGTTTCATTGATTATAATTCAAAATAATTTTTTTCTGCTGCCTAACAATATTGTTCTAAATGTCACTTGTGTGAATATACAAATGAAAACAGGGGTATTTTTCAGTATTTTAGATGCAATAATTCTTTTGAATATTAAGGCATAATTATAAAACTACAACCATTTATTTCCCATAACCAGTAAAAGAGAAAAACATTAATGGAATCCATAAAGAGCACACACTTCAAATGCCTTTTTTATATATAACTTTCATAGCCTGGATTTCCAATAAAACAGTCTGAGGAGAAGATTGGGATTAATCTTTAAGAGGTTTAATGCCAGGCTAACAAGAGTAAGAGACACAGGAACTAAGTCAGGGAAGGAAGGGAAATCATGAAAGATGATGCATTATCTTTCTGGCCACAACCTCACAATTACCTCTTAAGACAAAGCCAATCACTTGGCAGTATTTTGCTGTTAGACACCTGTCTACAGGATTCATAGTGTTGTCCATTGGAGGGAGAAAGAACAGGGCTTCTGTTTGCCATCATCAAATTTTCACTCACAGGAAGTTACACACACACACACACATACACACACACACACACACACACACACACACACACACACACACACACACACACTTTCCAGTTACGTTATTAGGCCCCTTTTGTTGTTGCTTGGGGAATTGGACCTGTTGCCCTAGATTGTGGTGTATTATTCAAGTTCAGAAGGAAGGAAACAAAAATGGAGGCCAAATGGCTGAAGAGCCTGACTCTGCAAGGCTTCATGGACCTAAGTGGAAGACCTCAACCACAGGAGTGGCTGAGAAGGAGGAAGTAGGAAACCTAGTTCTAAGGATTTTGAGAGGTGTGTATGTCTCACATAATGGCTGTCCCCTATATTTCCAAATATGCTATAATTTCTTCTATTAAAAAAAAAAACTAAACTCAGTAAAATGTAATGAGCCCTCATTCATTTTTACCCTACTTTCACCCCTTTAGAATTAACATTCTCAAAAGGATTATCTGTAATTGCTGTGACATTTCTAAAATCTTGATTTCCTTCCAACTACTACTCAGGAGTTCTATTATATCAGTCTTTTAAAATGTCGTTGGAAGTTCCATTCTGTTAGCTCCAATGTTCTTTCACTGTCCCCCACAGCCACATTCTTTTTCAGCTTGGATCTCATCTTTAAAAACACCCTGGTATTCCTTCTCTGTTTTTATCTCACAACATTTGGCACAACTAATCACCCTCTTATTTTTCTTCAACATTTTTCTTCTTAGCTTGATTGATGATTCCCCCTGGTTTTTCTCCAGCTTCACTGCTCATTTTATCTCTGTCTATTTCTTGGGTTGTCTCCTCTGCTCAATTTCTAAACTCTGTCTGCTGCAGGGTGTTGCCCTAACCCACACAGTGATGACTGAGTACTATTTCTTGCTGTGCATCAACACTATCACAGGACCTTCTTTACTTTGCTGGTAGCAATGTTAATTACTCTAACCACATGCCGTTATTTTGGTTTCTCAGAAATGCCAAGATCTGGTCATTTGGGGGGATTGTGCACTAGCTGTTTCCTCTGCCTGAAAATAATTTTTCCCAGATCTTCAAATGATAACTTTTCTTATACTTTGGATCTAAATTTAAAATATCATCTGGGAGGACTTCAATAAATACAATATAATAAAAGCCTAATATGTTAAGTGTCTAGTCACATGGTCATCCATTCAACTGGTCAAAGCATAATATTCTAATGATATGCTAATGCTGCTCAATTGCTCACTATGATGTGCACTGACCACGGGAGGGCAGATGCTCCAACCAGTAGGTTAGCTTGCTGATGAGCGAGATGGGCCAGACACACCCCAGAGAACCTCCCGCTTTCCCTCTCTGGCTGACCAACCCCAGGCACCCCTTGATTGTGCACGGGTGGGGTCCCTTGGCCTAGCCTGCACCCTCTCCCAATCTGGGACCCCTCAGGGGATCTCAGAGAGCCAGTTTTGGCCTGATCTCACAGGCCAGGCTGAGGGACCTCACTGATGCATGAATTTGTGCACCTGGCCTCTAGTAATGCATAAGATTCTTCAATTTCAACCACATTCCTTGATGATTTTACTCATTAGCATTTGAAAGAATATGATACAATTTTTATTTTTCTATTAGAGTAGGATCTATCTCTCCCCAATAAGACTATCTGTTAAGCGCAAAGGGGACTAATCTGTCCTTCTCACTGGAGGTTATGGAGGAGCCATAATAATGCCTAACTCACAGTCAGAACTAAATGAACAGTATTTAATGAAAAATACAAAAATAACATTATGAACCATATTTACTGATTCAAAGTAAATACCTAGGCAGCTATAGTAGTATAAGTATTGTATGATAGTCATCACACTTGTTTTAAAAGAGCAATATATACCAAGAGCAGTAATTGCATGTATGCTTTTTGATTCTATCTAATAAAATAATAATATGCAAATTGACTTTCACTCCAAGACACAAGAAGCCCCTCCAGTGTGATCAAAGATGGCTACCCCCATGTGGAGACAAGATGGCGACCACAAGATGGCTGGCAGGGGAGGGCCGTTGAGGGCAGTTGGGGGTAACCAAGCCAGCAGAGGTGGGCAGTTGGAGAAGATCAGGTCAGCAAGAGAAGGGAGTTGGGGGGCCAGGCCTACAGGGGAGGGCAGTTGGGGTGGACCAGGCCTGCAGGGGAGGACAGTTGGGGGCAATCAGGCTGGCCAGGGAGCAGTTAGGCATCGATCATTCTGGCAGTGGACTGGTTAGGGGGTGATCAGGCTGTCAGGCAAAGTGGTTAGGGGCAATCAGGCAGAGGCAAGCAAGCAGTTGGAAGCCAGTAATCCTGGATTGTGAGAGGGGTGCTGTTTAGGCCCGATCCCACTGTGAGGAACCAGGACAGTAGGGGATCACATGGTAGTTCTGTTTTTAATATTTTGAAGAACCCACTGGGATTGGGCCTAAATAGGTAGTCAGACATCCCTCAATGGGTCCCAGATTGGAGAGGGTGCAGGCTGGACTGAAGAACATCCCCCCACTCTGTGCATGAATTTCTTGTACTGGGCCTCTACTCAATTATAATTAGTAACTAACACATTAATGATTGCTTGAACTTTAACAGTATAGCAGCTTATTGCTGTAGCAATTACATTTTTCCAATGGAAAAAATACATATACCTTACACAATTGTTTTGAGCTTGCTTTGAAATATTTAGTGTGTTTTCTTCTTGTTTTCTGCTTTATTGAGGTATAAATGCCAAATAAAAATTGTATATATTCATGGTATACTAGAGGCCTGGAGCATGAAATTTGTGCATGGGTAGGATCTGTAGGCTTGGCTGGTGATCATGGCCAATCTGTTGGATGACTGGCAGGGTAATGGGGGGAGTCACCCACTGGCACCCTCCTTGGCTAGCCTGGCACCACACACTCGCCAGCCTAACTCCCCGCTGCTGCAGCCAGTTGCCTCCTTCTTTGGGATGAACGGAGGGGCAATTGGTGGGGGAGCCCCCACTGGCACTGGCCTTGGCTGGCCTGAGAGCTGTGGGCTGGGGGTAGCTCCTGTGTTTAACATCTGCCTCCTGGTGGTCAGTGTGTGTCATAATTATTTTTCTGTTTTCTTGAATTATTTCGATTCGGTTGATTTTTTCTCTTACTAGTATATTGCTTTCCCCCTATTCTGTAAGTTACAGATTTTCAGAGACATTTACTGAAATGTCTGTTATAACAAAATTTAATATTAAATAATATGCTATTGTCCTTGTAGATTTAAAAGAAACTTATAGTATTTAAATTCTGATTATTGCTTAATACTAAATTTTTTGCTGGTATATTTTGATCCTATTTTTTCAACCTCACTAACTAAATAATATTACTATTATCATTTTCAGACAACATTTCTTTAGAGTTATCCTGGTGTTTTTCTTTTATTTTACTAATATTTGATTTTTTTTATATTCACCATTTCTGCTCTCACAGCTTCTTTGTTTTAGGATTATTTTATATTTTCCTAATACATGTCTTTGAGATTTTCTACAGTTAAGCATCTATCTGTGGTAAATTCTGTCAGTGTTTTCTTGTTTGTCTTGTTTGTTTATTTGTTTTATTTTAAGTCATCTTTATTATTCTCATTCCTCAAAGTTAGTTTTCTTGGATATAAAATTTGAAGATAGTAAGGACATTTTCCCAATAAATTATTCCATAGTATTATGATTCCAATTTTGTTTTGTGTGTGAAATCTACCATTGGTACAATTATTGCAGCAAAATTAATCTGTACTTTCCTTCTGTTTTTTTAATATATTATTTATATTACATATTATTTATTGATGGGATAATGAATTACTGATGTATGAACTTATTACACAAATTACAAACCCTCAATTCATATTCTACATCCCCAATGAGTTGTTTAGAATAACTTGAATGATTATATTCTAGTTCTAAAGAGCTCATGGTAGATTCTTTCTTCTCAATATGAGTGGTTATTAACTACATAGACATAAGAATCACAGCCCTTAGGAATGTCTTATCTTTCTATGTAGATTATAAAGATATGATGGTCTTCATAACTTCTAATGGTCTTCATATCCATGAATCACCTTAGTGCTAAACTCATTTAGATTTTAGTTCTTGTCCTCTACCAAAACTGCTATTTCTGTACTTTCACAGTGGTATGTTCTAAGAATAATTTCATGTCTCTTTCTCTGCTTCTTATCACAGTATCCTCCTGGAATTGCTCCAGTTTCCCTTAGTCATTTTTTACTATAGAAGTTCTAAACCATGCTTGATCGCCATTCCCACAGTATCAGCAAAATTTCCTTGAGATCTGGAGACAGCTGTTTGGTCTAGGTAGAAGTTATGAACAAGTATGAGCAGAACTGAAATTTATCTGTATTCTCCATCCAAAAAAGACTAAACAATAACTTGGATTTAAAAAGTAATTTTCAATTTCCCAATTTACACTGAATGTTTAATGCATTATACATCAGTTTTACCATCTCAATGTGCACACTTTACTCCAATGTGGCATTTCTCATTTTAGCATTGGAATCAGGATATTTGTTAAATCTTTTGTTAAATACTAAAAGCTACAAGACTCATGTCTGAAGAATGTGTGTTCCTAAAACAATAAACCCAATAATTAGGAAGACATGACAAATACATTTGGAAGTCTCTGAAGTGTGACATATATATATATATATATATATATATATATATATATATATATATATATCATGAGTCTCAGTATCCCTCAATCTTTGTTCAATGCCATTTTCAAAGGAATTACTAATCACCTACAGAAACTATAGTACGTCTTTTAAAATGTGTTTCACATAAAAATAATCTTCCACAAACTCTTCAATTTCTCCAGAAAGGTACCTTTCACAAAACATATTTTTGAAGTGTGTAAATAGATTCTGTGGGGGCAGTACATTTTGAATGTCAGACAATGACTGATTAATATGTTTTGGGATGAGAAATTATTCCTAATTTTGGACCTATGCATATCCGAATTTTAAGTAAAATAAAAAATAGTGCCTTTTCAAGAAGATTAGATACTAATAGAAGAAAGAAAATAAAAATCAACAGTAATATTACTGATAAGTATATTATTTCTATTTTGCACAATGATTTACAGGAATTCAGAAAAGACATTTTTGAATGGGCTTAGGATCATGAAAAAATCATAGAAGAAAAGATGTTTAAGCTATGAAGTAAAATATGTGGAAGTTTGATGTAATAAAAACATGGAATGCTGGACTTTTTAATGGAGATATGATAGCCTGTGGAAAAGCACAGTGCTTTGAAACTGTGTAATGTTCTTAAATTTTCAAATAGTGTAATAAGGCTAGATGGAGAGTGCTGGAAAGAGAGTGGCAAGAGCTAAGGTAGAATGATAAACATAGGGCATATTTTAAAGAGCTTCTAATTAACGAAGAAATGCAGTTTATTCTTGTTTGCATTAATTGGTTTAAATTAAGAGAAAGATGTAATATTTGAATTTTAGAACAAAATCATTTTGTTAGCATTACTAGTCATGGATAGCAGGTATTGTAATGAGAACTGTTATAGCCAGCATGCCACTTGTGAGGTGTGCTATAATGAGACCTTGCACCATGATTTGAAGATAGATAGAGAGGAGGTGGTCTGCAGGAGAAAAGCAGGGGAAGGAGTATTTCTTCTATTAATTTCATGCTATATAATATCTGGGTCATGATTTATACCATCTTTTAGTTACCATATTTAGTTGTTTAAAATAAAAGAATAATATTTTATTTCCATGTGTGTTCTCTTACCTTGAATAGTAGACTCAACCTTTCAGAAATAATAACTAGTTGCTGTAAAATGCACTTTGCCTCTTCCCTACCACATTAATGATACTATTGGTATAATTAACAACCTTGATATTTCTGAGTTTGATTTATACTCTATTGAGGAATGAAATTGCTAAATTAGAAAAAAAGGGACAGTACTTTTCATAAATCCTGCAAAGTTTATTGGCCTGCTCTTCTGGCACGTCCAACAGAACAGTCCCCACACCTACCTTATGCACATCTATGCTCACTTAGAAATTCATTTACCCCACCACGACTGAAAGTAGACAGGAACAAACGAAGGCAAGTAAATAAAGTTGGAATACTGCTGCCATGACTAACCCTCTGGTTTTTCCAGATGATTACATTGTCAAAGGCATCCACCCCCATTTCCACTCATAATACTCCAATTTGTCTTCGTGTTCTAATATGTCTCCTAATCACACTAGGAAATATTTAATCAGTCCAACATACAGGTTGATTTACTGATTATACACTATCCAGATGAGATTATAATGAAAACACTGGGATATAAAGATATGTTTTGTATGTAAAGTACATTTTCAAAATCATTAAATGTCAATATCTAACTGCAAGATTGGTTTGACTCTAGTTTTCTTTATTTCTCTATTTAAAAATGTTCACTATGAAAATTTACTTGCATAATCAGAATAGTAATAAATGTTATTTTAAAAAATAACCTAATACAAATGGGAGGTAAGTTAATTAAATACTTCAGCATCCTCTGAGAACATACACTTTTGTTTCTTAAAAAGTGTTAGTGATATAAAATGGTATGATCTCTGTGGTAGTGATAAGATTCTATTTTTGACCAACTATAGTCAGGTTCTTCTGAACCAATTTCTCAACTTTAGGGTTCTATGTTAGTCTCTGCCTATCCCAATATTAGTAATAATTCTAAGTCAGTGTAGGTAGAATCCTACACCTTGAATATCTTATTGGGTACCACAGCCTCCACCATCTTCCATGTGTATCTGATCACTCTGACCTGCCTTCAGTAAGAATTCCTTTAGGTTTGTTTATATATAAACCCTTTCTAACTAACCCCTAATGTTTCTTCTTAGTAATTTTGCATTATTGTGCCCTACCTTGCTCCTTAGCTATCAATTCTCACTTTTCTTTCTATTGTATTGAGTCCTATTTCTCTTCCCAACTATGAAATAGTAGCTCCCTTGAAGAAAGTATCCCATACTGTTCTTTAGCAAGTATCCTATATAATAAAGAGGTAATAAGCAAATTGACTATCACTCCAAGACAGAAGAGGGCTTCCCCCATGTAGTCAAAGATGGCCACCCCCATGTGGACACAAGATGGCAGCCAAAAGGTGGCTAGCAGGGGAGAGCAATTATGGGAGATTAGGCCAGCAGGAGAGGGCATTTAGGAGGGACCAGGCCTACAAGGGATGTCAGTTAGGGGCAATAGGGTCAGCAGGGGAGCAGTTAGGCATCAGTCAGGCTGGCAGGGGAGTAGTTAGGGATGATCAGGCTGGCAGGCAGAAGCAGTTAGGGGCAATCAGGCAGGCAGACAGACAAGTGGTTTGGAGCCAGCAGTCCTAGATTGTGAAAGGGATCCCAGATTGGAGAGAGTGCAGGCTGGGCTGATGAACACACACACACAGACACACACACACACACACACACACACACACACACACCCGTGCATAAATTTCATGTACCAGGCCTTTAATAATGACAATATTTTTCTTTAACAGTGGGCAGATTAATGCCCCTTTAAAAAATGTTCATGTTGTAATTATCAGACCTGTGAACATGTTAGAGTTTATATGGCAAACCTGAATTAAGTTTCCAGATGAAAAAAAAGGTGCATATCAACCAACTTTAAAAAGAGGGACTTTAGATGTACCACAGCTTTCCAATCCACTCATCTGCTGATGGGCATTTAGGCTGTTTTCACATTTAGCTATGGTGAATTGTGCTGCTGTGAATATAGGAGTGCATATATCCTTTCTGATTGGTATTACTGTTTTCTTGGGATATATTTCTAAAAGTGGGATTACTGGGTCAAATGGGAGTTCCATTTTTAGTTTTTAAAGGAAAGAAACTCCATACTGTTTTTCAGAGTGGCTGCACCAGTCTGCATTCCCACCGGCAATGAAAAAGGGTTCCTTTTTCTCCCCATCCTCGCAAGCAGCTGTCATTTTGTTGATTTCTTGTTGATGAACTCCATTCTTACAGGTGTGAAATGGTACCTTATTTTCCTTTTGATTTGTATCTCTTGGATGATTAGTGACTTTGAGCATATTTCATATGTTTCTTGGCCATCCTTATGTTCTCTTTCAAAAAGTATCTACTTAGGTCTGTTGATCATTTTTTGATTGGGTTGTTTATCTTCCTTTTGTTAAATTGTATGAGTTCTCTATAAATTTTAGAGATAACATTGGCAAATATTATCCCATGGAGATAACATTGGCAAATGTTCTCCCATGCAATGGGCTTTCTTGTTGTTTTGTTGATGGTTTCTTTTGCTGTGCAGAAGCTTTTTATTTTGATGGAATACTACATTTCTATAAAAAAGAAGACATTATTACCACTTGCAACAACATGGATGGAACTGGAGAGCATTATGCTAAGCGAAATAAGCCAGCCAGAGAAATATAAATATCACATGATCTCATTTGTGGAATATGATGCACAACATAAACTGATGAACAAACATAGAACCAAAGACACAGAAGCATCAAACAGACTGTCCAACCTATGAGTGAAAGCGGGAGGTGAGGGGGTAAGAGATCAACTGAAGGACTTGTATGCATGCATATGAGCATAACCAATGGACACAGACGGCAGGGAGGTGAGGGCCTGTGCTGGTGGGGGGGAGCATTGGAGGAGAGGTCAATAGATGGAAAAAGAGACTCATGTAATACTTTAAACAATAAAGAATTTAAGTTAAAAAAGAGAGGTGTTATCTTGGATTATCTTAGTAAAGTGTCAGTGTTAGAAAGTGCCCTAAAAGGGAATGAAAGAAACAGATAAGAACCAGAAGGATGGCTGAATTTGCTGGTTTTGAAGGTGAAAGAAGGGACCTGAGCCTAGGAATACAAACAGCTTGTAGGAGCTGATAAAGGCTAGGAAATTAATTCTCTTCTGGAGCTTCTAGAATCAACACCTTGATTTGTCCTGTTTGTTCCTTGATTTCAACTCAGTAACACTGTGTTAAACTTTTGTTCAACAGAACTATAAGATAAACTTCTATTGCTAGACTCATAGATACAGAGAAGAAACAGAGGGTTGCCAGAGTGGATTGGAGGGGAAAAGTAAAGGGATTGAGAAGTACAGACTGGTAGCTACAGAATAGTCACAGGGATGTAAAGTACAGCGGAGAGAATATAGTCCATGGTAATGTAATAAATGTCAGGGAGGCCATTTTGTAAATCACGGTTCAGACACTATCTTCACACCTTATACTAATGCTGTATAAAATAAGATTGAATGTCAATTGTAATGAAAAAATATAACAAAGTTCTGCTTTTTTAAGCCTTTTCATTTTTATTATTTTTTGCAGCAGCAATAGAAAATGAATACCATCTCCATGTGGTTCGGCTAGAAATCAGAGGTGAGTTTTTTAGAACACTTTGAAGGCTTCTGAATAGGAGAGAGAACATCAGTATTTATATTGACTTCCAGAAAGGTTGCACTAATTGGCACTTTTATCCCTCCCTCTATTTAGTGAATCTCCTTCCCCTAAAGGAGCAGAGTAAGTTTTTAAAAAAAATTTTTTTAGTTGCATCAATATATTTTTTATTTTCTTGATTTAATAAATCTTTATTGTTCAGATTATTACAATGTTACTCTTTTTATCCCCCCATAGTTCCCTACAGCTGGTACCCATCCCACCTTATGCCTTTATTTGCCCCCCACTGTCCTCATCCATTGGTGTATGATTTTTGTCCAGTCTCTTCCTGCACCTCCCACACTCCTTCCCCATAAGAATTGTCAATCCAATCCCTTTCTATCCCCTGATTCTATTATATTCACAGTTTATTCTTTAATCAGATTTTTAATTCACTTTTTAGATTCACTTGTTGACAGATGTGTATTTGTTGTTCATAATTTTTATTTTTACCTTTTCTTCTTCTTCCACTTCTTAATGAATACCTTTCAGCATTTCATATAATTCTGGTTTGGCAGTGATGAATTCCTTTAGCTTTTTCTTAGCTGCAAAGCACTTTATCTGACCTTCAATTCTGAATGATAGCTTTGCTGGGTAGAATAATCTTGTTTGTAGGTTCTTGTTATTCATCACTTTGAACATTTGTTGCCATTCCCATCTGGCCTGCATAGTTTCTGTTGAGAAATCAGTTGACAATCATATGGGTGTTTCTGTGTAGGTAACTAACTGTTTTTCTCTTACTGCTTTTAATATTTTCTCTTTGTCTTTTGCTCTTGACATTTTAATTATAATGTGTCTTGGTGTGGTCCTCTTTGGATTCCTTTTGTTTGGGGTTCTGTGCACTTCCTGAGCTTTTAAGTCTATTTCTTTCACCAGGTGGGAGAAGTTTTTGATTACTGTTTCTTCAAATAGGATTTCAATATTTTGCTTTCTATCTTTTTTTGGTACCCCCATAATTCGGATATTGGTATGCTTGAGGTTGGCCAAAGGCTCCTTACACTATCTTCAATTTTTTTTAAATTCTTTTTGCTTCTTGCTTTTCTGGCTGAGTGGATTTTGCTTCTTTGTATTTCAAATCTTTGACTTGGTTCTTGCGGTCCTTTAGACTGCTTTTAGGTCTCTGTATAATACTTTTTATTTCAGTCAATGTATGCTTAATTTCTAGATGGTTCCTTTTCATATCCTTGAGGGTCTTGCGCATATCCTAGAGGGTCTCATTAAACTTATCAGCCTTTTCTAAGAACCTCTTGAAAAACCTTATAACCTTGGTTTTGAACTCCTTGTCCAGTCATTTTCCCCCCTCCATTTCTTTCAAATGTGGTTTGTTTCCTTGTCTCTGCATTTTGGCGGCTTCCCTGAGTTGGTCAATTAGGTTTGTGTGGTAGGTGTCCTCTGGGAGAGAGTGGCTCAGCCTTCCCAGTTACCTGAGGTGGATGCTCTTGGTGCACCCCTTTATGGCCTGCATAGTCTTGTTGTAGTTAAGCCTAGATTGTTGTTGGTATCACTGGGAGGGGTTGGTTTCCAGGCCAATTGGCTGTGAGAATCATCTGTGTTTACTCTGGGAGAGCCTCTGTTCTCAGCTTGGATGGGGCGGAGTCTCGGGGCTAGCTAAGCTGTCAGCCTTGGTTTCCCATCAGCCCCTCCCTAAACAGTGCCTGGGTCTCTGTGCCCTGTGGCAATGACTGCACACACCTCTGAGAGAAAGCTACCCCCAAGCTCTGACCACTGCCAGACAGTTCAGTTTCTCCCCAAATGAGTCTGGACACACAAAGTCTCACCCAGAACTGGAAAATAATGTCATCCAGTTTTGTTTTGTTTTATTTTTCCCTCCCGAACAAGAGAGCCAGCCACATGTCCTCTCCTCTGTGGCTCCCAAATCTCAGTGTGCTTCCTCCTTACAGTCCAATTTCCCCAAGTCTGGTTTCCCTGAGACTCGCCCTGAACTGGGGATCAGTGCAGTTGGACACCTTTGTCTCCCTCCCCATTCAAGGAAACAAGCTGGGTATTCAGCAGCCTGCCCTCTCAGCTCACACGCCTCTTCACACCGCTTTCTCCTTGTGTCTCTGCAACAGCACCCTCCACAGCTCCTCTGAGTCACAGTGTCCTTTTATCTTTCCTTCTATTTGTGGAATTTTCACTCAGCCAGCTTTCTGGTGGTTCTGGATGATGTCCATTTTGCCTTTCAGTTATAGTTTTGAAATTGTTGTGTGAGGCAGCAGTATAGATGTTTACCTATGCCGCCATCTTGGTTCCCCAAGAGCAGAGTAAGTTTTATTAACCTTTGACTTTGGAAATGACTGTGTGACTTGCCTTAGCCATTATACTGTAGAGGACAGCATAAGAAGATGTTTGGTCAGACCATATCTGAAGAAACCATGCTGTGATTTTACCAGTATATACTAGCTGGCCTGCTGGTCCCCAGAGGCAGAAAAATGTTTCAAGGATAAGAGGTGAATAAACTGAGCCAAGCTGAACTATGATCAGCCAACCCCAGCTGACCTTCCAACAAGTGGGGAAAAAATGATGTTTTAAACTATTTATTTTTGGAGTACTTTACTTTATCTAGCTTTTATTTAAACTTTTTTGTGTGTGAGTGACAAAACATCAAAGCAACTTTCAGGCTTAATGGCCAGCTTTTTACTTGGAGGCCAAATCTAGAAGCTGCTGAAACTCAATTTTCCCCACCAACAATCTTTCCTCTTAACTGACAATCTGCAAGAATTTCTCATGTTCCTTCTTTAGAAAGGTCAGGCTTTTATTAAACATAAGTGCCCTCAACATACCTCGAGAATATTAGATCTGTGTTTTCAGAGTTTGGACAGAAAATATACTATTTGTCTGTATTTAAATGTCATATTTGTCCCATAATCCTCTCTGCTGATATCCTGGATATTTCCCTATGATATATATATCATAGGGAAATATATATATATATCAAAGATATATATATATATATATCAAAATATATATATATAAATATATATATCAAATATATATATATCAATATATATATCAATATATATATCAATATATATATCAAAATATATATATATATATATAAATATATATATCAAAGATATATATATATATCTTTCAATAAGGTTCCTGAAACGAATTGGTGCCAGTAGATGACCAAATGTTTTTTTGTGTCACTGAGGTAAGCACTGAGAATTGAGGAATGTTTTCAACAATTGCAAAGTTTCTTTTTTAGCAGGGGAGGAAAGAAAAGTCTATTACCATCAATCTCTGTTCCTTGCAATATTTTGCTCAGCTCTCAATCTAATGTGCGATATTTTACATAGAGATTGCTGAGGCAGCTTCACCCTCCAATTTTAAGTGTCCCTATAGTGTTGGCATTCTGCTCTTTCACTTAAGAGGGATAAAAAGTGAACAAACAGGTTGGGGAAAACAGAACCAAAGTCAATACGTTTTTTAATTGTGCTCATATGTTAAATAGTTTTTTTAAAGATTTAACATGCTCTAAAAATGGGCTTCTTAAATTACTAAAAACTTTCCAAATTATATACAGCAACAGCAGGAAATGGACTGCATATGAGAAGATATCTGCAAGTCAGATTAGCTGTGAGGGTTTGAACTTCTGTGCTTCTCTTCTACTAGAACATAAACTCCAGGTATGCAGATTGATTGTTTTGCCCACAATGACTGGCCAAGGGCTTAAAACACATATCAGTGATAAAAAAATATTTAGTGAATTAGATTTTATGAATGATAGAGTTGTCTTTAGATATTATGACCCATTTTGTGTAATATAATACTATTCCCACCAAAACTGATCATTATCTAACTGTAATTTGGGTAAGATTCTCTCTTTTTACTTGATAAAAAAATGTGGCTGTACAAATTGGAAAACTGAAGAGAATGTAAGAGAAATACTAGGAATCAGATATGAACTCTGGGAAGTGTATAAACTATCTTTAACCTTTGTTCAAATTGGCCCTTCGAGGGACCATATCAAATTGAATGTCACAGTTGCAAAGAGAGTTAGATAAAAAATTGAAAATCAGCAATAATTTATTATTAGTGATGAGCAAGGGTTTGCTATTCATGAGTTCAAAAATAACAACTTTATAGAATATTTTTATTTTATTTATTTTATTTTTTGCAGCTGATAATTGCTGTATTTAAAGTTATTTATCATGTAAGGTTTTTTTTTTTCCTTTGGCTCCTTGAGTTATTTTTTTAAAACTATATATATATATATATATATATATATATATATATATATTCTTTAAAGTATTACAAATAGTAGTATATATGCCCCCCCCCTACTAATCTCCCTCCTGGCCTCCCCTACCCCCCAGCACATACCCTCACCTGCCCTCTCCCAGTGTCTTGTATTCATTGGTTATGCTTATACGCATGCATACAAGTCCTTTGGTTGATCTCCCACAGCCCCCACCCCCACCCTCCCCTGCCTTCCCACTATAGTTTGACAGTCCAGTTCAATTATTTGTCTCTGTATCTATCTTCCCCCCATTTCTTTTCTTAAAAAAAAACTTGCATTTGAATACTAGAAATAAACATATAAAAACAAAAAATGTTTGAGTCTCAGTTTCAGTGTCCAACATTTCTGTGTCCCAGTTTCAATGCCAACTAGTTCCTTATGTGTACATATCAGCAATGGTATCTGGATGGTGGACAAATGGTGGCAATGCAGGTTCTACCAGAATACTTTAAATCACTGGTGCTTTTTTAAAATAAAACTGGTGGCAGGTACACAATCATCTTAAACTCTAAACTATGGTGAAACAAGAGCAAAAAAGTTAGTATTTTCCTTTAACATTTTATCTTTTAACACATAAAGAGAATCTGTGCATAACATCCATGATAAAATTAAGGCTTTTCTCATTGTCTATAGAGGGAAGATGAGATATCCTGAAAGACCGAGCCACTACATTGCATTGTACTGGCTCATTGTGCATTAGATCAGACAGTAAATTAGATATTGATATAACTATTTTGAACAGTCGATAAGCTTTCTGATGATTGATATATTTATGCCACCTGGTAATATCAATGCTGACATTTAGAAACTAGAGAAATAAACTGTAATATAATATTGTCTTTGTGGAATCCTTACGTGTAACACAAGCTCACAAGTCTCATGACATAGATAGCAGGATTTACACAGTTGACTTTCAAAGGAACAAGGGAAAGAAAATTAAAACATCACCCTTTCCTTTGGGCAAGCAACTGTTCTTCTAGTCACCCTTCAACCTGAATCAGGGGACCAATGAATCAAGTTTGTTAAATTTCTCCTTGTTTGAGTAAAGAAAAAGTGGTTCACAGAAGCAGTCAGAAAAAAAGTGCACCTTAGAGGATAAAAATAAACCAGATATAAAGTAAATGGTTCATTTTATTAGATGACCATTTGTAGTAGGGCAATCAGCTTAAAACTAAGTGCTCAGAAAACCACAGGTTATATCACTGTCCACTTCTAAATAATATTTTCTGAAATGTAATCAGGAAAGTGGAAGATGATGGAAAGAGAGCACTGTGATTTATACAGCAGCCTCTGTTTTAGCTTCTTCTATCTCCTCTCATCCTCCATTTTACCTTTCAAGAAGAACTTTTGCAAAAATCAATCAATTAGTAAATTAATTAAAAATTTGTTTATTCATTCAACAATGTTTTAGAAAACTCCAATATGCGTTGGGATTGTCAGCCCTGAAATACAGCAGTGGGCAAACCAGGTACAAATACATACCCACATAGAGCTTACTTTCTAGTGGGAGAAGACAGGTAATTAACAATTAATTCATAAAGTACATAGGAGGCTTATTGGGAATCAGTGCTTAGTATGCAAATAAAATTAGTTAAGTAGTTAGGAAATATCATTAGGTACAGTTTGCTATGAGAATGCCAAATAGAATATAGGGCACTCAGTTGAATTTCAATTTTAAAAAGACAAATAACTATTTTAGTATAAATGTATCCCAAATATTATTTGGTGAACAAAGGGAATGAAATTAAAGGTGAAGTTTATGGATTTAGTGAGCAAATGATGTATGGTCTTGTATGGGTGATAAAAACTTAGGAAATATTAAACAAGTTGAGATATAAGTGGATATAAAAATGCAAGTTGCAATTTTAGGTATGAAAACAAATGTCTAAGATGAAATACAGACTAGATGGGATTAATGAAGGAAAGATAAATAAAATTAAACATACAACAATAGAAAATATCCCAAATAAAATACAAATAGATAAAAAATAAAAAATAACCTAGTATAAATTTAATTGGAGTCCTTTAAGGAAAGAACAGTGCAGTTAATAAGACAGAAGAAACAATGAATATGTTGACACTTCAAATATGATGAAAACTGTTAACCCAGAGATAAAAAGAGACTCGGCACAACCTAAGCACGGGAATCTTGTAGGGGTGTTATAATCAAGCACTTAAACCAGTGATCAAGAGCATATTTTAAAACTATCTACAACAAAATGACAGATTACATCTGTAGAGATAAAGAATCATAGCATATTTAAATCAGAAATAATGCAGCACAAAAGACAGAATGCATTGCATTATTCTGATTAGATATTGTCTGTGCTAAGAGAAAATAAAATAAAATAATACATTTTTTATAAGAAAACCTGACAACCTATAAAAGTATACCCAGGAAATTATTTTTAAGGTATAAAGGTGGAATAAAGATATTTTCAGACATACAAAAGCTTAAAGAATTAATAAATAGTCAACTAGCAATATCAAATATATTGAATGAAGTCCTTTAAGAAGAAGGAAAAGGATATACATAAAGAGAGAAAGATTACTGGAAATGGTAGCTATGTATATAAAAATAAAGTCTTTTTACCTTTTTAAAAGGTAAGTTCTTATTTAAATAATAGCTTTATTATAAAAACAATATCTACTTTGTAATCTATGTAGAAATAGAGTACATGGCAAAAAATATCACAAAGGCCAGGATAAGAGAGATCAAAGTATACTGTTGGGGGATTCTTATGTTATAACTGAAATGGTATAATATGACCTGAATTTTAACTGTGATAACCAGACAGCTTTCATGTCAGCCCTAAAAGAATCTCTTACTTCTCATTGCCACAGGCCTGGTATTGCTGAAAATCAAACACAATTTTCATTCATGGGAGTTGCTGTATTACAATGACAGTTGAATTGAGTCTCTCTTAGTTTTTCATGTCAAAATTAAGGCAGTAATCAGAAAATAATTAAATCCTGAAACTCAAAAAGTAGACATCTCATTGGACCCAGATGAAACTATCTTGAAAGTCCTAGTCATGCTGAGACACCCTTATAAGCAGAAGGAGCTTTCTCTCCAAAGGCCAAGGAGATAAACATTGGAAACACTGCAATAACCCATAACTATGAGTGACATTGTTCATTTTCCTCAAGATACATTATAGCCATCCTGTTGCCACTATACTCATAACTTGAGTTAAATCTCATCATACTCAAGTAGCACAGGTATTCTTTTTCTTCACACTCCAGGAGAAAATAGAAATAGCTTATTCATTGAAAGGTGGTAAGAGCTTGCTAAAATCTATCAGCAGAAATATGTGCAAGTATATTTTAAGGATATTAAACAAAAGAGGACATAATAGAACACCAGATTGGACTGAATTAATTAATATGAATGCATTTAATGTTTCCAGATTTAATGTATTAACTTGTGTAATTGGGTGTGGCTCTAACCACTTAGTTGGTTATTTGAGTGCATATAAACTCAATTGTAAAATCCATTAATGAGACTGAGGTGCCAGAGCTTTCCTGACATGAAATGAGAAGAGAACTCAAAATCTCAGGGAGATGGAAATATTGGACTAAATTGTGTGACCAATGCACCCATCCCATAACTTTGTTCCATGAAAAGACCTAGAAATGCTCTCCTTACTCAGGCACTGATAAATACACTAGTGGCAGGAACATCTCTGAAAGCCTCTGTGAATACTTTCCATTGTAGATCAACTGTGTCTGTAGAGGATGCCCTCATTCAAATTGGCTCCCTGACTTCAAAAAAGAATAATAGAATCCCAGAAGAGCAGAGGTGAATCAGCAGCACTTAATTCTCTAAGGGAAGTTGGTCACATTAACCATAAAGGGAAATAGGACATGCCAGAAATTTGAATGCAGTGACCTGCAGAGATCCTTAGTAGTGGCTAATTGTTCACAATGTTTGCAGGAATGACATAAATAAACAACTTACTAGCATATTGCTTGATGTACATATTATTACAAACTCTAAATCTAGTAAAAATAAACTTTTATTGGATTGCCAAAATGGAGAATTATATCCTCTCACCAAGTTTCCAGACACAAATTCATTCACAGACCTAAGGAAAGGAGCACGTTGAACTACTGATGCAATAACACACTGCAAGTCCTCCCCAAGCCTTCCCTAAGGAGGTCATCAGCCATCCATTTGATAAGTGAATTGTGTTGGGGGAAAGAAACACAACTGTGAGTGACTATTAGACACTGGGTCTGAACTGAGGCTTATTCCTGGTGATGTGAAGTGCTTTTTATTCTGGCATCAGTGATTTCTGCTAGCTTGAAGATCTTAGTCTCTAAAAGGAGAATGCTTCCACCATGCAGAATAATGGCTTCATTGAAACAGAAGTTGAAGCTTTCACCTGGCCATCTTGGGTTCTTTTTGACTTGAATCAGAAGGGTAAAAAAAAGGAGATAAGGTACTGGCAGAAATTATTGATACTAATTATTAAAAAGAACTCAAGTCTGCTACCACACATGCAGGTAAAGAGGACTGTAGCTGAACCAAGGGAATTCTCCTGGGTGCCTCTCAGACTGCCATGCCTAATAGTAAATGTTAATGGAAAACTACAGTGATCAGAAAAGGCAGGGTGACTCAGAATTCCAAACCATTTGGAAATAAGTACATAGGTCACTGTCACTCCCCCAGCAAAGAAAACAGAGGAGCTGAGATTCTGGCTGAAAGCAAGGGAAATATTAAATGAGTAGTTAAAGAAGAAAACCATAAAGATCAACTATGATCTTGGGACAAATAAGAGAAATAGGGGGGCTACCTTGCATATTTTTTCTATGCTTTTTATATAAATCTTCATATTTGTATATATTAATCATTCTATTCTTTTTCATTCCTATTTCTTAATAAAATGTATTTCTGCAGAAGTTATGAAAGTTTAACTTTATGATTAATTTTTTAGGTAGTACAATACTCAATGGGAACATGACTAAATTTGGGGAGCAATTAATGTTGTCTGCAATGGAAATAAAATCTGTTGGGACTGTGTGAAATTACATTTTAGGGAAGAGTGAGAACTTCTCCTGAGAGAAGGATATATGTACCTTGTGAGGTTGTGCTGATGCAAGGGAGTGAAAATGTAAATGGAAGAGTGCATACTAAAAATTTATTTCCTATCCAGGATGGGAAAAAGTAAAACTCCTTACTTGTAGATGACATAATTATCTCTGTGGAAAATTCTACAAAATCTACAAAATATCTAATGGAAGAAATAAGTAAGTTTTAAAAAGTTGTAGAATACAAGATCAGTACAAAAATCAATATTATGTCTATATACTAGCAATGGATAATTAGAGCATGTAACTTTAATAACAGTATCAAATAAAGTATTTAGGGGTATGTCTGACAAAAATGGTTAAGAACTGAAAACTACAAAACATTGGTGATGAAAAACTATAAATAAATGATCAGATTGTTTATTTAATAAATATTGCTAAAGCAACACCTTAATCCAAAACAATACTCATATAGAAAAAAAGCAACTCAAAGTGAATCATAGACCTAAATGTAAAACATAATATTATATAACTTCTAGAACAAAATGTAGGGGAAAATGTTGTGATTTGGGTCAGACAAATATATATATATATTTTTAGAGGACCTGTGCACGAAATTCATGCGTGGGGGGCAGGGGGTGTCCCTCAGTCCAGTCTATACCTTCTCCAATCTGTGACCCCTTGAGGGATGTCTGACTGCCCATTTAGGCCCGATCCCAATCAGGCCTAAACAAGCAGTCAGACATCCTTTTCATAATCCAGGACTGCTGGCTCCAAAATGCTCACCTGCCTGCCTCCCTGATTGCCTCCAACTGCTTCATCCTGCCAGCCTGATCACCCCCTAACCACTACCCTGCCAGCCTGATTGATGTCTAACTGTTCCCCTGCCAGCCTGTTTGCCCCCAACTTCCCTCCTCTGCCAGGCCTGGTCACCCCTAACTGCCCTCCCCTGCAGGCTTGATCACCCCCCAACTGCCCTCCCTTGCAGGCCTGCTCCCTCCCAACGGCCCTCCCCTGCTGGCCTGATCTCGCACAACTGCCCTTCCTTGCAGGCCAGGAACCTCCCAACGGCCCTCCCCTTATGGCCATCTTGTGGTAGCCATCTTGTGTCCACATGGGGACAGGATTTTTGACCACATGAGAGCAGCCATCTTGTGTATTGGAGTGATGGTCATTCTGAAAATTACTCTTTTATTAGATAGGATAGAAGCCTGGTGCATGGGTGGAGGCCAGCTGGTTTGCCCTGAAGGGTGTCCCAGATGAGGGTCAGAGTTCTCTTGGGGCATGGGGCCTCCTGGGTGAGGGGCCTGTGGTGGTTTTCAGGCCAGCTGCACACCCCAGCAACCCAAGTGGAGGCCCTGGGATCTGGGATTAATTTATGTTCTACAATTGAAACTTTGTAGCCTAGAGTGGAGGCCTAGGCATTAGGGCTACAGAAGCTTGGCTTCCTCCATTGCCCGGGTAACCCTAGCCTCTGCTCTCTCCAGCTCTGTGGCTGCCACCATTTCTGTTGGGATTATATATCTTCTATAATTGAAACTTTGTAGCATTGCATGGAGGCCTAGGCAGGCAAAGGCAGGCGGAAAGCTTGGCTTCCTCCATTGCCAGGGAAACCCACGCCTCCCTCCTGCTCTCAGTGGCCACAGCCATCTTGGTTGGGGTTTATTTGCTTCTGATTGGCTTGTAGGGGTGGCTTGTGGGCGTAGCTTGTAGGTGTATCAGAGATATGGTGAATTTGCATATTACTCCTTAATTACATATAATTGATAGCATCAAAACCATGATCACATGACAAAGAATTAATAAATTGGATTTTATCAAAATTAATAAATTTTGCTTTTATAAAAACACTACTGAAAGACCAAATAGTGGTTGGAGAAAATACTTGCAAATTCAATGTCTGATAAAGGACTAGTTTCCTAAATATATAAAGATTTCTCACAAATCATAAATAAGAAAACAACTTGCTTACAAATGCGGTATAGATTTGAGCAGGAACTTAACTAAGCATGATCTGCATATACAAGTGAGTAGATGAAAATTTAGTGAAGAAATGCAAATTGAAATTACATTAAGATAACCCTATACACTTGTTTAAATGTCTAAAATTGAAAAGTCTGATCATACCAAATATTGACTTGGATATGGAATAAAAGAGATTGGATACATTCCTTATAGATTTTAAATGGTTTAACAACTTTGAAAAGAAAATTGGAAACTTAAAAAAAAAAGTTGAACATGCAACTATCATCACCCAGCCATTTCAATTCTTAGTATTTACACAGGAAAAATGAAAGTACATATCCATATAGAGACTTGTACACAGATGTTCTTAGCAGCTTTATTTGCAATAACAAAAAACCCTGGAAACAACTCAAATGTCATTCAAGAGATAAAAGCATAAACAAATTGTGGCACTTCAAGTAAGAAAGAATGAATTGTTAATACATGCAACCACGTGGATAAATTTTACAATAAGTAGATGAATTTCACAATAAGTCTGTGGCCAGATGGCAAAGGAACACACTATATTATTCCATTTATATAACATTTTAGAAAAGTAAAGCTAAGCAATAATGACTGCATGCTGGTTATTGATTACTTGGGAATGAGAGGAGGAAAAGGGGCTGAAGGGAAGAATTACAAAGAAGTTTTAGGAAAAGTTTGAGGGTAAAGAATTTGTGCATTATCTTAAATGTAGAGATTTGTTACTTGTAGATGCATAGGTCAAAACTTATCGAATAGTATACTTTAAATATGTGAAATTTATTATTGTGTATCTCAGTATAGCTTTCGTGGCAAAGCCAACACAAGAGTTTCAGACAAAATGGCAGGAAAGGATTGTGAAGAAAACTAAAAGCTGGTACTATCACAGCTGTTCAGGAACGAAATTGTTTCAAAAAGAAAAAAGAAGCCCTAGCTGACTTGGCTCAGTGGATAGAGCATTGGCCTGCCAACTGAAGGGTTACGGGTTTGATTCTGGTCAAGGGCACATGGCTGAATTGCGGGCTCGATCCCCAGTACGGGGCTTGCAGGAGGCAGCAGATCAATGATACTCTCTCATCATTTATGTTTCTATTTCTCTCTCTCTCCTTTCCTTTCTGAAATCAATAAAAATATTTTTTAAAAGGAAAAGATTCTTAAAAAATGTTGAATGCTGTTAAAAAATAAAAGACAAGAAAGGATTAAAAATGTTCATCACATACAGAAACAAAGTCCTTAGAAAGGATTGATCCAGACCCCTGCTCTTTGCACATAGTTCTGTGCCCTTCAGTTTTTAAAAGCTGGTCTGTGGAGGCCCATTGAAATATAAATTGATGATATTTGAAAGCTGGCGAAGTAACTCTATTCTAATTGGGACTATATGCCTGACTGCTTCAAATATTAATCATAAGGCAGTTCTTAAATTAACTGAAAACTGTTGAAATTCCAATCATGCTTTAAAAGAATAAGTTAAAATATCAAAAGTGGTTTGGTGGATGCTAAGTTTTGCTTTTTCTATTTGCTTATCCTTTATATAAATCAAGTTTGTACATTAGGATAAGTTTTTCATTAGTTCTTTAGCTACCTTTTTCCTGGTGGTTCACCCATTTCAAAGCTGAATAAGCATACTTGTCAACATGCATAATTTTAAATATCAGACGAGCAATTTCTTTGACTCATAGTGACTGTTGTTATTATAATGTATTTGATAAGGATATGCCACCAAATTTACTTTTCAGAGAGAAAGACAGATTTGGAAACACTGTTAATTATATGAACACTAGAGGCCCAGCACATGAAATCATGTATGGGTAGGGGCTCCAGGCTTAGCCTGCAATCAGGGCCACTTCCACCTGTTGGCCAGTTCCCAGGCCCGCCCTGGCACTGACATCCAACCCGGTTCCCCATTCACCATGTGGTTATCAGAGCCTGCGAGCCATGAGGAGCAACCAAGAGTTTTACCTTCTGCCCACTTGCCAGTCCCCAGTCCCGCCCTGCTGCTGACACCCACCCTGGTTCCCCATAGTTTCCTTTTTACCATCTGGCAATCAGAGCCTATGGGCTGGGGAGAGGGACCAAGAGGTGGTCAATGCACCTCATAGTGACTGTGCGATTGGTAATTCAGTTCATTATGCCATTATGGTTACTGGCCTTTTATTACATAGGGTTTCCAAGGTAATAAATTTGCACTTATCACTGGGATAGCTGACTCAGCCCTGAGTAGCCTGAGAGCACACTGAAAGGGCTATTTTACTTTAGGATCTCATCATATTGAAAACTAGAGGCCCGGTACACAAAATTCTTGCATTTCGGGGGAGAGGGGAAGGGATTTCCTCAGCCTGGATTGTGAGAGGGCACAGGTCAGTACAAGGGAGCCATTGGTGCATGATTGGGACTAGAGAGAGATACAGGAGGTTGACCAGACAAGGGGGATAGCAGAAGGGCTCCAGAAAGTGCCTGGCCCATCTTGCTCAGTCCCAATTGGCCAGACCCCAGCAACAAGCTAACTTACCAGTTGGAGCGTATCCCCCCTGGTAGTCAGTGCAGGTCATAGCGAGTGGACTTAATATATCATTAGCTATTACACTTTGATTGATTGAATGGCTGACCAGATGACTAGACACTTAGCATATTAGGCTTTTATTATATAGGATATATTTCTTTTAGTTGTGCCTTAGAATAGTTAAAAGAGTTGGAAAAGCCACAGGCAAAATTACCAAATGTTAATTTTAAGCATTTAGATGCTCCTTACCATAATTGCAAGAGAAGAAAATAATGACATTACTAATCCTGATACAATCAAAATGCTTTATTTAGTTTGCATGAAACTTTTCTTCTGGGAATTACAGAATGCTCCATCCTATTTAACATAGCATATACTATTATTGTAGTCTTCTTTTTCTATTAAAATGCTAATGAATAAAAAGGGATTTCATTCTTATTAAGGAGGGTAGAGGTACAACTGTGGGAGAGTGAATTAAAAACAAACCTACAGGGAGAAGAGATAAGAATTCCAGATATCTGTGTGATTCTTTCTCCCACAAATCAAACTCAGAATCATACATCCACAGGGAGGAGGGATATTAAAACACAATAGAAAGAGGAACTCAAACTTATGAAAAATAGCAGACTATGGCAAAGGGGTTCAATAAAAGAAAACAGATTTCCTATTTTATTTATAAAACACTATTGATGTTCATAAAATCTAGAGGCCCACATTGTGAATGGTTTAGTAGTTCGTTCTTTTGTCATTTTAAGAAAATTACTTAAGAAAAATATAATTTTATTATCCTGGCCTTTTCTGTTATGTCCCAGGTTTTTCTTGCTGACTTGCCTTTGCTTAATTCAATATTTTTTACTCTCTCCTTCTGTCTGCAAAAATGTTTATGAAATGAATCTTATCTTAATCTATTTCACAAATCCATTCTTTCTTTCCAGGTTTCAGATCCATTCAAACATTTCTCTTACAGAGCCATTCAGATGGATAAATTAAGTACTATAGCCTGAAATATCATCAGATGACTTTGCTTTGTATTATTTTTGTTAGAAAATTACAACTGGGTGCACTTCCTTAAAATAAAGATGTGTTTGCTCTGACATTCAACTGCACTGTTTGAGAGAATTTATTTTTATGTTGATCATTAAAAAAGGTGAAGGGCATGGATTAAACTGTGTTATTTATAGTGATCCTAGAGGTGATAGGAGAAGAAAGATATTGTAAACTTGGATGCCCCAAGTGGATTTGCACAAGGTGGTTTACATTTTATAGCTGTGTAATTACAACCTTTAAAAATAAAAGTTCTGAAAAAATAAACAGAAACTTTCATATTTAAAATCTCTACCTAAAAGGCAACCTTGCTTTGAAGACTTAAAACTTTTTAGCTTTAAGTGCTCTTTATCCTTGATATTAGAGGTTTTGAAAATGTAAATAAGAAAAACTTGCATATCCAAACTTAGCTTGTCAGTTGGATATCCCACAAATTCAGAAACTCAAAAATAAATAAATACCTTTTCCTTTAAGTGTTTTCTTATCCCAGATAAACTCTCTAAGTAGATAGATGATATATTGATTCATTCTAGTTCCCAATCAAAACTAAGAACCATCTTATATGAATTCTTCCTACCTCATAGTTCACTATTCAACAAATCGTTATTGCTCTTGTTTTCTTTCACTTTGTATCCCTACTGTCACTTTTTTACTGGGAAATAATCCATAATTCATTCTACTGTCATGAAACCTCCTAAACTGGAGTCTGGTCTTTCCGCCCTCACTGCTAGAGAAGACACCAACTTCTGCCATTCTGACAGCTGATGCTTTTTTATTATTTAACCTCTAGATACAAAAACCACATTTCACAGGCCTGATGCTTCATATTTTGTGTTTTTTTCTTTTTAATTATATATATATATTGTTCACAGTGTTACAAATGTCTGCCTCTGCCCCCTCCTCCAGCCAGCCCCTACCTCCCCTCAGGCCTTCAACACTCTATTGTCTGTGTCCATGGTCTACTCATTTAAGTATGTAAGTTATTTGGGTTTTTGTTTTATGCTTCAGAAAAATCTGATTCTTTTTCAAGTTTCCTATATGTTTTGTTCATTTTCTATTTTCATATTTTTTCAATATTTGCTACCTCTTCCCAGAACGTTTTTCTATCCTTTTTATTTATATTTATCACCCAGAATACACAAACACTTATAGCAGCCTCTCCAACTATGAGTTCTGGATGAACAACATAGTCTGTTACATTTCTGTCTTCACAATCAAACAAGGTTTATGAATGGAATAAATAAGACAAGTTACTGGAAAAAATGTGATGCACACATTATGAAGAGGAAAATATAAGTGTATTGAAATCATGAAGAATAAGAGAAGGACAATATAGTAGAATAGAAAAAGGAGCAATAGTTATTAAAGCTTCGATAGAGTAAGATTTTTAAAACATTATGCTGCCCCCTTTGGGTGGCAACCATTCTGTGAATTGTTAAGAACCTCCTGCTCTTATTGCCGACTTAGCTAAGTGAATTCCTTTATTCTCATAGTCCATGATAGCTTCCTATAGTAATTAGGATAGAAAAGTTCACAGTTAATAGACTGCTTAAGATTTTCTGAGTCAGATGGATTTGACCATTGTGTAAAGAAAGCACTTTCATAAGTGGTCTCTCAGGTTTTATCTTAGTTCTAGCTCATTTCACTTGTTGGTACTCTCTCTCCTCTCTTGTGACTAAAACAGTCTTGCTTTTCACTGTAATTTTATTTAGTGCAGCATTCTTATTTTTCATAGGTCTATTTTTTTGTTTGGCTTATGAGGTGGCAGAGAAGTTAAATTTTAATATTTAACATGTTTGGAGTAGATAGAAAACGTAGCACTACTTATAGGTGAATACTAGGTTAAATAGGATTGTCTCTCAAATAAGAACATCTACACATTTTCATCTACATTTAAGTTGTGCTATATATTACCATAATAAAATTTTAAAATATATAAATAATTGACACTTTCAATGTAAAAAATTATTACAAAAGATCCATACTTGATAGGTAAGCTACCATTTTTCTCATCAGATTTGGTTTTAGACATAAATTTGTGAGTGACATAGAGTGATAAATGCAATAATAATAAGAATTTCCAATAATGTTTGGAACAAAGTTATATATATAAATTATTAATATGTTATTATTAAATTATATATGTAAATTTTAATTATTAATTAAAGAACTATATTTGTATTTTTTCCTGTCTTCACCACATCTGAAAATAAACATTCAAAAATGTTTTTTGATCTACAATTGCAGTAAAAGGTAGCAGAAAGCAATGATTTTAGAAAAATTCTTTTTCATATTTTCCAATTGTTTCAGGTTCTCAAAAAACTTTGTGATAATTAATATACATTTTATTAGAAACATTAATGTTCCATAAGGGTTTCACTTTTAAACATAATTCATTTTAATTAAACTTTGTTTTTAAAGAAATCTTTTAATTTTCTTTTGAACCCACTATAAAATGACTACTACTAAGACCAGTACTTGGTAATAAAAATATGTACTTTTGAACTTGAGGTTTTTCTATTGTCAAATATATATATATACTCAATCTATTGATCATATCAAACATGTATCTTCCAATTATCCACATATCTACACATCAATTCACTTATCCAACAAACATATTTTGAGTATCCACTGTGTGAAATTGGTCATTGCTGAATATTATATAACTAAAGTTCCGGTGCATGGGAGGTGGGGGGATGTCCCTCAGCCCAACCTGCACCCTCTCCAATCTGGGACACCTCGAGGGATGTCCGAATGCCCATTTAGACCCGATCTCAGTACGAATCGGGCCTAAACGGGCAGTCAGACATCCCTGTCACAATCAAGGCCTGCTAGTTCCAAACTGCTCACCTGCCTGCCTCCCTGATTGCCCCTAACCAATTGTGCCTGCCAGTCTGATCATTACCACTACCCTTCCAGCCTAATTGATGACTAACTGCTCCCCTGCCAGCCTGTTTGCCCCCAATTTCTCTCCTCTGCCAGCCTGGTCACCCCTAACTGCCCTCCCCTGCAGGCTTGATTGCCCCCAACTGCCCTCCCTTGAAGGCTTTGGTCCCTCCCAACTCCCCTCCCCTGAAGGCCTGGAACCCACCAATGGCCATCCCCTGATGGCCATCTTGTGGTGACCATCTTGTGTCCAAATGGGGACAGGATCTTCGACCACATGGGGGCAGCCATCTTGTGTGTTGGAGTGATGGTCATTCTGCAAATTACTCTTTTATTAGATAGGATAGAGGCCTGGTGCATGGGTGGGGGCCACCTGGTTTGCCCTGAAGAGTGGCCCGGATCAGGGTGAGGGTTCCCTTGGGGAATGGGGCAGCCTGGGCAAGGGGTCTGTGCTGGTTTGCAGGCCAGCCATGAGGACCAGTGGGGACAGGGATGCAAGCGGAGGCCCTGGGATCTGGGATTAATTATGTTCTACAATTGAAACTTTGTAGCCTGGAACAGAACCAAGCCTTCTGCTTGCTCCATGGTGACAGCCATTTCTGTTTGGGTTTATTTAAATTCTGTAATTGAAACTTTGTAGCCTAGAGTGGAGGCCTAGGTGCTAGGGCTGCAGAAGCTTGGCTATCTCCATCGCACTGGCAACCCTAGCCTCTGTTCTCCCAAGCTCTGTGGCTGCTGCCATTTCGGTTGGGATATATCTTCTATAATTGAAACTTTGTAGCATTGAATGGAGGCCTAGGCTGCAACGGCAGGCAGAAAATCTGGCTTCCTCCATTGCCAGGAAAACTCAAGCCTCCCTCCTGCTCTCAGTGGCCACAGCCATCTTGGTTGGGGTTTATTTGCTCTTGATTGGCTTGTGGTTGTGGCTTGATTGGAGGTATGGTCAATTTGCATATTACTCTTTTATTAGATAGAATACGTAAATCAGCAAAGATTTTGTCCTTAAAAAGCATATACTCTGATAGATTAAATAAAATGCATATATAATCATAAGGGCAAGTAACATTTGTTAAGCAATGAAATAAATGTAAAGACTGGTTGCCATGAAATTACAAAGGAAGGTAAACATCTTTATAATGAGAGAAGGGAAATTTTAGTGGAGGAAATATATAAATCTGGCCTTATGGGGGAAGAAAGTTATGAGTAAAAAAACCTGAGGAAATAAGATGAAGAAGAGAAGACCATTATAGGTATGAGAAATTGACCACTGGTGTGTACCAGTACATGCCTTTCAGAATGGCCTGTGTTCATTGTGGAATTGGGAGGCTCTCAACAATAAGGTGGAAGAAAGTCATGAGATTTTAGGGATTACCTTCCTAGTACTTTCCTCACTATCATACTTTCATAATCCTTCATTTTTATTTAAATACTCGTGGCCTGGTGCATGAAATTTGTGCACAGGATGGGGGTTTGTCCTTCAGCCTGGCCTGAACCCTATCCAATCTGAAACCCCTTGAGGGATGTCTGACTGCCAGTTTAGACCCAATCCAGGAGTGCTGGCTCCTAACTGCTCACCTGCCTGCCTGCTTGATATCCCCTAACCACTCTGCCTACTGGCCTGCTTTCCCCCAACTGCTCCCATGCCATCCTGATCACCCTCAACTGTCCTCCCTTCTTGGCCTGATCATCCCTAACCACCTCTACCTTGGCCCCACCACCTTGACTTTGTACGGAAAGATGTCTGGAAGGTCTCATAGTCTAATTAGCATATTACCCTGTTATTAGTATAGATAGGATATGACATACTGCCATAACTATAACATATCTACCAGTTTTACTCTATGAGAATACATACTTCATGCAATAGGAAGGCATCTAATACATTATATTGTATATGTTATAAGTAATAGGAAATACTGTATTCAGAGCAATAATATACACCCTGTGACTTCCCTTCCTGATTTGGGAATGGTTCCTCAGTTCTTTGAACATTTTCTGGCCCCGATGTATTTTTTTTTTGTCATTCAGTGTAAATTTATTTACTATTTATTGCACATGCTTTGAGGTCTTTAATTTCTAACCACCAAAGATTCAAAGGACTATTTTTTCCTTGAATTTTAATATTAATATTAGTGAATTCATGTATTCATGTATTTTTATTGTAAACATCTGAATTATTCACATTGTCATAGATCCTGAACTCATAAGCATGGACTATGCACAGGCTGGCAGCAAGCCAGAAAGCCACTCTGCAAGTAAACAGATACTCTGCATAAGGAGAAAAGTCAAAGCACAACATTTAATTTCCAACCTGAGTCACCTCAGAATGTTACATATATTGACTTCTTAATTCATATAGTATCGGGAACTCAACTGCTTGGTTGGTGACAGGGTTGACCTGATTTCGGGAAACTTATTCCTGAAATAATTAAGGAAAGGGGGGCTCAATCTTTCTTCTTGGTTACTTGCTCCTCCCCAGCACCTTCATCTTTCTTCTCTTCCTCAGCTTCTTGGGAATCTTCTCTTTCACCTTCACTTCCTACTTTCTCCTTTGTGTCCTCAAGTTCTTCCTTGGCACCTTCTTCCTTTTCCTCTCCTTCCTCTTTCTCAGCCACTTCCTTCTCCTTCTCTCCAACTTCTTCTTCAAAGGAGGAGGCGCAGTTCATTCTTAGCTTCCTTGGCTTTTGCAGCCTCAATGTTGTCCTCCACCTTGATCTGCTCCTCCTGGATGTAGCTGGTATATCAAGAAGGGAAGGTGCAAATGCACATCAAGTAGGAGCTAGTCTGTAAACCACCATAGGCAGATCGACCAAAGACCTGGAACTCTGGGAATAGCCGCTGGCTATGCTTTCCACGCTGGTGAAACTGAGCCGGGTCTTCTCACCTTCTAAGAGTTTCCTATAAGCTGCAATGTTAATGTCCAAAGCCATCTTCACATTAAGGAGGTCCTGGTATTCTTTTTTTAAATATCATGTCATATCACTCTTTGTACTTATCAACTCATTTTCTAATTTGTTGACTGTGTCCTCTATGGCACTAATGTTGGTGTTATACTTATTCTCCAGCTCTTGTAACTGCTTTTCTAGCACTTCATTCATGCCCCGGCTTGCTTTGATCTCCAGGGTCTTGGCCTTGAGCGGGCATAAGCTCTCAGACACCTCATTCTTGATGGCAGGCACCATGTCTGTGTTCTTGGCAGAGCTCTCGGTCAGCATGGTGAAGCAGCTCTTGTACCATTATTTGACATTTTGCATGTTCTTGGCAGCCAGCTTCTTGTACTGGATGTGGATGTCCTTGAGCATGGCAGAGAGGTTGGGTTTAGAGAACTCATCTATCTTCAAGGAGATCTGAGTATACTGGATCTGCACCTGCAGCTCAGTGATCTCCTCTTCGTTCACCTTCTTAAGAAAGGCGATTTCTTTCCTCAGGCTGTCGATGTGCTGCTTTTCGAGCTCAGCGCTGGCAAGAGCCGCCTGGTCTGCATCTTTGCGCCCCTCTAGCAGCTGGCTCTGGGGGTCCTGGGGGTTCGGCACCTCTTCTCATAGCATGCCTGCAGGTTGCTCCCAGCCCCTCCTGAGCCCGGGTTCCTCCTAACGGGGTCCCAAGGCTGCACCCATGATCCTGCTGCCCTCTCCTCACCAAGGACGGGGCGCAGGATCCTATTTTCATTAAAATATTCAACCCAGGCCTGCTCCACTAGTGTCCACAGGTGGCCCGGGGGCAGACAGTGACCCTAGGGGCGTTGGCTATCCCCACCAGTGCTCAGTCACGATGGTCTGGGATGAGACAGCCCTGTCAGGCCTTGTGGATGTGACTTGGACCCACTTCCTTAATCAGGGACCTGGAGCTGGGCAGTAATGCTTCATTCCCAGGCTGTGCTGGATGGGTCTTTGTGGTTTCAGAACTGAACTCCGAGGGCCTCCCTGGGCAGCAGCGGCCCTGAGCCCACTGTCTCTCCCTCTATCCTACCACGGCTTGCTTCTCACACTTGCTGAAAACTTCTCTGTCCGCTTGCCATAGTAATAAGTTCCAGCTGAAAGGATGAGGGACTCCAGCAAGCCTGAGGAGACTGGGGACTGCCATCTTCTGGCAATGGGCACCGCCATATTTGTGTCAGAGTGATGGTTAATTTTCATATTATCCTTTTATTAGATAGGATGTCCCTTTACTTTTATTTTCACCACCATAATCAAATTTATTATTCCAGCTTTGAGGTGCTCATGGTGACTTTGCACAAAATTTCCTGCCTTCTAGCTTCTGTCCAAACAGAAATGCTTACCTGCTTGTTCTTTCTCCTTTTATGGGGGAAAATCCATTTTGGACCATTTACACAAATAAACCTCTTAATGCATTTTAATTATTTTTGTTGTTGCTATTGTTGTTGTTTTTTGTTTTGGACATTTGAGTTTTCTTCAAAAATGAAAAGAAGTGCTGGGTGTCCCATCCCACCTCCCCTACCAGCCAAATAAGTACCAGTGGCCAGGGCATTTCTGTTGCCTCTGAAATCGTGAAATTAATATAGAAAGAAACAGCATCAATTTTCATGTTGAGCAATGGCACAGAGTGGCTCCAGAATCAGTCAGACGAGTGGCACTGTGTCTGGATAGTCTCAAGATGTTGTGGAAAAAGAGGGCTTGTTGTGGTTGATCATGAGCTGGTGAGGGGGATGGCACCTGAGTGGCAGGCTGCAGGAAGAGCAATATACATCTTGTCCAGGAAGTTGTGCAGAAGTGGGATGCCTCCCTTCAGCCTTTGCACTTACGTGTCCCGGCCACCACCTGGCTGGGGTGGCTGGTGTTATCAAAGGGGTCTCAGAGCAGGCTCTGCAAGTGGTCAAACTCACATTGCGGAAAAGCCTGGCCACTTGTGTTGGATCTCAGGTTGGCAGTGAAGCCAAAGGACTCATTGATGGGCAGGTAGGCCTTCTCAACAACCATGGGGGTACCAGCCACCTGGGATTTCCCAAAGACATGGCCCCGCTTCCTATTCAGGACTTCCTATTTAAGACAGTGTAGTGGCTGGCTTCCCATGGGCCACAAAAGAGGGGGAAATGTGTGAGGATAACACGCAAGGTATACACTTTGATGTCCATTATGTCACACTGCATGCTGATGCTATCCACCCAGAGGGTGGCCAGATCATCCCCACAGCCTGGTGCTGCCTCTGCGCCAGCGTGATAACTGCCCTATCCCGAATCATGGAGCCCATATCTTGTGGAAATACAGTGTCCAAAATAACATTTATATTATATCAGATAGTGATAAGTGCCATGAAGGAAATTCTTTCAAAGTAAAGGGCAGTTGGGAATATAGAGTCAGAAATGTCCAATTTAAAAATAGTGGTGGGGAAAGTTCCCTCTGATGTTATATAAGAAAATCCTTAACGATCATGAGAAAGTGAGTAATGGTGAAAGAGTATTCCAGAAAAATGTAATATCAAGTCCAACAGCCTCAAGATAGGAGTAGTTGAACTCAATTGTCTACTAGGGAAGAGCAAATAAAAAAGTGTTTCTGGACCTGAGAAGGGTAGAGGGAGAGAAGAGGAGAGGGGGAGGAGAGAGAGAGAGAGAGAGAGAGAGAGAGAGAGAGAGAGAGAGAGGAAGAGGAAGAAGAAGAAGAAGAAGAAGAAGAAGAAGAAGAAGAAGAAGAAGAAGAAGAAGAAGAAGAAGAAGAAAGAAGGAGGAGGAGGAAGAAGAGGAAGAAGAGAAGGAGGAGGAAGAAGAGGAGGAGGAGGAAGAAGAGGAGGAGGAGGAAGAAGAGGGGAAGGAAGAGGAGTGGGAAGATGAGGAGGGGAGGAGGAAGGGAAGGAGTTTGAAGGAGCAGGAGGAGGGGAAGAAGAAGAGGAGGAAGGGAAGGAGTAGAAGGAAGAAGAGGGGGAGAAAGAGGATAAGGAGGAGGAGGGTGAGGACGAGGAGGACAAGGATGAGGAGAAGGAGGAGGAGGAGGAGGAAGGGAAGAAGAAGAAGAAGAAGAAGAAGAAGAAGAAGAAGAAGAAGAAGAAGAAGAAGAAGAAGAAGAAGAAGAAGAAGAAGAGAAGGAGGAGGAGGAGGGGGATGAGGAGGAGGGGGAGGAGGAGGAGGGGGAGGAGGAGAAGGAGAAGAGGAAGAAGAAGTCATCATCAAAGAGTGATCCTATAGGCCTTAAAAACCATGACAAGAATTATGCCTTCTACTCTGAGTAAGACAGAAGGCACTGTAGGACTACCAGAAGAGTGTCAGGATCTGACTTAAATTTTAAGGAATGGCTTTGTTGGAGAACAGACACTGGAGAACAGAAAATAGGGTAGGTGGTTGAAGGCAATGTTGAGAGAGAATAACTTTTATGGAAAATTGAACTGTCCAGAGCAAGAGTTCACAATCAGTGGGACAAAAGTCCCAGATAAAAAGCATCCAACAGTCCATATGCACACAGAGCACTGTCTTTCTGGTCTTAATTTAGCTCTCCTAAAATATGCAGCATGAATAATTGATATGAACTCATGGATATTAATAAAATCTACATTCTTTAAACACATACTGATTTTATGGGAAGTATTGTATGACAAGTCTGAATGGTCTAAACGATAGATTCTTAAAGAATAACTACTACTTTCGAGTGTACTTATAACATTTGTCATAAGTAAGTTTATGACTTTAGAAAAATTGGAAGCCACTATGCTAAATAAGGGGACTTGACCTCCAGAAGCAGGATTTCTTCATTTTCATAAGGAAGACATGAGAAGTACCCAACTTCCTGATGTAAGTCAGTAGATTGTCCAATATTAGCAGATTTGCTGCTGTATTCAAATGTTGTCCTTTATATCCCTCTTTGCAGGGATTAAAGGTGATTGTGGAGGGGAAGGACTACCTACAGGGATACTGGAGAAGCTGGCTCAAGTACTTGTCAGTGGTATTGGGTCCCATCCATATTGAAACTCAAGATACGGTATCAGAATTTTCCCAAAGCAATAAACTATGTCCATTCAGTTATAACCTATAGCTCCTCCTCCATGTATCTTTATAGAGATTACTGCATTACATAATTGTGAGGAAAGAATTTAAATAATACACAAATATATTATTTTACATAGACACAAAAATATGATTGCCACTGGTTAACCAAACTATGTCTTATAATTTATTGTGGACCTTAAGAACAAAATATATTTTAAAATGGTGCTCTCTTTATTATCTAATTATCGGAAAATTAGTATGCCAATAATAAAAAAACACTGGTCTGGAATCATTAGTTATTCTCAGTTTGAGAAAACTTATTGGAACATTGATAGGACTGATTAAATTAAACTAAAATTATCAACCTCTTTATTATTTCTAATAAATAAACATAGGTATGTGAGCTTTTGTTAGTATTTAAGTTAAATCCTCAGAATTATTGGCCAGAATGTTATATTTGTCTACAGTTTCATTTGCAATATTCCCAGCCTCTATTATTTCCTAGTGTCCCCTAAGAAAATAAATCACACTGTAATTAGTATCAATATATATTTGTTTCCCCAGAGAGCCCCTTTTTACCAAGGCTCGTCCTCTGTTTCAAGGTCAGTGGATTAATGACAACACATGACTCTGGTGAGTTCAACCTCTTAGGTTGCAAATTGCTGAATTTTTGCTAAAAGCAATTCCTGAATTAATTGTAACTATTTGGCCAGTTCAGACTCCAATGATGCCATCTGGATTGGCCAAATTGCACTGTGCAGAAGAAAGTGAAGAGCCTTTTAAACACTAGGCTGTATTCCACTTTGCTCTAGAAATGGCCACAGAATATAGCTTTGTTTTTGTCTCCTGATTCACTCATGGCACAAAAAGGATAACCCTCCCTATTATACTCATGCTCTCTTTTTTGGCATCTGACTTTGGAAATTTTCTATTTGTCCAGTATTTCTATTCCATAATCATACTAATTTATATTCTCTCCTCAACGTGTCTTCTTTCAAAAACTCCGCTTTAATTAGAAACAAATCTTTGTATTAGATAAGCCACAAAGACAGCATTGTAGAGGAAGAGCTTGATGTTGGAATCTGTCCACATTATTTACCAAATGGTTCAGTATTTCCAAGCAGCTGATGACAGACCAGTCATCAATCCAAATTCATTTCCAGAGAGACACATAAAAACTTTACTGCTTAACAGAGCTCAAAATATCCACCTGTCTCTCTGACTAAAGTGCAAGCAGGGACTATTCTGCTGATTCTGAGGTCGTCTTTAATTTTTTACAAGGAGTATCACCATCTGATGCTAATTATATTGTTGATGTTTCTAATTCCTCTTTAGACTGGAAATTTTTATCACTTTAGATTTGGGTGATTGAATTTGGGGGACCAAAAAGCAGATTATGGAAAATGTGGATAAACTCGTGTATTACTGTATGAATTCGTATATAACTGTAATGCACTCCACTAGCTCTATCTAGAAATGCACTCACATCTTTTCTGCCTTTCTACTTAATTGCTTGAGCACCCTTACTTATCATTAATTGGACGTTTACTATTTTCTTCTTGAGGAGACTCTCTCCCTGTACTGCAGGCACTTACCAGTTCAACAAGGGTTTATCTGGGGTTCCACAGTCAAATGCTGAGAAAACTGGAGCCTAATCAGTTTGTCACTGGCATGGCTACAGTGTGTGCACAGGCTTGCCAAGTAAGGTCACCTTTCACTCAGGATCTCAAAAGGCAGACTTTTCCAGAAATATACTCACATGAATATGATCAACTGATCTTTGACAAAGATACAAGGGTGATGCAATGGAAAAAAATATATAATCCTGTCAATAATTGATTCTAGGAAAACTAGACATCTACAAACAAAACGAACATAGACACATACCTTACAACCTTTAAAAATTAACTCAAGCCCAGCCAGTGTGGCTCCCTGGTTGAGCATCAACCCATGAGTCAGGAGGTTGTGGTTTGACTTCTGGTCAGGACACATGCCCCAGTTATGGGCTGGATCACCGGTGGGAGGCATGCAGGAGGCAGCTGATTGATGCTTCTCTCTCATCATTGATGTTTCCATCTCTTTCTCCCTCTCCCTTCCTCTTCTGGAATCAATAAAACATATTTTTAAAAATTGAACTCAAAATGGATCACAGATCTAAATGTAAAATAGAAAACTTCCAGAAAATAATGTCAGAGAAATTGGGTTTTATGATATTTTTTAGTTAAGGCAACAAAATCATAATACATGTATTTAAGAATTTATAAACTGTGCATTAAAATTAAAATTTCTGCTCTGCAAAAGACTCTGTCAAAATAATAAAAAAAAACAAGCCACAGAATAGGAGACAATGTTTATATCTGAATAAGGATTGTTGTCCAAAATATACAAATAACTAATAAATGTCAACAATAAGAAAACAAATGACATGATTAAAAATGATACCACCTCATCAATTATGTACAAAAGGTAAATAAGCATATAACATGACGCTCCTCATCATATGTCATCAGGGAAATACAAGTTAAAATAACAATGTGATACCACTCACTACACATCTATCAGAATGACCAAAATCTACTGATAACACCAAATGATGGTGAGAATGTGGAACAGTAACTCTCATCCATTGCTGGTAGGAATACAAAATTGTACAGATACTTTAGAAGAAAGTTTGGTGTTTTCATAGAAAATTAAACATATTTTTGCAAAATTATCCAATAATCATGCTCCATGGTATTTACCCAAAGGAGTTAAAACCTTATGTTCACACAAAAACCTGCATATGGATATTTATAGCAGCTTTATTCATAATTGTCATTACTTGGAAGCAGCTAAGTTGCTCTTCAGTAGGTGAATGAATAGAGAAACTGTGGTACAACCAGACAATGGAATATTGTCAGTGCTAAAGAGAAATCAAACATGAAAGAACAATTATGGAGGAAATATAAGTGCATGTTGTTAAGTGAAGAAAGCCAAATGAGGAAGCTGCATACTGTATGATTCTACCTATATGACATTCTAGAAAGAACAAAACTATGGAAAATTAAAAAAAAGACATCAGTGGTTGCCTGGGGCTAGAAGTGGGGGGATTGTTAAGTAGGCAGAGCATAGATAGTTTTTAGGGCAGTAAAACTTGTCTGCACATTGCTATAATACATATCATTATGAATTTATCTAAATTCATAGATGTATACTACCAAGAGTGAACCTTAAAGTAACCAAAATGGACTTTGGGTGATAATAACATGTCAGTGAAGGCTCATCAATTGTAACAAATTTGTCACACTAATGGACATGTTGATAATGTAGGAGGTTATGCTTTTATATGCACAGGGTATACATGGGAAATCTCTGTACTTTCTGCTCATTAATGCTATAAACTCAAAACCACCCTACAAATCTATTTTTTGCCCTGGCTTGTGTGGCTGAGTTTGTTGGAGTTGTTTAGTACACCTGGAGGTGTCAGGTTTTGATTCCTTTTCCAGGCATGGGCAGGAAGCAACCACACAAATGTTTCTCTATCATCTCTATCTATCTCTCTCTCTCTCTTTCTCTCCTTCCCCTCAAAAATATATTTTTAACAAAGGAATTTTTTCCCTATTATGGTGATACTGTGATGGAGATAAGAGCTCAGGAGTGAGTCTAGAATTCTCACTTTTCATCTGAGTATTCTCTTGGCCTCCATTGGGTTCCCACCTAGAAGAGTCAGGGGCATTACCCTACAAAGGAACACTCATAAAATTAGTCTACAGTGATTTCTCATATCTCTAGTACATTAAAGCTATGTATATATTTGTGCACATTTTTATCAATTCATATCTAAACACATATTCTATATTATATATATCCTCATTAAATAATTAGATCCATCATGTCACTTGCATTTTTTGGCAATTAAGTTATAACATTATAATATGCATAACACTGAAAGTATTGGTATTTTTTTCCTAATCTGCATCAAAGAAAACAAATTATTATTAATACTACTCAAATATGTATTTTGAACTCTTGAAGTGCCATTTATACTGTATGCAACTCTAGGCACCAATCTTATTTATATACATTTTTAATGCAATCATCTATTTTAAATTATTTGTGGCCATTAGATGAGAAGAGATATGTGCAGCAAAATTGGTTCCTGTCTAAAAATCTAGTAATGATTTAAAAAATTATGCTGTGATACATTAAGCTTTCATACAAAGTGAAATCACTGTGCCAGAACCATGGGCATATAATAAAAATAAAGAAAAACCTGTTAAAGGCAAATACCTTAGTATATAGTAATATCCTTTCACCTTTCCTTGCAATTTCTCCAGTTGGCACAAAGGATCTTGATGCTTTTAAGTGTTTTTATGCAGCAGGTAGAATGGATTTTTCAATATATCTTGATTCCCAGAGGCTTTATGGGTTTTGCAAACCTATGTTAAACCCTAATTTGTTTAAGTGTTATTTTCTTATATGAATGGCATTATTCCATAGAGATAGTCTTGCTGAGTATACAGAGTATTGAATTTTCTTTTCTGTGATATATCCAAAATTCATTGTAGATCTAAAGACTAAAAAGTTGAATAAATGAAGAACAAGATAAAAATTAACAGAGCAGAGAAGCCCCAGCTGAAGGAGAAATAAATGGCTTCATAAACTTTGAATTGTGCAGCATAAGAGGTCTCTGCACAACAAAAGAAACCATCAGCAAAATAAAAAAAGAACTCAGTGTATGGGAAAACATATTTGCCAATGATATATCTCATAAGGGGTTAATTTCCAAATAATGAACCCATACAGCTCAATACCAAGATGACAAACAATCCAATTTAAAAATGGAAATACAGATGGCCAATAGATGTATGAAAAATGCTTAAGGTCACCAATCATCAGAGAGATACAAATACAAATGATAATGAGGTATCACCTCATACCTGTCAAAATGTCTACTATCAATAAATCAGTAAACAAGTGCTGGTGAGAATGTGGAGAAAAGGGAACCTGAGTGTACTGCTGGTAGGAATACAGATTGGCACAGTCATGATGGAAAAACAGTCATGATGGAGTTTCTTTGAAAATTTAAAAATGTAACTGCCTTTTGACCCAGGGATTCACTTATGGAACTATATCCTAAGAATCCCAAAAACACCAATCAAAAAGAATATATATATATATATATATATATATATATATATCCCTGTTTATAGCAGCATTATTTACAATAGCCAAGATTTGGAAACAGCCCAAGTGCCCATCAGTTGATGAATGGATAAAAAAGATATGGTAGATTTACACCATGGAATACTATGTGGCTATAAAAAAGAAGGAATTCTTACTTTTTGAAGCAGCATAGATGGACCTAGAGAGTATTATGCTAAGCAAAATAAGCAAGTCAGAGAAAGACAAGTGACACATGCTCTCACTCTTATGTGGAATCTAAGGAACACAATAAGCTGATTAACAAAATGGAACCAGGATTCATGGAACAGAATGGAAGCATGGATATAGGGAACAGGTTGGCCAGTTCCTAAAGGGAGGGCAGTGGAGGTGACTGGATAAAGAAGTGGAAGAGAGCCGGAACCTGTTTGGCTCAGTGGAGAGAGTGTCGGCCTGTGGACTGAAGGGTCTCAAGTTTGATTCTGGTCAAGGGCATATGCTTTGATTGCAGGCCCATCCCCAGTGGGGGTTGTGCAGGATGCAGCTGATTGATGTTTCTCTCTCATCGATGTTTCTAGCTCTCTATCCTTCCCTTTCCTCTCAATACAAATATATTTTTTTAAAAAGAAGAAGTGGAAGGGATTAGCTAAAGAACATATACATACCTATAGTCATGGATAATAGTTTGGTGAAGGCCAAAGGAGGGGGATGATGGGTGGCTGGAGATGGAGAAGTAGAGGGAGGGGAAAAGGAAATACCTGCAATTAGGTCAATGAAAATGACACAAGGCATAAGTGATGACTTTAGGCTGGACCTTGGTTCAGCAATCTCAGTATTTGATTTCAGCTTGAAAGAATTCAGAGCCGAATTATAAGGAAGTTATTTTAAAAGTTATGAATGTAATAGAAGAGCTCTTGGAGCTTAGGAGAAAGAGGGAGAGTTATACATGCCCCTTTAGGGATAAAAATGGGAGAAGAGACACAGGAGTGGGTCCTTTGTCCTATCCTGAGGACTTTTATCTAGAGTATCAAGGGAGGCTCTCAATAGAATATACATCAAATTTCCATATGTGCCTCCTCATGGTCTCCACTGATTGGTGGCACCAGGGTGTCATTAGTCAATGCAGCTGGTCTTAATGTCACCATGGCCTCACTCTGGTCCGATTTTTTTCTGCTTTTCTAGGGCTGGAGCTGAAACACAGCGAAAGCTTAGATGTCATCTTCCAGACGTTAATGCTTAAGAGAGTGGTCATACAAGATTTAGAGTTGTGCCTTTTCCTGGGCACCTGGGTCTCTCTGCACCTGATATATCATTCCTACTACAGTCATCCACACTTAAATGTAAAAGGAGTGGGGAATGTCTCTCACAGTGCCCAAGAAGAAAAGCTAAACAGATTTTTGGTACTGTTTGCAGACTGAATGGGTTCCAAGTCCTTTAGATAAATGTCTAACTGCCACTGCCTTTTGACTTCTTAGAAAGCAGGTCCTTTAATAGAGACAGAGAGGTCATTGGTTATTTATTCTAGAAAAATCAATAATTTCTCTTAACATTATGTTTAAGAAGTCAAAATGAATTAACAAAACGTGGATTATCAGCTTATTGCTTTTGATTTCAGAAAAATATTCTCCCATTTCTCTCCTTTACAACTATAAACCTTCCTACTAACGTAAGCATGTGGGGGGGGGGGGGGAAACAACCTCTTTTCATTTGTTGAAGTAATTCCCTTTTTTTATTTTAAGAAAAACACATTGTCTACTACAAAAGGCCTTTTGACTCAGCAAGAGAATACTAATTTAAGGAATAAATTAATATATGTTCCCTTGTGTAAGGGGTCAGAAACCAGAAGAATGGGAAAGACATTTTGTTAAAGAGTTTTCTAAACTATTATAATCTTAGCAAAGCAAGAAGGAAGATTTGTTCATTTTTACTGAATGAGCATGAGAATATGGGAACATTGTATACAATAAATGTTTTTTGAGTCATTCCATAAGGCAAATTTGTCTGGTGTCAAAGGCAGTGTGAGGATCATTTCCTGTAGGAAATGTGATAAGAAAATGAACATTCTCTTGTATTTGCTATCTTTTGATTATAACAGACGTTGCCTCGGAATGAACAGACTTCAATTTTCACTGAGTGTACTAAAATATATCTTGAGGTTAATGTTAAGAATTCAGGGAAGCTTATAAGAAAATGTGAGGGCATTTCTCTGTGAATTGCTCTGCACCGAGGGTCCATATTAATTTTAAGTATTGTAGGTAGCTCTATTCAGGGAAACTCACCTATGCATAGCTGCTTTAAGTTAAATGGCTATGGGAAACAGTTAACTTTACAATTTTAGTAATATAGCTCCAAACTGCTATAGTTAGGAACACTAGCAATCATGTTTTGATTACATGGTTAGATTACATGAAATTCTGTTCAGAATTTACATTGATTTTCTCTGAGATATTCAAAGTGTTTACTAATATTAATCAATTATATAATACTAGTGGCCAGGTGCACGAAATTCGTGCACATTAAAGGTGTATTAATTAGAGGAAATAATATAATATTGCTATTTGCTCTTTCTCTATAATAGAAGTATCAGAGACTAAAAAAAATTAGTAAAATGTATATGAAAATCTTCCTCCTGTCAGAGTCTGGGGCGCACCACGGGGCCCAGAGTCAAGTCCCCACTCACTCACATGTGCCTCAAAATCATGTGAGACCCAGACCCAGCTGCATCCACCCCTGCATTGGGGTAGATCCAGACCCCACCAGTCCCACTCTTGTCAAGCCACCCAGGGCAGGGTGTGTCCTCAGGTCCCCTGGCCCAGCACCAGGATGGGGGATGTGGCCTGAGGTCCCCCATCAAGTCCCACCAGGTGGGAGACACAACCTGAGATCCCATCACCCCGCTGGGTAGGGTGCATGGCTTGAGGTCTCCCGTCAAGCCCCACCAGGTAGAGGAGCACAGCCTCAAGTCCCCCAGCCCAGCACCGGGAGGGAGGCACAGCTTCAGGTCCCCAATCAATCCTCACTGGCACAGGGGCACAGGCTCAGGTCCCCTGTGAAGCTCTGCTGGGTGGGGGTCACAGCCTGAGGTCCCCTGTCAGCCCAGCCAGGCAGGAGGTGCACAGCCTCAGGACCCCTGGTCTGGTACTGGGGCAGAGGGTATGGTCTGAGGTCCCCCAGCCTGGTGCTGGGGTGGAGGTGCAGCTTGAGGTCCCCTGTCAAGCCCTGCCAGATGGGGGCACAGCCTGAGGTCCCCTGTCAAGCCCTGGCAGGTAGAGAGAACAGTCTGAGGTCCCCTAATCCAGCAACAGGATGGGAAGTGCACCTTGAGGTCCCCTTTCAAGCCCTGCCGGGTTGGGAGTGTGGCCTGTAGTCCCCTGTCAAGCTGCACCAGGTGGGAGGCATGGCCTGAGGTCCCCCAGACTGGAGCTGGGGTGGGGGGGAGCAGCCTGAGGTACCCTAGCCCAGAACCAGGGCAGGAAGCACACCTTGAGGTTCCCTGCCAAGCCCTTCTGGATTGGGGGAGGGTGTAGGCCTCCCTTCCCTCGTGCTGCGGCCACGCCCGCCGCTGGCCTCCCATCCAGCTGCCACGACCACCTCACACTCTCTGTGAGCAGGTATGCATAGGGAAGGCTGGGCCAGGATAATTGGGAGGGGGTAATGGGGGGCCAGCATCCTGGGTGAGCTGGGCCTCAAAGCCTCTCTGCTTCAGCTCCCAGCACCCTGGACCCAAGGAGTAGAGCTTTCACAGGGGCCTGGCAGACACTGGATATGGCGATGCCTTAAAAACAGAAAAAGCCCCCTTTAACTCTGGCTGGAAGTGCATTGGGAACTTATGGTCGGGGGAAGCAGCCCAACATCAGGGCTGAAATAAGATCTTTGGTAGCCTCCGGAGGGAGCAAATCAATGGTAAAAGGCATCTTTGAAACCAAGACATTTGAACGTACAGTGGATATTAGGTGATATTAAGGAATTACCTTAACTTTTCAAGGTGTGACAATGGCTGAATATTTACTTCTCTTTTAAAGATAATCATCAGTGGGAAACAACTTTCTTTGAAAGTATGGTGTTGTCCTGGCCCAGCCCTCCCCGCACTAAGGACTCCTCAAGGACCGAGCCTCTCTCGCTGGCTCGCTAGGCCCTGGAAAACACCCTGCGCAGAGGCATGGTCCCTGCTTCGTTCCCTGCCCCTGCCAGCCTGAAGAGAAGTGTTCCCAGCTGGCGCTGGTGTGAATCAAAGTGTTTGTGAAGGGAATTGTTCACTGGCATCCAGGCAAGCCGTGACCACACCCCCAGTCACGCCCCCCACTCCTGATTGGCTGGTAGCATAGCCAGTCAGGAGCCAAGGTATGGTCACATTTGATGTTACTCTTTTATTAGATAGGATTATATAATAGTTGCTCCATAAAGCAGGAAGATTCTCGCAGGCATTTGGACATTCCTTTTTTAACTCTGTTCCCATGACTGTTGATTTTAAGAGTAGATGGATGTTGTAGTATGTGGTTGGACCCAGTAGTCAACATTGAGTATTCATAAGAGTAAATCTAAATGTAATTAAAGTGAATGTTTGAAACTAACATGTTTGTCACTAACCCCTCTTAGCTAGACACTGTGACAAAAACTAGGAATTAAGTACTATTTTGTTTTACTTTAAATATAAGAGATATGAGAAACTAAAAAAAATAATTATCCAGCTCCATACAAGTAGTAACTAAAGTAGTGCTAGTACCCCAGGTCTAGAAGACCCCAATTTCTTCCCCAACTTTTACCACAAACTTAAATTATGAAAGCAGAGGAAATTTAAACTAAACAAGTGGTGGTATTATTAATTCGTTTTGAGGAATTAGACTCTAGAGATAAGGGCCCAGCAGTCTAAAGTGCCTCTTGCGGTCATTAGTTCCTTGGTAGCACTGTCAGGGTCTCCCATGCAGAATCTTCATGGGTATATTTTCTTATCTGGAACTCCTTTCCCTGCTTCTCTGCCTGATAAACTCCCACTCTTCTTTTCTGTATCTTCACATTTTCTTTCAATCCCTTGAATAATTCATTGCTTTTATTGTGTTCTCTTTGCAAATTGTATCTATTAGAAAATTGTTGCATTATTGTTTGCTATTTAAATGTTCATATTCCCAACTGGACTGTGAGTTTCTTGAGGCACTCCTCCATGCCCTTCACAATTGCTGCTCATAGTTCCTGGGTTAATAAAGGAGTGATAGCGATCTCTCATTTATGTGGATTAAAGGGATAGTGAATTTTAATAAAGAGAACACTGTCATTGTGTATCTCTTAATTGGACTTCTATTTCTTCTTTTGTAAATTGAGGATGTGGAGCTAGGTAACTTCCCATGTCATTTCTAAATTTATTGGTGTCTGATGTGTCCAAGTGTTGTTTTCACTGTCAGTAGAAAAAATATATAGAAATTGATAGAGAACTTTTGATACATATATCATTTCATATATATATATATAATTATATATAATTTCATATATATACTAGAGGTCCAGTGCATGAATTTGAGCACCAGTGGGGTCCCATAGCCTGGCCTGCACTCTCTCACAATCTGGGAACCCTCGGGCGATGTCAGACTACGGGTTTTAGCCAGATCCCCGAAGGGTCTGGGGGATTGGGTGGAAACCTGCAGTCCAACATCCCCTGAGGGATGCAGTAGCGTACGAAACAGCAGGCAGAGGGGAGGAGCCCGACCCAGGCTGGGTGCTGTGCTGCTCCCATTCGTCTAGACCCAGGCTGGGTGCTGTGCTGCTCCCATTCGTCTAGACCTGCTATGTGTGCTCTGCCTCTGCTAAGTAGCTCTGCTGCAAAGGCAGGAGAGGCTCCAGCCACCACAGCTGAGCTCACCAGCCCTAAGACATCAGCTGAGTGGCACTCCTGCTGTGGAGTGCACTAACCACCAGGGGCAGCTCCTGCATTGAGCATCTGCCTTCTGGTGGTCAGTAAGTGTCATAGCAACCAGTCAAACAGTCAACTTGTCAAATGGTAGACCAGTTGCTTAGGGTTATATATATATATATATATATATATATATATAAATGATATATATATGTAATTTGATATCTATCAAAATATGATATATATCATATTCCTACTGTGTTGAGCAATATGAAAGCTCTTATCTTCTCTATCATGAAAAAAATAAACGTTTACCAATATTTATTATGGGAACAAAACAATTTTTTGCATGCAATTCTGCCACCTTTTTGCTAAGACAATTGAGAATCCATCAATAAAAATAAACTTTCTAATATAAATATATATGTATATAGTTAACGCTCCTTTTCAAAGGCTCATTTTAAGACCTAAAGTTTATGCTCAATATTGATATATATCTTAGCATTTAAAACAAGCTGGATTATACACTTATAATTTTAAATATTTTATTAGTTCCATTTTTGACATTCTCTTGCTCTGTGAGCTTGGGCAAATTATTTGAAACTAACAGCCCACTTCCCATTAGGGACAAGTAAAATGAGTCAGCTAGCTCTAAAGCACTTTGATTTTAAAATTACAATATTTAGATAAAATGTTAACTAATTCAAATTTATCATTTTAGTGATTTCCTACAAAATTATATAATAATTGCTTGACAATGAACTGAGTAAAAGTAATATTCCATTCATTCTGTCAATAAAAATAAAGATATATTACAGATAATGTGATAGACAGAAGAAAATAGTTTCACCTAAATGACCCAAAGTACATAAACCATAATAACTGGCCATATGTTAATCTAAAATACTTGATTTCAAGTGCTCTAGGGTAGGGGTGAAGGACGCAATAAAATATTTCTTGTTTGACCCAACTAATGTATTAAACACTTTAAAATACTTATTTTCTCCACATGAATAAACCTCATACAATCTCTGGTTTTCAAGGTCCTTTACTTACACTATGATGACAAATCTTCAATGCTATAAAAAAAAGACTATACATGTGCAAGCATAAACATAATAAGGCTTCCACAAATATGTCTGCAAGTCTATTGGATAAGAACTTCGTCTTTGCTGCCTTTTAGCAAAAGCTAATTTGACCTAGAATGTGTTGCTCACGAGCTTCCAGCTATTGATTCTCAGATGAAAAAACTGGACACACAAAGTTTTGTGGAGTGAGAAGCATACCAAGAAATACACAAAGAGACCTAGTGTGTGGTTTTTATTACCTACACTTTGTGGTGACAGGTAAATGATAACATATGCATCTTCTTAAATTAGCACAAATAAAGTTAGGAAGGTTAAGCAGCAAGAAACGGAAAACGAAAGGCCAAAACTATTTTTTTCTTCACTAAGTTAAGACCAAGTTACTAAAGTGGCTGTTATCAAGTGCTATTTATAGCACAGTATAAACCATATTACTGACTTGAGTTTTAGATTCAAAAGCTTTGGTTAATATTACTGCCTGCATTCAAAGCAGAGCTCAGTGCCTAAAAGCTGGGCAATAAACATTTTAGTACTGCTCTTTTCCAGTGATCTGAATTCAATAATGTTACCTTTCCAGAAGCTGCAAAATGGAAAGTGAAAGCATGATTTATGAAGCTTGGTTATGCATGGCCAGCTAAGAAAGCTTTAAGTGATGCTTTCAGGATTCTCTTTAATGAAGTACAAGTTGCCAAGATAAGTTTAGGTAAATGAAGCCTCTGTCACATTATGTTATAGTGAACGAAATGACAGACATAGCCCAGCAGGTGGAAGTTAATGCAGAATGGTGGTGTCAAGCCATGTTGTCTAGGTAACTGCACAATGATGGAGCAGAGGCATTAGTGTTATTACTATAAACAAGTTCATAATACCACAACACATTCGTGGAATCCCTTCAAATTAAGTGTAGCAGCTCTCTTTGTTTAAGTTGTCACTTAGCACACATGCAAATCATATTTCTGAGCCATCAATTTCTTCCAAGTAAAAGCTTCCTTATTCAGTACTACCTCCTATTTAGATGGTACTGTTAACCTTAAAACCTCTAATGCTATGCATTTTCAATAACTTACTGAGACACTGCCTGAACATTTGGTTTAAAAATATTACTTTCAGGGCTATGATTGAATGGATTGTTACCCTTCTATAGCTTGGGCTTCCTCAGTCTGAATGGAAACCAGAATCCTGAATACAATGGATTGTAAGAACTCAGCTGTGTCCCTAAGCAAAATAATCGGGACTGGGTCTGGTAGTGCAAGATGTTATTATGATTTCAGTTCAGGAGGTTAGGGGCTTGACTTTGCTCAAAAGGAGTAATTGCCTTACATTTAGCTTGGCATTCCTCCGTGGGCGCCTACCACTACACATAGACATAGTCAAGGATGGAAGAAGACAGTTAATTGTTCTGTGACATTTGACAATTAAGTTACCTAACAAATAAATATTGGATTGTCCTTAGTAATTAAGCGATCTTAGTTTTGAGTTCTATGTATAATTACAAAAAGCACACAAAAAACACATGGACAAATATCCTATCTAATAAAAGAGCAATATGCAAATTGACCACCTCCGATCAAGCCATATACCCACAGCCATGCTCATCAGCCAATCAGGAGCAAATTATGCAAATAAATCTCAAACAATTTGGCTGCAGCCACTGAGAGCAGGAAGAAGGCTTGGGTTTCCCGGGAAATGGAGGAAGCCAAGCTTTCCGCCTGCCCTTGCTGGCCTAGGCTCCACTCAATGCTACAAAGTTTCAATTATAGACGATATATCCCAACAGAAATGGCAGCAGCCACAGAGCTGGAGAGAGCAGAGGCTAGGGTTGCCTGGGCAATAGAGGAAGCGAAGCTTCTGCAGCTCTGGCTGGCCTAGGCCTCCACTCCAGGCTACAATGTTTCAATTATAGAAAGCAAATGTCCCAACAGAAATGTCTGTTGCCAGGGAATGAGCAGAAGGCTTGGCTATGCTCCAGAATTCCAAGTTTCAGTTGTAGAACATAAATAAATTCCAGATTCCAGGGCCACCACTTGGGTCGCTGGGGGGAGGGGGGGGCATGGCCAGCCTGAAAACCACCACAGGCCCCTTTCCCAGGCCACCCCAAGCCCCAAGGGAACCCCCACCCTGATCTGAGACTCTCTTCAGGGCAATCCAGCTGGCCCCTACCCATTCACCAGGCTTCTATCCTATCTAATAAAAGAGTAATTTGCAGAATGACCATCACTCCAACACACAAGAGGGTTGCCCCCATGTGTTTAAAGATCCTGCACCCATGTGGACACAAGATGGCCACCACAAGATGGCCAGCAGGGGACGGCCATTGGGAGGTTCCAGGCCTTCAAGGGAGGGCAGTTGGGAGCAATCAAGCCTGCAGGGGAGAGCAGTTAGGGGTGACCAGGCCAGCAGAGGAGAGAAGTTGGGGGCAAACAGGCTGGCAGGGGAGCAGTTAGACATCAATTAGTCTGGCAGGTTAGTGATTAGGGGGTGATCAGGCTGGCAGGCAGAAGCAGTTAGGGGCAATCGGGGAGGCAGGAAGGTGAGCGTTTTGGAGCCAGCAGTCCTGGATTATGAGAAGGATGTCCAACTGCCCGTTTAGGCCCAATCCTTCAGGGATTGGGCCTAAACGGGCAGTTGGACATCTCTCGAGGGGTCCCATATTGGGGAGGGTGAAGACTGATCTGAGGGACATCCCCCAGCCCCCATGCACAAATTTCATGCACTGGGCCTTTAGTTTATATATAAAAGCCTAAGGCTATGATTCACATTGACTACCAAAGGGCTGATGCTCAATGCAGGAACTTCCCCCTACTGGACACTGTGGTCCCACAGCCAACCTCCCATGACCATCCAAATTCTTGCAGTGCTTCCTCTGGCCAGCAGTCCCCAATCAATTGATCAGGGCTGGTGCCTGGGCTGGGATGAGGAACCAGGGGTGGGTCGTGGCAGACATGGCCTCTTTCTCAGGGGGTCTAAGGGCCAGCTCCCTCCTCAGTGCTGGTGGTCATTCTCCTGAGCCGGCAGGCCATAATTTGCCTGATACCCACCTGCTACGGTGGCAGAACACCAATGATGGTGGTGGCAGCATCCAGCATCCATTTAGTCCAGGCCTGGCCTCACTGGGGTCTTTGGGCCCTGTACTAGGACAAGGAACAGGATGGACATGGTCCTTTTCCCAGAGGGGCTGAAAGCCAGCTCCCTCTTTGGGGCTGGTGGCCAACCTTCTGTGCCCTATCCCTCCCCCAGGCTGGCAGGCCCCAATCGGCCTGTGGCCCACCCACCATGGTGGCAGCACAGGTTGAGAGAAGGAAGGAGGGGGGCAGGGAACTGCATCATGGCAGGGCACCAATGATGGCAAGGTCAGTGTCAGTTTCTGGCATCCATTCCTCCCATGTTGGCCTGGTGACTGTCACCTCCTCTCTAGCCCAGCCCTGATCTGCCTGGCCTGGATCACCTCTGATCACTGGCAAGGCCTAGGGACTCCACCCATGCATGAATTCCACACACTGGGACTCTAGTATACTATAATATGTATATACATACAGGTTGAGAGGAAAAATATAATACCAAATCCAAGTGTGCTGGGCAATCATTATAAAAAAAACATCTGAACTTTATTTCGTACATTTAGAAGATAAATCCTCTTAGGACCTGCTTATATTGCGAACCTAGATTCACTCTTCTTGTAGAGGATGTGTGAGCCAGCTCCTAAAGAGAAGATGCAAGACCATGCAGCTACATTTTAAATGCCAAGTTGACTGTACAGTTAAATTGTTCCATTTTTTTTTTACTTTTTTCTTTTAAATTTTTTAAAAGAGGGAGAGACAGAGAGAGAGAAAGAAACATCAATGACATCAATGTGAGTGGGAAACATTGATCAGCTGTTCAAGGTCCTCCTTGCACTCCGGGGACCTAGCCCTCAACCTGGGCATTTGTCCCAATTGGGAATTGAAATAGCAACCACCTTTCAGGGCACAGGACAATCCTAAACAACTGAGCCACACTGTTCAAGGCTAAATTGTTCCATTTATAAATGTTATTTGTGTACATTTTCTCAATATCTGATTTTTAAATGTAAATTTTCTGTACTAATTTGACTTTTCAGCAGGTTGTGTCACTGCAGGTTGCCTAGGACCAAACAAGAGAGGGTTAAACCTGCCTTCCCAGCATGTGTCCACCATCCAGATACCATTGCTGACATGTACACATAAGAAACTGTTTGACATTGAAACTGGGACTCAAACATTTTTATTTTATTTTATTATGCATTTATTTCTAGTCTGCAGAAGCAAGATTTTTTAAAGAAATTAAATGGGAAAAATATATAGAGGCAAAGAAGCATTGAACAGACGGTCAAATTACAGCGGGAAGGCAAAGGAGGTGGGGGGGGGGTGGTGCTGAAAGAGATCAACCAAAGGACTTGTATGAATGAATATAAGCATAACCAATGGATACAAGACACTGGGGGTAAGGGAGGCCAGGGAGAGGTCAATGGAGGGGGGAAAAAAGGAGACATATGTACTACTATTTGTAATAATTTAAACAATAAAAATAAATAAAAAATTCTTTAGTCCCTTTACATTAGAATTTCCAAACATTTTGGGGGGTACAAGGACTTGCAAATATTTTATCATAGATAAGGGTAGAAGATAGTTGGGAAATACAAAAAAAATGAAAATTTGGATTTGGGTTTATCTGCAAATACTTACGTGATAGAGCAAAAATATACTAGTTGCAAATTAGGCGTTGCTTGTAGCTGATAAATGTCAGATAATGGGCCATATGGGCAAGCAGAGTAGTTCAGAATACTTCGTTTGCAAAATAAAATATTAGGGGAAAGTGCAATATTCAAGCTGTAAAATAGAAACAGTTGGCACATATAAACATTATATCATCCTCCCTTGTTTCCCATTTTTAGAAGCCCTCGACCCAGTTAAATCTGTTTGCTAAGTGCAGGTATCAAACATGTTCTATTATAAAGTTTTTCCACTAAATCAGTAAAGATCCGAAATGTAGACTCCAGTATGAGATAGAGAAAATAATCCCCTAGCAATATGTGGTCAGCCACAGAACAGCATTCATGCAAGCTCTTGCACCATTTCTGAGAGGCCTCTAAGTTCTGCCTACTTAGTAATCCCTCCCACTTCCCCTTGAAAATCCTATATAATAGAAGAGAAACATGCAAATTTGACTGTACCTTCACTCCTGATTGGCTATGCTACCAGCCAATCAGGAGCAGGGGCGGGGCCAAATGGCACAAGCGCCGGCCCTGGGGGTGGAGATGAAAGGACTGTGGCGGCGAGTGCCCAGCCCCCTGGTGCAGTGAGGGGAAGCGACAGCTGCAGCAACAGTGTTGGTGACGGAGGCAGGGAGCGCCCGGCCTCCAGGGCCTGGTGGTCGCAGGCAGCCAGGGCTGAGCTGAGCAGGTCTATAGCTGGGTGCCCAAGGCCTAAAGCCTGGGCAGGCTGGGGGTGAGCCATTAATTGGACATCCCCTGAGGGCTCCCAGTATGTGAGGGGGGTCAGGTTGGGTTGAGGGACCACCCACCCCCAGTGCACGAATTTCGTGCACCGGGCCCCTAGTATTTTATAAGCTGCCCATCCTAAATACTGTGATCCATGGTAAATACTATGATCCATGGCAAATACTGCTCTCATCCCTATGTCTTAAGTATATTCTCTGTGGGGCTATGCTCCAGACCCCTTTTGCTGCAGGATCATCTAATTTCTACTCTATTGTAGGCATTTAGTTGCTTCTAAACAATGGAGATCAAGCTAGAAAATACATTATCTTTCCATGTTCATTCTGGTGTCCTTACAGCATCTTTACATGCTTCAGACTCACCAGCCTTATTGACTGCCCTTCTCAAGGCTCTTGGCTCAACGGATAAGAGCCTTCAAATCTGCACATGTCCTGTTTGGCATCAGTCCCTGATGTGTCCAACTTTTCCCTGTGCCCTACTCTGCGTTACAGCTTTATTTCTTCCATCATGTTTCATTCTCCTGAGCTTGCCAGGCCCTTCCATGCTATAGGATTCCCACTATGCTTTTAATTGCATGGAACAGGCCACCTCCCTTCAGCTTTACAGTTTCAGCTTGAATTTCACTTCCCCTTCTTTGACAATCTAGACAACTTTAAACCTTTCTGTATTCCTTCTTCATAGCAATCATCACAAGAACAATTATTAAAAAAATTAAACATCTGTTTTCTCCACTACACTTTAAGCTTCACTGTATCAAGGAAAAATATTTGCCATACTTACTGCTGCATTTCTATTTCAATAAACTCTGAGTGAGAATATTTGCTGTATGAATGAAGGAAGGAATGGATGCATTGATGGATGAGTAAGATGCCTTTGATTTATATTACCAAGGACTTTCTAAACTTTTTGTAAGTTAGTGTGTACTTTCCTTGCAGATGTGAAATGCCAATTAACCTGTACCCTCGACTGCAATGAGTGTTAGCATTACTGGTATTAAAATGTTTGCTAGATAGCTAAAAAATGTGTAAGTTCCCTCTATTTCTTTGATCATTAATGATGTCAATATTTTTTATGTTTATTATTGATTCATTTGTCTGTTTATGTCCTTGGTATGGTTGAAATTTTAATGATTTTAGTCATTTTTATACCATTGTAATTAGCTAGTTATTACTAATATGAAAGGTGCAAAAGGAAAGCCAGACATAAGCATAATCATTTGGGCAGCTTCACCAGGGCTGCTTCACATTCCCGGGAGAACCACTGGTCTATTCCCGGAAGATTACTAGGGAAGGGACTGGACAAAGGGGAGGATGGCCCACATGCACAATGAGTCAGGGGACATAGTCAAACCTAGGAATAAAGATCTTTAGTTGAGGGGCAGGATACGTAATCCTTGGCTCTCTGGTTCTTTTGATTTTGCTCCCAGTCCCTTGCATTCACCCGTGTTCCCCCATAGCCACATGGCCCCGAGGACCCCACACTCCATGGCCTGATGAACTGCAATAGGGAACACAAACTAAGGTAGCCCAATGCTGGATTGGACTGTGTCTGAATGTGAAACAGGAACTCTGGGCAAGAGCTTTAATCCTAGAACTATTAAAGGTACAGCTGGATTTCTTCCTGGATGGATGGCCGGAGAGGGGACCTTGGAACCTCAGGGAGTTAACTCTACACAAATAAATATCGTTCATTCTCCCAAGTGAGTCTTAAAGATGCTTTTTATTGTTATATGGCAAAAAACAAACATTTTCCAGCAAGTGGTAAGGAGCATTTCTCACAGGTAACAACTGGTTTATTTGACCTGTGTTTTAAAAAGATATTAATCATTCATTGTCAATTTCTTGCAAAAATTTCCCCCAATCTGTTATTTTCATTTAAAATAGACTTTATTTTTTAGAGTAGGTTTTACCTTACAGAAAAATAGAAGTAGAATGTTCAAGTAATTAATTTACATCCCACCTCCTCAGTTTCCATTGTCTTAACATCTTGCATTAGCATGGTACATTTATTGAAACTGATGAACCAATGTTAGACGTTATCCTATATAATAAAGAGGAAATATGCAAATTGACCATCACTCCATAATAAAGATGGCTACACCCAGAGCTGAGGCCAAGTTCCCATAAGGAGACTCAATGAGCAATCAACAAGAACCTGAGGCTACGCCCACCTCCACCACCATGGAGCTTAACAGGGGACCTTAGGCCGTGTCCCTCACCCAACAGGGTTTGACAGGGGACCTCAGCCCATGCCCCCTACCAGGCAGGACTTAACAGAGGACCTCAGGCCATGGTCCTCTATCCTGGCATCAGGCTGGGGACCTCAGGCTGTGCCCACTGCTCCAGTGCCAAGCCAGGGGACTTGAGGCTATGCGCCCTACCCAGCAGGGCTTGACAAGGATGGGACTGGCTGGCCCAATGGGGGAGGGTGCTGGCTGGGTCTGGGTCTCACAGAATTTTGAGGTGCATGTAGGTGGGTGGGGACTTGACTCTGGGTCCCATAGTGAGCCTCAAAAACTTATAAGAGGAAGGTTTTCATCTACATTTTACTAATTTTCTTTCATCTCTGACACTTTTATTATAGAGAAAGGGCAAATAGCAATATTAAATGATTTCTTCTAATTAATCCCCTTTTAATGTGCACAAATTTTGTGCACTGGGTCACTAGTTATTAAATAAAATTTTATTATTAAATAAAAGTTTTTAGTTTGAATAGGGTTCTAAGAATTTCACCAAGCATATTATGCATGATATGCATCCACTATTATAGTATTATATTGAATAATTTTTGCTGCCCTAAAACTATCCTGTGCTCCACCTGTTCACCTCTGCCCTCCCCTATTCCCCACTATTCAATAGTTTAGTTGGTAAAGTGGGGGATTTCATTATCAGTTTTATTTTATTTATACTTTCAAATGAAATACAGAAGTTTTGATATTTTAGATGGCAACACCTAGGATATGAGAATTTCCTCCCACACACCTAAATCATTAAATGTAATAAGCCATCCTAACAGGAATTGAATTTTTTTTGTGTCTTGTTTTCTATATTTAAATAAATCTCCTAATTAGAAAGCAAGGAGCTTTAGAGCAGAAACTGGCTGTAACATGTGAAATATGCCCAAGCAGGAACTATGTTTTTATAGACACCAAAGAGCCTCAAATTGTAACCACACATATGTCCTGCATAGAACACAATAAAGAGAACATTCAGACCAGGGAACAAAGTGCATTACTAACTTCTTTGACAGGGAAGGGCTTAGAATAAAGCCTGGTGTTTCTCTTGCTAACTTGTCTTTCTGATGCCTCTATGACAACTTTGGTGTCTTTCATTGGAATTCTCTAGACCAATCCTACTAGTCTTTTCTATCGCAGTGGCATTCACACCCAGTTTTGTAATCCTCTCATATTTTTGCCTTTCTTCATTGCTAAATCAAGAGCTGCTTGAGGCCTGAAATGATGACTGTTTCCCATTTGCTTCTTCTATTTTCCTACTACTGTATTTTACATAGAGCAAGACCTCTATTCCTTGGGCTATCCATCTGAAACAATAAATTCAATAAAAATATGAAATACTGAAGTACATTAAGCATAGAATACATTTCATTTTTAGTCACTGGCATTCTCGGAAAATATTCATGAATCACCTTTTATTTCATTTTTTAGTATCTTCAGAAAAATAAAGAGGTGAAGAAAAGGAAATTACATTAAAACAAAGCACACATGTTTAGGAGAGAGAGTTATAAAATTATTATATTAAAATTATGCTTTCATAGCCATATTTCTACATAGGAGTTTTACTTCTTTCAAACTCGCTAACGTGTTAACTGCAGCTTGATTAGGCAACATAAAGAGATTATCACACATTCTTGGAAAGAATGAGTATAATGATACAAGAACATCACAGTTTTGTTATAACTCGTAAACCTAGAGATTTTTCTTTATTTCTCTAGAGAAAGGCATGTTAGAATACATTGCATTTAAAAAGCTGTTTTATTGGTGTTTCTTCCTTTAACAAATTTCTGTTTTCTTATCTATGTACCTATCTATGTACATATAACAGAAAAAGCTGTTCTGTATTGCATACTAATGATAGGCAAAGAGCTCAGTGGGCCTTTATATTATTTTATTAAATCCCCACAACAAATCTATGAGGTAATACTGTTATTTTTTTTCTCAATTTACAGATAAGAAAATCAAAGCTCAGAGGGCCTAAGTTTCGAATGTCATGTGAACAAATACATAGTAAACTAAGAGTTACAAATGGAGTATGAGTGAATCAAGTGCTTTAAAATGAAAAGGCTCTCTATTTGACTAAAAACATTATTGACTAATTGTCCAGCACAAACTCATATTTACAAGGGACATTGATGAATTGAATGTTGGTTAGTAGACCAAAAACTATGGAGTTAAATTTTTTATTTTAAGGGTATTTGGCGGATGTCCTGACTTAGTCACTTATGAGGTTGTAGCACTCTGTATTTATTTCTTTATTTATTGTACATATTTAAATTGCACATTTCCTCTTATCTCTGTTCAGACTTTTGTGATATTTTATTTTATTTTTTATTTTTTTAATATATTTTATTGATTTTTTTACAGAGCAGAAGGGAGAGGGATAGAAAGGCAGAAACATCGGTGAGAGAGAGACATCGATCAGCTGCCTCTTGCACGCCCCTCACTGGGGATGTGCCCCAGCCAAGGCACATGCTCTTGCCGGAATCGAACCCGGGACCCCTCAGTCCGCAGTCCGACGCTCCATCCACTTTAATGTAATGGTTACTAGTGATAAGCATGGAGCATGAAGCAAGATTTCCTGGCTTGAATGTCAGTTTTGTAACTTACTAGCTTTTGACTTCAGGCGAGTTACTTCCCCTCTGTGCCTCAGCCCCATATATTTACATAAAGAAAGTAAAAATAACACCTGTATTATAGTGTTTTTTGATGTTAATTTAATTTAGATATCATATTTATATTTAAAGTACTTAGAATATTTCCAGGCCATAGAAAAATAATCAACAAGTATATTTTTCTTATCCAAAAGTAACAGAATCTAGTTTTTGCTGTCAAATAGGATGTATGGGAGAAGAAAAGGAGGGAGAATGAAAAGGAAAAGAAGCAACACAAAGCAGACATAAAGCTTAAGCAGAGCAATAACTCTATGAGACCACAAAGGCATAGATTAGTTTAACTGTTTTCATTTTGGAATGCTCTTGTGCACAAGCAGTGGCTGTCTACGAGGAGTCAACACTCAATTCTCGATTTCTAGCTGTGTCTTGTTTGGCATGTGTGTCCAAGTGAGAAGCCATTGCAGACCTTTCACAGCAATTTAGCAGTTCCTGAGGGCTTTCTACTCCCCCTGGCATTCTCTGGTTGCCCTGGATTACCTTTATGTCCATAGCACTTCTAGAAATTCAATTCTGCGTATCTGGGGTTTAGCCTTTGCTCTGCAATCTCCTGCTATTTGCACTTTCAGAATTTATCAAAGGTCTTGAGGGGGGTTTCCAACCAGACATTGGAGTACCCTCATTTCTCCAGGGTGTCACTCTAGACAGGCAGCATGCTAAAAGCTGCTGTTTTCTAGATCCTTCTTTGTCTACGTGGAGCCCAGATTCTCAACCTCTAGCCTTACCTAAAATGAGAAAATGTCCCCTGGAAAACTGAAAATCCTCACCTCACTTCTCCCAAACTTTACTCCCTCCAGTTTTTGTTTCCCCAGCCTACACTGCCTTCTGTATCTAAATTTACCAGACTTTTCTAGTTTTCTCAATGAGAGCATTTGTCTACCATGATTTATTCTAACCACCAATGAAAATTTATTTTATTTTTTATCTACAGAAATATATTTTAGCTAAATTTTTTTCAGTTTTGTAACCTTATCTATGCCTCAGTTTCATATCTATCAAGTGAGGCCAATTAGAATAGCTGTCTCGCCGAGACCGGTTTGGCTCAGTGGATAGAGCGTCGGACTGCAGACTGAAGGGTCCTGGATTCGATTCCGGTCAAGGGCATGTACCTTGGCTGCGGGCACATCCCCAGTAGGGGGCGTGCAAGAGGCAGCTGATCGATGTCTTTCTCTCATCGATGTTTCTGACTTTCTATCCCTCTCCCTTCCGCTCTGTAAAAAATCAATAAAATATATTAAAAAAAAAAAAAGAATAGCTGTCTCATGAAGTTGCCGGGAGCATTGATGGAATTAATACATATGTGTGATACACAGTGGTGCTTGGTACATACTATAAAGGAGGAGCTAAATGTTAGCTATTACTATTGAAGATGATTTTAGAAGATAGGAAATCAGATTCTTCTTGTGCATTCAATTTAATGTTTTATCTCATACACTAATTTGGAAACACTTTGGCTTTTAATAAATTAATTGTACTAATACTAGTAGTTCTTAACCCTATTAGAGTCAATGACCCCTCCACCCATTTAAAGCAATTTCTGACGGCATATTTACTAACATGAAATTAGATACATACATACTAAAATCTACATCTAAATCTAATCATAGAAAACATTTTTAGTATCATAAATAAAATATAAACATAAAAGAAAGTAGTTTACAATACATTATTATGAATTTCAATATAAGCATAATCAGGCATGAGTAAATGAGAAAATGAAATGTAGTCAGAAGTTTTAGTCTACTTATAATGAGTAAATTTGAACTTAGAAGATCAGAATCCTTTTCACTAAAGAAGACAGAGGAAGAACAAGTGCAATGGCATAAGATATTGGAATAAAACCAGCATTATAAGTAATAAAACGCTGCATTTATAAGAAATAGAGGAGCCCTAGCCAGTTTACTCAGTGGGTAGAGCATCAACTGGAGGACCAAAAGGTCCCAGGTTTGATTCTGGTCAAGGTCATTTATCTTGGCTGCAGGCTCCTCCCTGGCTGGGTCCTAGTTGAGGCACATGCAGGAGGAAACCAATCAATCAAACATCTCACTTTGATGTTTCTCTTTGTCTTTCCTTCCATCTTTTTCTCTCTAAAAACTCAGTAGAAAAATATCCTCGGGGAGAACTAAGATGGCGGCAAAAGTAGAACACCTATCTTGCCGTCATAATCAGCAATTTTAATACTACAACTTAACGAAAGAACAAACACCTTCCAGAATCACCAGAAAGCTCGCCGAGTGAAAATTCCACAAATAAAAGTGAAAATAAGACACTGTGACTCGGAGGAGCGGCAGCGAACAGCGTTGAAAGATTCACACGGAGAGAGGTTTGGAGTGCGTGCAGCGGAGAGGGCGGGCGGCTGAAAACCGGCCAGTTTTCTCGAACGGGGAGACAAAGGCGTCCCACTGGACTGATTCTCCAGCTCTGGGTGAAATCCAGAGAACCCACTATCACACAGGGTGAAAACTGGACAGTGGGAGGGCACACCGAAGCTCGGGTGCTGCCGGGTCTCCCGGCTTATGGAGAAGGCAGCTTTCGCGAACAGCTCGGCTGCGTGACGGTGCAGAGAGTGCACCGCGACTTGCCTCTCATTAAGAAAACCGTCAGACTGCTTTGTTTTACGATCCTGGGTGAGACATTGCGCATGCAGACTCATTTTGGGAAAGTCTGAATTCCCCGGCAACCAGCAACCGGCAGCCGGTGGAGCTCCGCAGCGGCTCTCTCTCAGAGGTGCTGGCGGCCATTGCCCCCAGCACAGAGTCCCTGGGGCCGCAGAGGGCGGAGCTAATGCTGTCTGCTTGGCCCAGAGACTCCGCCCACCCAAACTGAGCACAGCTGAGCTTCACAGACAATTGGCCTGGAGGTCAACCCTCCAAGTGCTAACAATGATTAACTGAGCTTAACTTCAGCAAGACTGTGCAGCCCATATCCACCTCAGGTAACTGGGGAGGCTGAGCCACTATCCCTAGTAGGAAGTCTACCACACAAAGCTAATTGACCAACTCAGGGAAGCAGCCACCATGCAGCAACATGGAAAGAAATCAGATGTGAAAGAAATGGAGGAAAAAAAAACGACTGGACATGGAATTCAGAACCACGGTTATAGGGTTTTTTAAGAGGCTCCAACAAAAGATCGAGGCCTATAAGGAAATAAGCAAGACCACAAAGGAAATGAATGAGTCCTACAAGAAAATGAACAACACCCTCAAGGATATAAACGAGAGCTGCAAAGAAATAATCAAGACCAGCGTGGAAATGATCAAGACCAACGTGGAAATGAATGAGTCCTACAAGGAAATGAAAGAAACCCTCAGGGATATAAAGGAGACTCTCAAGGATATGAAAAAGGACCAACCAGAAATTAAGCATACACTGACTGAAACAAAAAATATTATACAAAGACCTAAAAGTGCCCTGGAGCACCCCAAGAACCAAGTTAAAGATTTGAAATACAAAGAGGTAAAATCCACTCAGCTGAAAAAGCAAGAAACCAAAAGAATCCAAAAAATTGAAGATAGTGTAAGGGCCCTCTGGGACAACCTCAAGCATACCAACATCAGAATTATAGGGGTGCCAGAAAAAGCCAGAGGCCAAGACAATGAAAACCTATTTGAAGAAATAGTGACTGAAAACTTCCCACACCTGGTGAAAGAAATTGACTTAGGAGTCCAAGAAGTGCACTGAACCCCAATATATAGGAACCCTAAGAGGACCACACCGAGGCACATCATAATTAAAATGCAAAGAGCAAAAGACAAAGAGAGAGTATTAAAAGCAGCAAGAGAGAAACAGTTGGTTACCTATAAGGGAGTACTCATACGACTGTCAGCGGATTTCTCAACAGAAACGATGCAGGCCAGACGGGAGTGGCAAGAAATATTCAAAGTGATGAACAGCAAGAATCTACAACCAAGATTACTCTATCCAGGAAAGCTATCATTCAGAATTGAAGGTCAGATGAAGTGCTTCGCAGATAAGAAAAAGCTAAAGGAGTTCATCACCACCAAACCAACATTATATGAAATGCTGAAATATATTCTTTAAGAAGAGGAAGAAGAAAAAGGTAAAGATGAAAATTATGAACAACAAATACACATCTATCAACAAATGAACATAAAAATCAAGTGAATTGATAGGCTGTTGAACAGGATAGACTGGTGAATATAACAGAGACATGGAAATAGAGAGGGAATGGACTGACAATTCTTGGGGAGAAAAGGGTTGTGGGAAGTGCAGCAAGAGACTGGACAAAAATCTAGCAACAATGGGAGAGGACAGTGGGGAGGGGGAGGTGAGGGTGGAGGGTGGGATAGGTACAGGGTGGAGGGGAGCTACAGGGGGATAAAAAGGGGAAACAATGTAATTAATAAACTGAACAATAAAGATTAAAAAAAAATAGAACTAAAAAAAAAAAAAGAAAAATATCCTTGGGTGCGTATTAACCAAAGGGGAAAAAAGTAAAAGAAAAGAAATAAAGGAATACAACCCTAACTGAAGTAGAACTTACATGCCATCACACATTACTCAAAGTGAATAAAAAAAAATTGAGGTGCCATATTTATGTAAATCTGCTGGGTGATATTTGTATGTGTAGTGTCATTTCTAATTATCTGTGATAATGTGGTGGCAGTATTCAAATTATCACAATGATCCCAAGATAAAACATCTATCTGGTCTCTAAATAACTGAAAAGACATTTGAAATTCACTACAGGGGATAAAAATATTCTTCTTTATTCCATTGGTGAATATTCACTTTTTTTTGTCATGTTAGTCCATCTGAATGGACACTAGTTTTACACTATAGCTGGAGACAAGAGACCCCTGTTAGACCAGAAAGTAACCAGTAAGTAGCTGGATTGTTAAATGATTGTGGGCCAGGCGGTGCTAAAAGAGAATTGTGCTTAGGAAGCTTAGAGGAGCTTTAATCCACCCATAAGGGAGCCTTTCAATATTATCAGAACCCACACAGAAACCCCTGGTAAACCACCTAAATATTACCTTCATTCTGTGGGCCTGTCCTAGATATTGCAATCTCCCAGGGTCCTCACCCCCTGCCTAATGGACAGCAGTAGTGTCTTCTTAGTTAAAATGACTGAAAGAAGACCGGCCTGGAAATTTTCAGAGCTATCCTGGAGGGAAAGGATGAAGCATAGCACATTATCCTAGTTACAGTAAAACTAGTGCTGCATTTTACCTATTATTAAGAAAAAGCAATATAAACGTTGATAGACAAAGCACTATTTCTTTTTTTTAATCTTTATTGTTCAGTTTATTAATTACATGGTTCCCACCTTTTTTCCCCCCTATAGCTTCCCTCCACCTGGTACCCATCCCATCCTCCGTCCTCACCTTCCCCCGCCCCATGCTGTCCTCTCCCATAGGTGCATGATTTTTGTCCAGCCTCTTGCTGCACTTCCAACACCTCTTTTCTCCCCAAGAATTGTCAGTCCATTCCCTCTCTATGTCCATGATTCTGTTATATTCACCAGTTTATTCTGTTCATCAGATTATTAATTCACTTGATTTTTATTCATTTGTTGATAGATTCATAACTTATATTGTTACCTTTTTCTTCTTCCTCTTCTTATAGAATATATTTCAGCAATTCATATAATATTGGTTTGGTGGTGATGAACTCCTTTAGCTTTTTCTTATCTGCGGAGCACTTTACCTGACCTTCAATTCTGAATGATAGCTTTGCTGGGTAGAGTAATCTTGGTTGTAGATTCTTGCTATTCATCACTTTGAATATTTCTTGCCACTCCCGTCTGGCCTGAATAGTTTTTGTTGAGAAATCCGCTGACAATTGTATGGGTGCTCCCTTATAGGTAACTAACTGTTTTTCTCTTGCTGCTTTTAATATTCTCTCTTTGACTTTTGCTCTTGGCATTTTAATTATGATGTGTCTTGATGTGGTCCTCTTTAGATCCCTATATTTTGGGGTTCTGTGCACTTCTTGGGCTTTTAAGTCAATTTCTTTCACTAGGTGGGGGAAGTTTTCGGTCACTATTTCTTCAAGTAGGTTTCATTATCTTGCTCTCTCTCTTTCTCTGGCACCCCTATAATTCAGATGTTGGTATGCTTGAGGTTGTCCCAGAGGCCTCTTACACTGTCTTCAGTTTTTTGGATTCTTTGGCTTCTTGCTTTTCCAGCTGAGTGGATTTTGCTTCTTTGTATTTCAAATCTTTGACTTGGTTCTTGTGGTCCTTTAGACTGCTTTTAGGTCTTTGTGTAATATTTTTTATTTCAGTCAGTGTATGCTTAATTTCTAGTTGGTCCTCTTTCATATCCTTGTAGTTCTCATTCATTTCCTTGTAGGTCTTGTTCATTTCCTTGTAGGTCTCATTAAGTTCATCGGCCTTTTCTAGGAGCCTCTTGAAAAACCTCATTACTATGGTTTTGAACTCTATGTCTAGTCATCTTTTTTCCTCCATTTATTTCACACCTGATTTCTTCCCATTTCTCTGCATTGTGGCTGCTTTCCTGAGTTGGTCCATTAGCTTTGTGTGGTAGATGCCCTCTAAGGGACAGTGGCTCAGCCTCCCCAGTTACCTGAGGTGGATACTCTTATTGCAACCCTTTATGGGTTGTACAGTATTGTTGAAGTTAAGCCCAGATTATTGTTGTTAGCACTAGGAGGATTTGATATCCATGCCAATTGACTGTTAAGATAAGCTGTGTTCAGGTTGGATGGGCGGAGTCTCCAGGCTGAACAGGCAGCATCAGCTCCACCCAATGTGTCACCTGGGTCTCTGTGCCAGGTGGTAATGGCTGCACGCACCTCCAAGAGAAAGCCACTGCTGATCTCCACCTGCTGCCAGACAACTCAGCCCTTCCCCAAATGAGTCTGTACACCCAAAGTCTCACCCAGGGTTGTAAAACAAAGCAGTCTGGTGGTCTCCCGAATGAGGGAGCTAGTCACAAGTCCTCTCTGCGTGGTCACACACTTCTGTTCCCAAGTTTAGGCACAAACTGCTGTTCCCAAGTTTATGCACATGCTCCACAAGCTCGCAGACCTCTGCTGTGCCCAGGCTTCAGCGTGCTTTCCCACTGTTCACTTTCACCCTGTATGAGTGTGGGTTCCCTGGACCTCGCCTGAAACTGGGGAATCAGTGCAGTGGGACGCCTTTGTCTCTACCATTCGAGAAACCAGCCAGGTTTGCAGCTGCCTGCCCTCTCCACTTAAGCATGTGCACGCATGGCTCCAAACCTCTGATTCTGCGCGTATTTCCACACTGCCCTCCACCGTTCCTCTGAGTCACAGTGTCCTATCTTTACTTTTATTTGTGGAATTTTCACTCAGCCTGTTTTCCGGTGATTCTGGATGATGTTTGTTCTGTCGTTAAGTTGTAGTTTTGGAATTGTTGTGTGGAGCAGCAAGATAGGTGTTTACCTATGCCGCCATATTGGCTCCTTCGAAAAAGCACTATTTCTTTAATATAGAACCCACTGAATTTTTTTTTTAATAAAAGAGAGGCATAGTGAATTTAACCTAAAGAAGCAAGTAAACTAATTATCATACCAAATAATATTATGTTATCTGATACTTGAAACACTATGGCCATTAGTTAATTTAGAATCTGGGAAATAATTGCTAGTGTATCATTTGAATGCTATATGTATTTCTCAGATTAAAAGTCTGGAGTGAAAATGATTAAATGTATTTCAACACAACTTTATTAATAATTTCACATGCATGTCATTTCAAATTCATTTATAAAAATTATAACATTTATTTTTTGACTATGAAGAAAAACAAAAAAATTGTTATTATCCTTAAGTTATTTATCTGTAAAATGTAAATATTTAAGATAATTTTAAGAGTAACTGATTATTTTTCAAATCTTTAAATGGACATAACAATTTTATTTGTTTTCAGGCAATATCAGAATAATCTACGATATATTCAATATCTTTTCCACAGATACAAAATAGGACATGTTTTTTAAAAGAAAATAAAATTTTCTAAATAGAAAAAAAAATACTTAAATTTTTAAATGAGTAATTACTTCTAGTTATATTTGGGCTATACAAAAACTGATTTTAGATAGAAAAATATAATGAAACTAGTGGCCCAGTGCATGAATTCATGCACATTCAAATGAAATTAATTAGAAGAAATATTTTAATATTGCTATTTACCCTTTCCCTATAATAGAAGTGTCAACCAAATTCACAATCAATAATGATAAATTGAGAGTAATATGCAAATTAACCATCACTCCACTACACCACAAGCCATGCCTATTAGCCAATCAGGAGCGAGTATGCAAATTAACCCCAACCATGATGGCTGTGATCTTGGAGAGAGCAGGAGGAATGCTTGGGTTTCCCAGTGATGGAGGAAGCCAAGCTTTCCACACACTCTGGCCAGTTCAGGCCTCCACTTTAGGCTACAACGTTTCAACAATAGAAGATACTTAAATATCAATAGAAATGGCTGCCAGCACAAAGCTAGCAGAAGGCTTGCCTCAGCTCCAGGCTACAAAGTTTCAATTGTAGAAGATAAATAAATTCCAGATACCAGGGCCTCTGATTGGGTAACCAAGAGCATGGTTGGCATGCAAACTACCACAGACCCCTTGCCTAGGCCTCCCCATGCCCCAAGGGAACCTCTACCCTGATCCAGGACATGCTTAAGGGCAAAGAAGCTGGCCGCCACCCATATACAAGGCCTCTATACTATCTAATAAAAGAGTAATATGCAGATTGACTATCACTCCAATATACAAGATGGTTGCTACCATGTGGTCAAAGATCCTGCTCCCATGTGGACACAAGATGGCCACCATAAGATGGCCAGCAGGGGAGGGCAGTTGGGAGGGACCAGAACTGCAAGGGAGGACAATTGTGGGCAATCAAGCCAGCAGGGCAGGGCAGTTGGGCAGGACCAGACCTGCAAGGGAGGGTAGTTGGGGATGATCAAGTCTGCAGGAGAGGGTAGTTAGGAGGGACCAGGCTATCAGAGGAGAGAAGTTGGGGGCAAACAGACTGGCAGGAGAGCAGTTAGACATCAATCAGGCTGACAGGAGAGTGGTTAGGGGATAATCAAGCTGGTAGGCAGAAGTGGTTAGGGGCAATCAGGAAGGCAGGCAGGCGAGCAGTTGGGAGCCGGCAGTTCTGGGTTGTGAAGGGGATGTCCAACTGTTATTTTAGGCTCAAATCCACCTGGATTGGTCCTAAATGGGCAGTTGGACATCCCTCAAGGTGTTCCAGATTGGAGAGTTTACAGGCTGGGCTGAGGGACATACCCCTCATGCACAAATTTCATGCACCGGGCCTCTAGTATATAGATAAACTTGCTTACTTAGACCTGATTGCTGATTTAGCTAACTTTTTTCAGCCCAGTGAAATATCCCAACTTCTCTTACAGATTATTGTCAGCAACACAGCAGTAAATATCAACATGAATCTGAATATTATTGTAGATTACACAGGGAGAATAAAGGGTAAAATATTTAACTGTAGCAGTGTTTTACTATATGCTGCATAGTGCGAAGACCTGCAGTCATTTTCAAGGTCCACCATTTCTTACTTGTTTTCAGTCAGGTCAAGTTTCTAAGCTTTCTAAATCTCTATTTTCTGGCTAATGAAAATAAAATAGTATTCCACCGAGTCTTCTATCTACCTACTCCAGGACTTAAATGAGACGAGGCACAAAAAAATGCTTCACAGACATTTGGTTAATGTATAAAATTTTTCCACCTGGCTATAAAGCAAATTGGATTCCTGGGCTAAAGAATCCCAAGGAGGCTAGTCACTAGGGAGAGGAAGCAGGGCATTGCTATGTGACATCATTACTCGTTGCCCACAATGACCGCTTCCAGTTAGGGCTGTGCTGTAGGCTGCATTTTGTGCCATGAGATCTTGGTAGTGTTGGCTGCAATTTGGTGAGGTGTTGCTCAGGGGTGGTGGCGGGCCCTGTGTCCCACTTGGGGGAAGCCAAGTGTTGGTTTGTCAGCACTAAGTCATGGTCCTGTTTCTCTGTAAATAGCCAGTGTGGACATTGAACATCTGCCCCCTAGTTGGTCAATGTTCATCATAGTGACTGCTTAGACAGTCGGACACTTAGCATATTAGCCTTTTATATATATAGATAACTGATTTTGTCTTGTATTTTTAAGAATAGTAATTCAAAATGAGGATAAAAATTTTAAAAGCACAGAGAAGTTTTCCTCCAACTCCTGAGCCCTATCCAGACACAACTATTACTACAGTATTATTCTACAATAGACAATCTAAAGTTGGCTTTATTTGTTTCTTATTGGTTGTGAAATATTTAAGTGTTTCAATATTTTAAGTGACTATCAATTGCATCTCTATCTTCTTTGCCATGGGACAGCAATATTAAAGTTGGTAATTTAAGAGTTGAAATAAAAGAAAATAGTATTTTTAAAGTATCATTCTAGAAATATTTTATGAATATACAGAACAATTAGAAAGACATTTCTAGAACATGAATATCTAATTTATATCTGAGCTACCCTATTACCTTTTCCTTGTCTGACTCCTGATAAGTAATTTTATCAACAGTATTGTCTCTCATTGGAAATAAATATAATTAGATGAAGTTATACTTATTAGAATTTTTGATAAAAATGAAGAGAGGAATATGTTATGTCATAAAAAAACTAAGAATTGCCTAATTTCCAATGAATACATCTCTATAATTTCAACAAACAGAATCAAAACAGAAATAAGTGAACAAAAAGGATATAAAAACAAACAAGTTATAGATTAAAATATATAGTTTTTAAATTTACAAAGCCTTGCCGAAACCGGTTTGGCTCAGTGGATAGAGCATCGGCCTGCGGGCTGAAAGGTCCCGGGTTCGATTCCGGTCAAGGGCATGTACCTTGGCTGCGGGCACATCCCCAGTAGGGGGGGTGCAAGAGGCAGCTGATCGGTGTTTCTCTCTCATTGGTGTTTCTGACTTTCTATCTCTCTCCCTTCCGCTCTGTAAAAAATCAATAAAATATATTAAATTTACAAAGCCTTTCCAAAAATATTTGAAGCTTTAGATGGTCAATAATTATTTTTGTAAGATTAATTATGAAATCCAAGATCACTACTGAAACATTCTTCTTTGTGTCAATATCTGGTTCAAATTGTTTATTACTCATGCATACTAAAAGGTAAAATTTTTCTCTGTGGATCAAGGATAAGATTAAAACCCTAACCAGGAAAATAGAAAGTCCGAGATTTGTAAAGGTCATAAATCCTGGATATATGGGTTAACAATTGCTATCACAAAATATATGAAAACCATAAGTGCTATTACTGAGTCTACATTTTAACTTATGGAATTGTTAAAAAAATTCATGACTATCTTTAAAAAATATTTTCAGTGGTGATTTTTAATATATCTTATTTTAAAATATTTTAACAATCCCAAAATCTTATTTCCCAACCCTCCTGCTGTTAAGATATTTGTAGGTAGGTTTATTGCATTTGACAAGGACCAGATTTATATCTCTGCATCCAAATCCTTTTGCTAGACACAGATACTAGTTTAACAGTAACTGGTCCTACTCTTTGTTGATAGGTTAGACATGTTTTTGGGAAAACCCCAAATAACAGCACCATTGTTTTCACAACATACCAATAAGTAGCTTTCTACTCTTATCAATACAATTGACTACCCAGCATGCCCATTTAGTATTTTTACTTTTGCTTAACAATATTCACCTGTAGGTTTTTTCATGAGTAGGTAGATCAAGTAAAGGGGTAGGTTGTTTCTTTTTCATTTGGTTATAATTTGAGATACAATTGATATAACTGGTAAAGTTATCTGTTTCCTGAATCTGGAAGATCTAAGTTCTAACACAATGTCTTCCACATATCAATAAACAGTTAATCTTGTGTTTCAGTTTACTTGTAAAATTGGCATGATAGTATATACTTCATATATTTTTGCTAAGATTAGATTAGATAAACAAGCATAAAGAGGTTAGGATAAGGCCTCATATAAAATAAGGACAATAAAATAAATTATGATGGTGATGATAATAATGGCATTATGGATTAGAGCCAGTATTATTTTAACAAAGCTAAAGTTGGCTTTATTTGTTTCTTATTGGTTATGAAATATTTTTAGAATAATTCCTAATTACAAATGATAATAATAATAATAATAATAATAATAATAATAGCTTTTATTTAAGCATTCTGTATCAGAGTTCTGGATCTCCCAATGTTTGATCAAGTACTAGTTTGATTCTGGATTGTAGACACAATGATTGTTGGCAGGCTAGTTATGGAGAAATAATAGAGAGAATCAGATTAGCAGGAATCATAAAATTTTAGTACTTTTAACAATAAAATTTAAGTGTTTCAATATTTTAATAGTGACTATCAGTTGCATCCCTATCTTCTTTGCCGTGGGACAGCAAGGTTAAAGTTGGTAATTTAGGAATTGAAATAAAAGAAAATATCCACTTAACTAGAGGAAATGTTTTTCAGCCACTTTTTAAAAATTCCATTTGAGAAAGAAACAAGTTTGTTGAATGTTTGTTTCCCTGCTCCAATTCATATCCATTCTATTTCAATGAGGTCTTGTGGGGAAGGAGGATGTCTCATTTTGGGGTTATTCTTTACAATAAGAAGAAGGGAAATTAGAACTTATTTTCTAGATGAAATGTGAGGACATAGTGAGAAAGTAGATGCCTGCAAACCGGGAAGAGAACCTTGTCCAGGAAACAAATGGTCTGGCATCTCAAACTTCAGTTCCGATAGTACTAAGTTATGGCAGGCTAAGCTGATTAAAGCACAGTGATTTATGGTCATTTTGAGTGAGGCAATCTTTCTTTGCATTCTTGTCTATGTCAGATTCCTTGATTATTTTATTTCAATAGCAGGTAACTTTTCCCAGTAACTGTTTCTTTAACACGTGCACAGCCCATACTGGACTATAGGTGAGCAGCAATCTTAAACTCATTGTAGCAGTAGTTATTAAAGTACATCTGAAAAATGTGTGTTGCTTCTTCAGCTGTTATAACATCTGCCCCTTAGAAAGACGTTGCAAAGAATACATTTTTTTTCTGGGCCCCCTATTGGAATTACTTTTAAACAATTAGAGTTTTGGGTAATGGTATCAAGCAATGTTGAAATGCTTTATGATAAACTAGAGGCCTGATGCAGGAAATTCATGTGCAGGTACAATCCCTAGGCCTGGCCTGCAATCAGGGCCATCTTCTCCAGCTGCCCACAGCCAGCCTCACCCCCTGCTGCCTTCTGCCCCTGGTTTCCTCTTCTCCATTGGATGATCAGTGCCTGATGGCCAGGGGAAGGGACCAAGAGGTGGGCTGTTCCCGCCCACTTGCCAGCCCGCCCCGCTGTGGGTGGCTATCTGGCGATTGGAGCCTGCCAGCTGGGAGGCAGGAAAAGGGATCAAGAGATGGTCAGTGTGCCTCATAGTCACTTGTCCAGAGGTCATTCTGGTCGTTTGGGTCAATTTGCATATTATCCTTCTATTACATAGGATTATATAGGATAGAGATCTAGTGCACAGGTTGGGGCCAGCTGACATGCCCTGAAGGGGGCCCCAGATCAGGGACTCCTGGGGGACACGGTCAGCCTGAGCGAGGGGCTTTGGGCAGTTTTCAGGCTGGCGACACCATCAATTGGTGTGCGGGTCCCTGTTTGGAAGCTGGGCCAACCTGGGAGAGGGGCTGCAGGAAGTTTGCAAACTTTGTTAGGAAGGACATCCAGAATGAAGTCTGAAAGATGTCTGGTCTATCTGGTATAATTATCCTTTTATTAGTATAGATGGTCTTTAAAACTAATTGCTGCATTTGTCATAAGTAGTATATAAATATGACTATAATTATAATTCACTCATCCTGCTATCTATTAACTTCAAACCTTTGTTTGAACCATTATGGACCAGGTCCTGGGGTTGACATTGTATGCTGAAAATGTTTCTCCAATATTAATTGAAACCATAATAACACTGCCTTGAAGATTTAATATGTGATTTTATATTTCAGAATTTATTGGTCCTTTCTAAGTTGGCTGCTAGAAGCTTACACTCAAATCTGATATTACTTAAAAAGAGGCATTTTTGTCTAAGGTCATTCTGGCTCTATGTTATTTTCCCTTTGTCACATTTTTAATGTTTTTAATTCTTTTTGATAATTTATGTATTTATCTAAGTCACCTTGAATTTATCTATGAAAAAAGCCAGAGATAAGCATAAATATTAAATATAAATCATGAGTAAAAAAAAATGGAGAAAATGAATGCCAGGAAGAAATGAACAGTGCATGGATTCAACTGACTGACAATTTTCTGATGTTTCCTATTGAAAACCTTGCTACCTCATTATCTTCTGATGTTGAAACTCAAATGACTGTAGTAAAAGAATATTTTACATAGTAAAAGAACAAAGAGCATGAAAAGCCTGCAACTTCTTTAATACACCAGGGCTGAAGTGGACTCATCACCAAGAGCATAATCTAGGTCAAAATATAAAAACAAATACAATTTTATGTGTGAAAAAAGTAAAATACCATAAGGAAATATGCAAGTTATGGGAGATATTTTGTAACCAATGCTAACAATGAGAAAAAAGTAAAGGAAATGTCCTTCACAAAGGGAAGTATTGCCTTGCTTATTTAAAAATGCAATTTGAGTACTTCTTTGTATATTTATAGAAAAACTCAACTGTTATCTGAAAACTATAATAAGCAACCCCAAATTTATGAGGCCAAAAGAGAAAGGTGTCAATAAGAGGCAAAGTATTGGGATTGTTTAATTAAGCTGTTAAAATCTAAAAGAATAAGAGAAAAAAGGAGTTTCTAGTATTTTAGTCTTTTAAATTTTTTTTGAGAGCCCTTCAGGTTAATATGATTCCAAATCATGCTGTTGCAAATGGTAAGAATCCCTTCTTTTTTACAGCAGTGTAGTATTCCATTGTGCAGATATACCACAGTTTTCTAATCCACTCATCTGTTGATGAGAATTTAGGCTGTTTCCAAATCTTAGCTATGGTGAATTGCGCTGCTATAAACGTAGGGGTGCATATATCTCTTCAGATTGGTGTGGAACTGGAGAGCATTATGCTGAGTGAAATAAGCCAGTCAGTGAAAGAAAAATACCACAGGATCTCACTCATTTGTGGAATATAAAGAGACGAAAAATAGATACAGAAGCAAAGAGGCATCAAACAGACTGTCAAACAACAGTGGGAAGGCTGGGGAAAGTTGGGTGGGGGGATAAAGGACTTGCAATTGAAGGACTTGCATCCCTGCATATAATATAAGCATAGCCAGTGGACATAAGACACCTGGGGTGAGGAGTGAGGGCATGTTCTGGAGGGTAGGGTAGGCTGGGGGAAGGTCAATCGTGAAAAAAAGAAGGCATAAAGTATTTGTAATACTTTATTTTGTATATATATATATATATATATATATATATTGATTTTTCACAGAGATGAAGTGAGAGGGACAGAGAGTTAGAAACATCGATGAGAAACATTGATCAGCTGCCTCCTGCATACCCCCTACTGGAGGTGTGCCCGCAATCAAGGTACATGCCCTTAACCAGAATCGAACCTGGGACCCTTCAGTCCACAGGCCAACACTCTATCCGCTGAGCCAAACCAGTTTCGGCTATTTGTAATACTTTAAACAATAAAATAAATGAAATGAAATGAAATAAAATGGTATCATCCTTGAAATTACAGATCTAACAAAATCTAGGGGGAAAGTCCAAAATCCCTTTGTCAAACACTTGGACTAGAATGATGTACTGGGAAAGAGATAGGGCTTTATAAAGAACAAACTCTTTTTAAAAAATGGTAACAGATATCTTTATATTAACAGAATAATGGGATAGTAGATCAGAGAGAAGCATTAGATGTAATTCATCTTTTTGTCTTTAGAAAGAATTTGATTTAGTATTGTATGACGTACTAATTGAGAAATGGAAGAAAGTGTGCTGAAGGCCTCACTGCTGTTAAGTGGGTCAGCATCCAGTCCATTCAGTCAATCAGAGGCACTCAGAATATTGCAATTAATAGCTCAATATGTTGGAATCTATAGCATACTTAGAATTATATGCAACTAATGCTATAACATAGATATGGGATGAATAAAATAGAAAAAGAATGGGAAACAATACTTGTCCTTCCAATAATAAGTACCAACTTTAACTTAATTACCAATAGATATTTTACTTTGATGCTGTGCCTTATCTATTTCCTAAGGTCTTTACAATATATCATTTTAAAACTTGAAAGATGAAACAGTTTATCAAGTTTAATGGATAGAGATAATTGGTGTGTTGCAAGTGTCCACATGATATTTTAGCACAGTAATATGGTCAACAACAAAAAAAGGAATCATTTTTTATCTATTTGTGAAATAGTTATGTAATAACAGTAATAACAGTAATAATCTTACCTACCATTTACTGAGTGTTAAATATGTGTCAAGCATTCTGAGCATTTTACACACATTATTTCTCTGAATGTAAACAACATGTCTAGAATACATTACCAGGCATTTTTCTAATCTCATAGACATTCACATGAATACAAATATATAGAGAAACAGCTCAGGATTTGGAAAGTGATATTAAAATTATCTAATCCATCCTTTTTCAAGATGAAGGCACATCCATACCCTCTCTCTATATAAAGAGGTAATATACAAATTAGGCCAGGACACGGTAATGGTCATGACCAGATCAGGAGAAGGGGCCTGCATGGGCCCAGAGCCTGAGAGAACAACAGACAGGGCAGCCTGCAACCGGCCCCAGAGTTGGAGAAAACAACCCACTGGGTGCCAGCCCCATGGCCATGGCACTGGGCTGTTGAGGCCATAGTAGAGACACAAACCTGCAGGGGGGCTGGGTTTGATTCTGATCAAGGGCATGTACCTAGGTTGTAGGTTTCTCCCAGGCCAGGGCCCAGATCAGAGCTCATGCAGGAGGCAACCAATTGAAGTGTTCCTCTCACTTTGATGCTTCTTTTTGTCTTTCCCTCTCTCTTCCATACTCTCTAAAAACAATGGGAAAATATCCTCATATGAGGATTAAAAAACAAGAAAGAAATGTCATATCCTATGAAAGACACATCTTGAAAATGCCTAAAGAAAGTTGTCATTTTTTCATGGTGAAGGGACTGGAGTCCATGTTGATGAAAACACCTTGTTGGCTCTGGCGGCCGGCAGTGGCAACAGCAGCAGCAGGGTGATGGGGGTGGCGCCTTGCCCTGATAAACCCAGTTGCCACTCCCAGAGGAAGACCTGACTGTGGCTTAGGACATCCCCTGAAGGCTCCCAGATTAGAGAGGACACAGGCAGAGCTGAGGGGTGCCCACAGTGCACAAATTTTGTGCACCAGGCCTCTAGACCTATATAATAATTCTATATAATAAAGGGGTAATATACAAATTGACCCTCACACCCTCACAAGATGGCTGCCTATGACCAGGCTGGCAGGAAGGTTAGTGAGGGAAGACCAAATGACCAAATAAGCAGGCTGCATGGGGCAACCAGACCAGCAGTGGGGTTAGTGAGAGATGACCAAATGACTGAATAAGCAGGCTGTGTGGGATGACCAGGCCAGCAGGGGAGGCAGTTGAGGACAACCAGGCTGGTGGAGGGGCAATAAGAGGCTACGAGGCTGGCAGGGGGCAGTTGGGGCTGACCAGTCTAGCAGGGGTGACCAGGCCAGAATGCAGAGACAGTGAGAGGCAATCAGGCTGGCAGTGGGGTGGGAGGAGATTGGGAAGTTAGGGGTGATTAGGCAAACAGGCAGGTGAGTGATTAGGAGCCAGCAGTTCAGGACTGTGGGAGGGATGTCCAACTGTTAGTGTAGGCTCTAACCTCAGGACATCCCCGGATTGATCCCAGATTGGAGAGGGTGCAGGTTGGGCTGAGGGGAACCTCCCCCCCAGTGCATGAGTTTCATGCACTGGGCCTCTAGTGTCTACATAAGCAGATTGTTGAAAACCTGAACAGAAAGGGGATAGGGCACTGAGAAAAGAATCTATTAAGAAATACATAATAAAATTATTTTTGTTGTTATCATTGTCTGTTCTTTAATGAAAGAGAAGGGTCATTTACTGAATATAATGGACATGTACCTAGGTTGTAGGTTTCTCCCAGGCCAGGGCCCAGATCAGAGCGCATGCAGGAGGCAACCAATTGAAGTGTTCCTCTCACTTTGATGCCATATAAAAATGTTATTATATTTGTGGATGAACTTAGGTGATATGGCCTTGAATAGTTCCAGTTTAATGGGTGGGAGCAGAAGACATTTTAGAGGGTGAAGGAAGGGTTGTGTTCATATAAAATTAGAGTAAAGGAATAAACTGTTTGAAGAGTAATGACCATGAAAAGGATAAAAGCAAGAGGTGAGAAAAATTTAGCAGTAGGAACAAAGTTATTTCAATGCAGGACCCTCTTGAAGGAAGAAATGAGCTTTATAGGCAGGTAAACCTTTCCTTAGAGATGGCAGAACCAATCAGACCCATGCATAGAGCAAGATGTCCTAAAGGAAGAGATCATTGCAGATAAAAATTATATGAGGGCTTTAATAAGAACATAGCTACTATTGTAGCTAAGTCATGAAATTGTGAGGAGAATACTGCAGAATTGGAAAGTTTTATTTTAGGATTCATATATTGTTTATTTTTTTAAATATATATTTTACTGATTTTTTTACAGAGAGGAAGGGAGAGGGATAGAAAGTCAGAAACATCGATGAAAGAGAAACATCGATCAGCTGCCTCCTGCACACCCCCTACTGAGGATGTGCCCAGAACCAAGGTACATGCCCTTGACCGGAATCAAACCTGGGACCCTTCAGTTCGACACTCTATCCAAGCCAAACTGGTTTCGGCAGGATTCATATATAGTTTAATATGTGCTGCTCGCCTTATCTGGGTCTTCATGGCATTATAAGTAATGGCAGAAGGGGGAAGACAAATTCATTTTGTAAAATAGAATATACAAGACATTTTGGAAAAAACACACACTTTCTTTGGCCCTGGCAAGCTAGCTCAGTTCGTTAGAGTGTCGTCCTGATATATCAATATTATAGGTTTGATCCTGGTCAGGGCACATACAAGAGACAGCCAATGAAAGCATAAATAAGGAGAACAATGAATTGATCTTTCTCTCTCCCTCTCAAAAACTAAAAAAGAAAAACACCCAATTTGTTTGCTCATTATGCTTTTTATTATTTTTTTATATTTTATACTTTCTTTTGGAGTGATTTTCTTCCTCCTAAATCCCATTCTTCAGAAGTCCCTCTGGTGAGATTATGTAGATGGCAAAGAGAGAGTTAGAAAGGGAATTAGACATCAAACTGTAGCTTTTGCCTTAGCACTTTAAATATATTGTTGCGTCCACTGTTGTTTCTGATAAATCTAATTGATAATAGTTTGTAAATTGTTTTTTGGCTATTTTTAATATGTCCTATTTGCTTCCGAATTTCTACAATTTTACTACATAATTCTAAATGTGGATTATTAGAAATTTGGACTCTGTGTGTTTGTGTGCTCCCTGAAATTGAACATTATGTCGTTTCTTCATTTACTAGGTATAACTTCAAATAATTATTTTTTCCATTCTCTTTTTTTCCCTATTAGGACTCACATTACATATATGATAGCAAAAATGCTTAATGAATCAAAAGTGGTTTAAAATATCAGTCTCAGTAAATAATTGTTTTATTCTCTGAAACTACATCAGAAAATAAAATTATTCATCTAAGAATAAAAATAATCAGAGAGAGCAAAAGAAACACACACACACACAGAATCACACATTGTATTGGTGAAGTTTAAGTACAATGGGGAAAAAAAACCTTTATATATACATGCATATATAATATAAAATCTTTTTCCTTTTTACTCTGAATATCATCTCCTCTATATATCCCTCGGATAATCTTTGTGCATTGTTGCCCTACATTTTCATATAACTTAGGCAGCCTCAACCCCTCACAGCACGATCACTAATACAAAGCCTAGAATCATGAGCTATATTCTGGTTTGACCCAGAAAACTTTGACATTCAAAATGAGAGTGGTCTGAATGACTCAGTCAAGATGCAAGTCTGATTTAATTAAGGAATTTGATTATAATGACCCTTGAGAGAAAAGATAATATATTGGACTTAAAAACAAATAAAATGGTATCTAAGTAATTTAAATGAATAATGGTTAATAAAATGTCTAAAACTTAAATGTATTCAGGATAAATAAATGAACTAGAGTCTTCAGCTGCTCTAGTGATTCAGAAATAGAGACAATTGCTTCTGGGATGAGTTGGGTTTCAAACCATTGAAAAATATATTTACGAATGAGTAATCACAGTTCTTTCTATGGTGATAGGATAAGTATGTATTTATTGAATAAATGTTAATTTTAATGAGCTTTTAGTTTTATATTAATTGAAATAAATAACTCAGATATAGAAGTATCATCAGTGTGCATCATATTTAACATATATAGATATATAGTGAGGTGGAATGACAAATATATTTTTACTATGTTCTCTTGGGATACTACTGAGCATAATGTTAAGAGTCTAATTTTTCTTGTTTATATATAGTATATCTGAGTTGAAGATTTAAAAAATAGGAAGAGGCACAATTGCAGCTCCTTATAATATTAATCATAGTTAGAAGTCATCATCACAATAGGCCACATGACAATTTTTGAAGACAAAGGTTTTAATGCAAAATAATACTTGAAGTGTGAAACTCTATAAATTATATCGGTGCTTTTCATTAGGGACACAAAAGCCTTCTCAAGCTAGTAAACAAACAGTCAAAACAAAACAAAAAGTATCAGACTTGTCATCTATAATATAACTTAATTGGACATCTGTATTAGTTTTCTGTAGGCCCTGCAACAAATTTTGACAAATTTGCTAGCTTAAAACAAAAGAAATTTATTGTCTCACAGTTCTGGAGTGCAGAAGTTTGACATTAGTTTCAAGGAGGTAAAATTACAGTGCAAGCAAGGCTGTGCTCTTTCCAGAAGCCATAGAGAATAATCTGTTCTTTGCCTCCTCCAGGATCTGGTGATAGTCTGCCTTCTTGTGTGTGGCCACATCACTCTAGTCTTCAACTCCTTGGTTACACTGACTCCTTCTCTTCTTTGTGCATTAAATTCCTCTGCCTTTCTTGCATAAGTACACTTCTGATGGCATTTAAAGTCCACCCAGATAATCCAGGATAATCCTCTCATATAAAAATATTTAATTTAATCAAATCTGTGAAAGTTTTCAGTAAAAGGTAACAGTCACAGGTACCAGATATTCTCATCTAATACTTTGGGGTGCACCATTCAGCCCACTACATCATCCCTTATCCATTCTTTTTACATAGTATCTTAAATGTTCTTCTTGTCTTCAAACTCTTCCAGGTCTGTCTTTGCCACCCTTCCACACTGCTCTCAAAAACTATGCCAAATATGTCCTTTTCATTGCTCCCAGAGGGTTTTATTTTTAATTCAGGTATACTTATTACATTATTTTCTCTGCAATTTATTCCTATTGCATCCAAAGCCCCTTAGGGCTGTGGTGTGGTGCCTGTCCATTTAGATGTAGCATCCTCCTTCATTGTGTTTTTCTTGCTTTGTACTCGAGTGAGAGCGACCTCTGTGCTTCTCTAATCAAGTCCATGTGTTTCTCCCTCAGCTCAGGCATTCCCACAAGTCACACCTGAGGCGCCTCTCCTGTGTCTCCCTCCCCTTCAGGCTGTATACACATTTGAATGTTTAATAAAAGTCTATCTTCCAAATATTAATACAATAGTACCTAAATTTGTTCCTTAAGAACAAAATCTAGCAATTTTAATTATTTAAATGGCTTGGTTGAAAGAAAATTCTAATATTTAGTTAGGAAGATTTTATTTTAGTATAAAATGCAGTAAGGCTTATTAATGATGATGATACTATAATAAACTAACCAATGTTTAGTTACTTTTTTATTATTTGCCAACATCTATGCAAAATATTATATTTCTCTTTATTCCTATATCTGACATCCTCATCCCATTGATGAGGAAAATTAAAACCTCCCCATGGAGTTAGTAGGAGAGGTGGTATTTTAACCCAAATGGTTTGACTCCAGAACCTTCTCTCAAGGACTTCAGTGTGGATATAAGATTCATTGATTGTTTCCATGTCGGCTTTTCCTTTGGGTCATCAGACAGTGCCAATTATTCTCAATAATGTCACTGAAAAAAATTCAAAAATCTGAGGAAGTTAATTCAATTATATTTAAATGTTATTACACTCTAATAATTAGAATTAAAATTTAATGCAATTAAATAGAATTTTAATTAGCTCTATTTATTAATAACTAATATTTGCATGGTTTCTTATTTTATATAATAAAAGGGTAGGTAATATGCAAATAGACCAAATGACAGAACTACCAAGCAACCAATCAAAGCATAATATGCTAATGATATGATATGGCTGCTCAACTGACATGCACTGACCTCCAGAGGGAAGACAGTCAATTGGTTGACCAGTCACTATAAAATGTACTGACCACCAGGGGGCAGATGATCTGACCAGTAAGTTAGCTTGCTGCTGGGGTCTGGCTGATCAGGACTCAGTGAGATAGCTCAGAAGTGCCTTGGAGCCTTCCTGTGGCCCCTCCCCAGCCCAATTGTGCACCGGTGGGGTCCCTCAGCTTGGCCTGTGCCCTCTCACAATCGGGGACTCCTTGGGGGATATAGGAGAGTTTCAGCCCAATCCCACAGGCCACTCCCCTTGGGAGGGTGCCTAACCCAAGGGCTCATGGCTGGCAAGCACTTTTGTGTCTGCACCAGCCTCTCTGGATAGGGACTGACTGGGTGTGAGACCAGGGCAGGCACAGTGGAGCTGAGATGAATGGGAGCGTCAGGCAGGAGCTTCAAGTGGCATTGGACTGCAATTTTCAGCCCAATCCTTGCAGACCACCCAGAGGGACCCCACCCATGCACAAATTCATGCACTGGGCCCCTAGTATTTTATAAAGTACCTTCACATATGATTCAGGCCACAAACCTACGAGAGAAGAAAACCTTAGAATTGTTAGAATCTTAGAAAATATAGAATTGTTTATATTTTACATGCTTCCAAAACAAAGTACCACAACTGTGTGGCTTAAACAAGATAAATCTATTGTTTCAATTCAATTCAATTCTGGAATCTGAGCACCTGAAATCAAGTTGTTGGTAGGGTTGGCTTCTTTTGAGTGTTGTGAAGGAATGATCTGTTTTGAGCTCCTCTCCTAGGCTTGGAGAAGGCCATCTGTATGTTCACATGGTGTTCTAACTGTATGAAAGTCTGTCTCCAAATTTAATTTTATACTGAATGTTTTAAGTTGATTCCCTCTGCAAAGACCCAGTTGCTATGAAAGCTCATGTTGTGAGATGCTGAAGGTTAGGACTTCAACATATGAATTTTGTGAGGACACAATGTGACCCATATTACTACTTTTAAAATATTTTTCTCTACTCGCTTTCTGAGTAATACATATTTTGTGACTGTTTACTTATCAATATGTTTTTATACTTAAAGATAATGGATCATACTATTCAATAGACACATTGATAAGAAATAGGAAACGCTGTTAATGAACTGCATTGAGTAATAAGAAAACAAACAACATATGTGAATAAATGACTAAAAGTGTAACAAAATGGAAACCAACATGAAATCAATATACCTATTACATCCTTAAAGAACATAATATAACAGTAAAGAAAAACAATGGAAGTTTTCAATGAATGTTAGAAAGAAACTTTCCTAAACATTAAATAGGCAAACTTTTTCTAACTAAAAAAAATATATATATTAATGAGGCTGAATCTTCTGATTATTCATTTCTCAGATGGAAAAGTGTCTCTTATAATTATCAGTTTGAGGTGAAAAATTAAAATATCTTTTAAAATGCTCCTCTGTCTTGAATAATTAGATTCATTAATATTTTCATGTTTGTACTTTAATATGAAATAAATTTCAAACTAAGTGTTTTAGAGACTTTTCAACTTCATAGAAATTTCTAAGTTTTTAGTGTATTCTGGTAGTTTTTGAAGTTTTAAGAGGATTGGATATTTTCCTAGGATCTTTTGAATACACATAACATATTGTATTAAATGATATATTTTTTCTTATCTTTTACTACATTTTACATCTGATATGAATTTTCACCTGACCATTTATTCTAAAAATGATTACTGAGCATCTATTCTGTGCATAATACTTTTCTGGGTACTGGGAATATTGAAGTAAACAAAAAAGACAAAAATATTTGCCTTTTTGGAGTTTGAGTTATCATAGACTTAGAGAGACAACTTCACATAGCTAGTGAATTATACAACATAATGGATGCTATCCTATATTATAAAAGCCTAATATGCAAATTTACTGAACATTTAAACAACCAGCAGAACTACCAGTGGAATGACCAGTTGCTATGATGCACACTGACTACCAGGGGACAGACATTCAATGCAGGAGTTGCCACCAGCCTGCAGGCCCCAAGCCAGGCAAGGTGGGTAACAGCAGGGGCCTCTCAATTGTCCTGTTAGTCACCCCACAGATGGAGGCAACCAGTGGCAGGGCAGGGGGAGGGGCCAGAAAGCAGGCAGCACCAGGGCAGCTAAGGCAGGTGTCAGGGGGGCCAACTGATCATACCACTGGTTGCCCCTCAGATCATCCCTGATCACCACCCTACCTGTGCATAAATTTTGTGCACTGGGCCTCTAGTTATGTAATATAGATAAAAATATAATTCAGAAGAGGGATAAGAAGTGCTGGTATGTAGAAGAGAAGGGTATCCTTTAAAACGGGTTCTCAAACCTAGTTGTTTTGGCTTAGTGATTAGAACATCAACCTGCAGACTGGGTCCTGGGTTTGATTCTGGTTAAGAGCATGCACTTTTTTTTAATTGAATTTATTGGGGTGATGTTGGTTTGCAAAACCATACAGGCTTCAAGTGTACAACTCAAGAAAACATCATCTGCACACTACATTGTGAGCCCATCAGTCCAAACTAAGTCTCTTATATTAACAATTCCCCCAGTTTTCCCACCTCTCCCTAGCCTCCACCCCCTTTTTTTCTCTAATCCCTTCATCTTCTTTCTTCCAGTATTCCTCCCCCTCTCCTCAAACATCTATCAGTTTGTTCTATGTATCCACGTCAATATTTCTATTTTGTTCTGAAGTTTATTTTGGTCATTAAATTCAACATATAAGTGAGCTCACATGGTATTTATCTTTCTCTGATTTGCTAATTTCACTTAGAATAATAATCTCCAGTTCCAATGGTGTACAAAATAGTAGTGGGGTAATGGAGGCTAAAGCAAACAGCAGTTAGCATATTAATTCAAAAAGAAACATTGGAATTCCAATGGACTTTGATATATTTCAGCAGGGCTGAAAATCAGCAAAATATGAGGGCATGCACTTTATTTTTTTTCAGTTTTTTTTTCTTATTGTTCAGTTTATTAATTACATTGTTTCCCCTTTTTTATCCTCCTATATCTCCCCTCCACCCTGTACCTATCCCAACCTCCACCCTCACCTCCCCCTCCCCACTGTCCTCTCCCATTGTTGCAAGATTTTTGTCCAATCTCTTGCTGTACTTCCCACAACCCTTTTCTCCCCAAGAATTGTCAGTCCATTCCCTCTCTATGACCATGTTTCTGTTATAGTCACCAGTTTATCTTGTTCATCAGCCTATCAATTCACTTGAGTTTTATATTCATTTGTTGATAGATGTGTATTTGTTGTTCATAATTTATATTTTTACCTTTTTCTTCTTCCTCTTCTTAAAGAATATCTTTCAGCATTTCATATAATACTGGTTTGGTGGTGATGAACTCCTTTAGCTTTTTCTTATCTGCGAAGCACTTTATCTGATCCTCAGTTCTGAATGATAGCTTTTCTGGATAGAGTAATCTTGGTTGTAGATTCTTGCTCTTCATTATTTTTAATATTTCTTGCCACTCCCGTCTGGCCTGCAACGTTTCTATTGAGAATCCGCTGACAATCATATGGGTGCTCCCCTGTAGGTAACCAACTGTTTTTCTCTTGCTGCTTTTAATATTATCTCTTTATCTTTTGCTCTTGGGATTTTAATTATGATATGTCTTGGTGTGGTCCTCTTTAGATTCCTATATTTTGGGGTTCTGTGTACTTCCTGGGCTTTTAAGTCAGTTTCTTTCACCAGGTGGGGGAAGTTTTCAGTCACTATTTCTTCAAGTAGGTTTTCATTAACTTGCTCTCTCTCTTTTTCTGGCACCCCAATAATTCGGATATTGGCATGCTTGAGGTTGTCCCAGAGGCCCCTTACACTCTCTTCAATTATCTGAATTCTTTTTGTTTCTTGCTTTTCCAGCTGAGTGGATTTTGCTTCTTTGTATTTCAAATTTTTGACTTGGTTCTTGTGGCCCTCTGGACTGATTTTAGGACTTTGTGTATTATTTTTTATTTCAGTCTGTGTAAGCTTGATTCTAGTTGGTCCTTTTTTTTTATCTGTGAGGGTCTGGTTCGTATCCTCAGAGGCCTTGTTCATTTCCTTGAGGGTCTCATTCATTTGCTTGAGGTTCTCATTCATTTCCTTGTAATTCTCATTCATTTGCTGGTTGGTCTTGTTTATTTCCTGGTAATTCTCATTAAGTTGATCGGCCTTTTGTAGGAGCCTCTTGAAAAGCCTTATAACCGTGGTTTTGAACTCTATGTCTTGTCGTCTTTTCTCCTCCATTTCTTTCACACCTGATTTCTTTCCATGTCTCTGCATGGTGGCTGCTTTATGTGGTGGATATCTTCAAAGGGACAGTGGCTCAGCCTCCCCAGTTACCTGAGGTGGGTGCTCTTACTGCAATCCTTTATGGGTTGTATTCAGTATTTTTGAATTTAAACCCAGCTTGTTGTTGTTAGCCCTAGGAGGGTTTGACCTCCAGGCCAATTGGCTGTGAAGGGAGACTGTGTTCAGGTTGGATGGGTGGAGTCTCTGAGCTGCGCAGGTAGAGTCAGTGTCAGCTGCGTCCTATGCATCGCTCGCGGGTCTCTGTTGGATGGGGATGGCTGCAGACACCTCCAAGAGAAAGCCGCTAGTCTCTTCCCCTTGCCAGACCACTCCGCCTTTCCCCAAATGTGCCTGCACACCAAAAGTCTAGCCCAGGATTGTAAAAATAAATGGTTTCCAGAACCAGGAGACAAGTTTCCAGGGGGCAAGTCGCGAGTTTGCGCCACCCTTTCGGGGAAACTCGCAGTTCAGGAGCCTCTGCCGCGCTCTGCTTCCAGGGTGCGTCCCCCAGACCTCGGCTGGACCTCGCCTGGCGCTGGGGGCTGGGGGATCCGGGCAGTGGGATGGATCTCGCCTGGTGCTGGGAAATCCGGGCAGTGAGATGGGCATTGCTGTTCCAGCCCCAGCCCGTGCGCGAGCGACCAGGATGGCTCCTAACCTGTTTCTGTCTGAAAGACTGTGCTCCAGCCGCTTCTGAGTCTCAGTGTCCCACCTCCACTCCAGTTAGTGGAGTTTTCATTCAGCCAGCTTTCTGGCGATTCTGGGTGCTGTCTGTTCTGCTGTTATGTTGTAGTTCCTAAATCGTTGCGCGGGGCAGAACAATAGGTGTTCACCTATGCCGCCATCTTTTCGAGGCCACGCACTTTAGTTGTATGCTTGATCCCGGGCCCTGGTTGGGATTTGTGCTGGAGCAACCAATCAATGTCTCTCTCACATCTATGTTTCTCTCTGTCTCTGCATTTCCCTTCCACTCTTTCTAAAACCCAATAGAAAACATTCTCAGGTAAAGATTAAAAACATAATAATAAAATGAAATAAAATGGGTTTTAAGGGGAGTTGTCATGGAAGCACTGGAGTAAAATATTGAAAGAACTGAAGGAGTTAATTATCTGAATCCCTGGAGAAGAGCAAAAGATAGAACCTTCAGTTGAACCAGCTAAGATCAGAGGTATCAGCTGGTATAAAGGCCCTGTGGTGGGAGAACAGTATGGGGGCCAGTGTGATTAGAGTGGAGTAGAAAAGAGAAGGAAAATAAGTAATGGGATCATGGATAATCCCAAATAAGTAATTGGATCGAGTGAGCAGTTTAAATGAGTCTGTACTACTGCATAATGTGGAAGAATCTCTAATTATACTAGTTTAAGGATATACACATGCTTCTTCAAGTACAAAGATAGAATTCAACCACCCTTATCTCTTACTGCACTTTCCATGCCACATTAACCTAACACTTTAGAAAAGGCATTCCTAAGTAACAACTATAGAAATCAATACATAACATACAAAGATAGGGAAGTTAATTTCTTCAGGTTTGTCATCATACTGATCACATGGTTGCAAAGCATTATATGCTTATCATTACCACTGTAATTGGCAGCAGAGAAGGAAGACTGTGCAACTGAATTCAGAAATTTGAACTATTGGGGCAAAACAAAACTAGAGTTTTGCAGTTTTTATATTAGCCCTGGTACAGTGATGTGACCAGAAGGACATTTACATAAGGCAAAACATGAAAAATGTTACCCTAGCTAATTAAGCTCAATAGATAGACTGTTGGGCTGGGGACTGAAGTGTTCCAGGTTCTATTCCAGTCAAGGGCACATGATCTGGTTGCAGGCTCAATCTCCAGTAGGGGACGTGCAGGAGGCAGCCTATCAATGATTCTCATCATTGATTTTTCTATCTTTCTCTCTTCCTCTCTCTTTCTCTCTGAAATCAATAAAAAATATATTTAAAAAATGAAAAATGAGATTTATTAGGAATTGTCACATATATATAAGACTTTTTTCCATAATGAGTTGTATTTGGTTATTAATTCAGGACATTACTATAGTTATATGTTGATATTATATATCTCTAGTACAGATATGTTTAAGTTAACTATTTAGGACACTTCAAACATTTTATTGCCAACACTGGACTTTTTGTTGGCTTGTTTTCATTTTCAAATATGTGTTCTGTGTATCTATTTTGAAATTACAGAATAAAGATAAATCTCTTATATATTAATACTAGAGCCCTGGGGCATAAATTTTGTGCATTGCGAGCAGGGGTTGGGGGAGTGTCCCTCAGCCTGAACTGCATCTTCTCCAATCGGGTACCCCTAGCTCCAAACTGTTCGCCTGCCTGCCCACCTGATTGCCCCTAACTGCTTCTGCCTGCCAGCCTGAGTGAAGCCTAACTGCTTCCCTGCTGGCATGATCACCTCCAACTGCCCTTCACTGCCAGCCTGATCATCCCAACTACTCTCCCCTGCTGGTCTGATCACTCCCAACTGCCCTCCCCTGCTGGCTTGATCTCACCCTGAGCTGCCCTCCCCTGACAGCCATCTTGTGGTGGCCATCTTGTAATGACGTCATGGCAGTCTACTTGTGATGATGTCACATGACACCAACTAAGCTTTTATTATATAGGATTATTATGATGATTATTATTAAAAAGTACCTGCACAGCTTTAAACTGTTTGGATAATTGCAGAATAATATCTGAAATTTCTTTTATGAAATAATTTCTGCTTAAGGTCTCCTCAGCCTACATGTGCCTGCTAGTGGTTTCAAAGACAAAATAAACCTCCCAATTTCACAAACAGATGTTTTTTTTTGTCAGAGTTGTACCTTAGAAGCTTTTGTGGTTAGAAATGCAGATCTCTGGAGATAGAAATGATTTTCTGTCATCTGGAGACTTTTTCAGAGGAGTTTTTAATTTTGAAGAGCTGAGAGTCTACAAAAATACTTTTCTTTCTCCAACAATTGGTGAAGCAATAAAAGAGACAAAAGATAATTTTTATTGGGTGAGTATTATGCTAGTAATGAGAGCAGAATTACTTTCCTCAAATTGAGAAAGAAGTTTATAGTGAGTACTTGAACCAATTAAGCCATATTGGAAAATTAAGGAGAAATACCATATATAATGCTTCATTATATTAGGTATGTACTAGTTACTATGACAAGTCTCTTTTAATCCTGTTGGTAGAAAACATCGTTCTCACTAGACAATTTGTTTGTTATATCCAGTCAATATATTTATTGAAACACAATTTAAATGCAAAGAAAGTGCCTTTTCTTGTTATGGAAGAATGAAAAACACACACTTTACCTATTACTAAGTACAATTAAATTCTAATTAGAATCTAATGGATTTGTTAGAACATTTAATAATGAATAACATTTAATTATGCACACTATGGAAAGTATCATATTAATATACTTAATTTTAGTAGTCAAATGACTACACTTAATATGAGGAACATTTAAGGATTGCCATGCAAACTACCAAATAATATGATAGTTTCAAGATCAATTATATATGTCCACACATCTTTTTACTTATAATTCTATAATTGAGGATGGAAGCAATGATTCCTAGAGTAGAAAGTAATATTATAACCTATCATAGGACATCTTCAATTTCCTGGAAAAAGAATTGCTTTTCAATGGTAGGATAAAATGTTTATTAAAATCATTTAACATCTTCTTTATAGACAGCCTAAAGTTATCTGTAATTTTAATTTTGTTATATTTTATGTTATAAACAGTTAACATCATTTAATCACTAAGAGCAAATGAAAATATATACTAAATACACACAAACTAGACATTGCAATTTTGCAGTGTGAGACATTAAATATGCAGATTTATTTGGCAATATGTTTTACATGATAATAAAAAGTTACATGCTAATGAACATGAGGCAATGAGGTAAGAAAAAACTCAAGCTATAGATTCAATAATTGTTCTATGTATAAGGTGACCTGTGTGAAAAATGTTGCTGTCCCAGGTGTTTATTTGAAATGAATTGGGCACATGGTTTCTCTATGAAACACTTCTATATGGACTGATTTATACTTTTATCTCCCAACATGTTTCTGACCTTCTCAACTTCTGAACTTCTGAGTAATGTTTGTACCTGTGATCTTAATCTCCCTAGGATTCTTTTATTATCAGGGTTTGGTATTGGGGACTTTGGATCCTACTATCACCATAGTTCAGATTTTACAACTCATTGAGCAAGTAACACATTCAACTTAGTTGTTTCCAGGATGTAATATTTGATCAAACCCTCGTAATAGGAAAAAGGTGATAGGGAGTAAAGTGGGGTGAGGGGGACAAACCTTATTAGAAGAGTCTAGTCCTGTGACTTGTACCTGGACAATCATTGGATTAATGCATTAACCAAAGCACATCAATGATGCCTGAATCATGAATGGCCAGGAGTTAAAAGCATTAAAAAATGTCTAAAAAAGTAACCTAGAGATGTGTTTCTTTCCAGCCACAATGCCAATTATAACAAAGCAAACACTGAGGATTTTCAGCTATTTCAAGAAATATTTTTGGCTTAACATGAACAAATAATAGTTTAGCTTTCTTCATGTTTTTACTGCATACATGCACATGAGATGTGTGTTGTGAAGGTGCTATGGTGGCTTGCAATAATATGCCAGACTTCAGTTCAAGACAACATGACCTGGGAATGGCTTTCCTGGCTCTTGCTCATGAAGTATAAATATAATCCCTGGAGACAATGTCAGAGGCAACCAAATGAGACCTCTGAATTTCATAAAGAGGGATGTAGGAATGGTTAGATACCCTAGACTGGAGTATCTTCCAATCCGACAGGATAAGGGGACCTAAGCCATGGTTTTTCAATTTTCAATCTAACAAGTGTAGGCAACCCAGACAGGCTCATTTCTTCTCCAAATACATGGGGTGTACTGTCAACAACCACATTGGAAAAGGCCATCACCTCAGGGCCCTGCTGACAACAGCAGTCAGGGAGATCCCCTCCTTCTTCTACAAAATGGGCCCTCCTTTCCTCATTAGATCTACCAGATGGCTAAACATCAGAGAGGCATATTCCACCACAATAAGCCCCAAGTTCAACAAGTCTCTTAGCCCTGTGTGCCTGAGAACACCTTCCTTTACTTTGGCAACTTGTGACAATAGTAAAGGGGAATCTAGCCACAAAAGTGGTCTAGCGTGGAAAATCTCTTTAGCCCCATGGAATGGTAACTTGCTTCTGTACTTAGAGCTGGTATGGTCTGGGGAAGTTCTCACTGCCCTCTTGAGCAGCATTAGAGCCACTAATAAGATTCCAAGTAGCACCAAGTAAACCAAAGGACTACCACTGATGCTCAGAAAATTAAGTTGGCATTGGAAACCTGCTGGTGAGAATGTAAAATTTTCCTTTGTTCATAGCTTTTATTTTTCTGTCCATTAGTTATTATGAAGAAAAATTGTTTCTACCCAAATACAATTAATACATTCTGAATTTATATTATTTGGGCTGTTATAGGTTTGAAGTATCTATATACTTAGAGTTATAGAATATGAGTAAATTTCAAAAGAAAAAAGACATATAAACATCCAACACTTCAAAGCTTTAATAATAAAGGAATAATACTATCATAAGATTTGCATAAATATGGTGAATTTTATAAAATCTCTTAAAATAAATGCTGGCACTTTTAAATTATTGTATTTGGAAACATTTTCTGGAGACAAAAGATGGCAAATCCTTTCATAGCCTCAAGGGAGGCTATGTTCATCTGTGAAACAATAGAGTCAACAGTTCCACAACAAAAGATCTCCCCTCCCCGCCCCTCTCCCCCCAGCTTTTTTTTTTTTTTTGGTAGAACTAAGTTCCCCCTTCAGAACTGCAAAGGCGTAAATTAGTATATAAGCATCTTTGAGAATGTTACAATAAAGAAATGTGTTTAACTTTGTTCAACTCAACATGAATTCTTTTCATAAAACTCTTGAGATTCTGATACAGTAGTACTTATTTTTTAAACATATATACTTGGCGTCTAGTCTTATGTTATTGCTCTCTCATCTCATTACATAGAAAGTGTTCCTCCTTATGATGCTCTGCAATTAGCGAATGCTCCATCAGTGTTACTAATGGGCTTCATGCAAACTGAAAGTGATTACCCAAGTGCACTTCCATTTTGTATTTTAATGCATTTGTTTATATTTTATCAGTAGACCATGAATTTTTTCGCAGCATTCATTACTTATTGATCACTTTTATACTAACCCACCACAAATATGCAATAAATATGTTTACAGTTGCCATGTGGTATCCAAAAAGCACCTCTAACTCCCCATGAAAAAGGGTGAAGGTCTTTTAATTTTTTCAGTGAATTAGAAGACTGTTAGATTGAAGTATTTTGTCTTTTATATGAATAGAAAACTAACAATGCAAAAATAAAAGATTATTAATGGTTGTGAATATAACACAAAAGTGTGTGTGGGTGTGTGCATACATGTTTGTATGTGTGTAGGGGGCGGTATTTTTTTTTTTGGTGCTATTATTCAACATATTGCTCCATCAGTATATTCTGGCTGACATTATTATCATTTTTACTATTATTATAAATGTTATTGTTTACCACTGATTGCAAATAGGGATCAAGAACACCTTTCAAAAAAAAATCTTAGACACTGAAGTTGTCCACTATGATGGAGTCTTAGGCCTAGGTTCTCAATACTAAAGAAAATGAAGCATTTCAACTTTACCAGAGACATTTGGAATTTCAATCCTAAAGAAAAGAAGATTATGACCACTCTTATAATCTTTGTTCCAAAAGAGAAAAATCTCCTTTGAAACACTTACATGTATAAGTATAAATAGGAAGTTATGTTATTCACTTTTTTAATTCAATGAAATATTCACTCTGACAATAATGTAAAATATTCATCTAGGGAAAAACAACCAGGATATTAACTGGTAAGAGACCTAGAAATTAATAAACATACAACAATTATATCGATAAACATATATACATTTGCAATGAAGTTATGAACTATAACATCTGAAGCTAATGGTAAGAGTAATTAATTATTTTAGTACACAGACTTTTGTATTTGTCAGTATCATATTTTTGCATTTGCAGTTTTCATATAACTTTAGTTGCAGTTTCATGTTTATTTCTATAAACACATGTTTCAAGTAGTGGGTGGAAACTAAGGCAGCCAGATGGCACAGTGAACCAAGTGGCAGAATGAAATCTCAGAGACAGGATCCTCTCTGTTTTGCTTCTCTTCCTCACAACCTTGGGTCTGGGAGGATGGTCTCAGTCCCATTGGTTCCTGTTAGGTAACTGTTCTAAATTCAGGCTTTCTCTGCAACGTCATTGTGGCTAGTGAATAAATACCATATACAAAAGTTGCCTCCATTCCATATTTTAATAAAGAGAGGAAGCATGAATCAAAGAGCTATATATAAATGGCCCAGCACCATCACCACGTCATTTAAATGCCTCTATATGATTTCATATCTGCTATTCAGCTTTGAGGGTCAGGGGGTTGGGAAAATAATCCTGCAAAGGTGCCAAAGTAGTTGATAGCACTGGATTGGGAAATTAGCAGAATAAAAAGGGCAGGATCAAAAAGGATAAACATGGGTTTTTAAGAAAGCAGTTTCCATCCAGGAGCAATAAGAAGAGATGCAGAAAGAGGCACTTATCATGGAAAATTCCTTGGAAAACCATAAAAGATTGTCATTACTCTCAAGACACACAAAATTCCTTTAAAGTTCAGGTCCAGGGCTCTAATCCTACTTTACTATATAATTATGAACAAGACTATTATAGTTTCTGTGCTTCTGTTTTCTCCTTCATAAAAGAGTGGGAAGAATGCATGGCCGAGGGTTGGTGTGAGAGTTTAATGAGATAACACGCTAGATGCAGCTAGGACATAAATTCACACAACATCAAATCAGTGGATATTTTTATTTGATAGATGCTGTGCCAGATGATGAGACACAGTATCTATAATCTTTTTCTCCTTATTTTTTAGTAAAGTAATTCCTGAGTTTTTGCTGGGCTTTTATTAGTATAAGAGAAATATTAGTATAGTCTTTCTTTGTCTCTAGCTACATCTGCTAACTGGAATGTGGACACAATAACTAAAAATCAAGTAGCTATACTGAAGCAGTAAGTGTCTTTAATACCTCAAAGATATTGTAAGTTTGGGTCCAGGCCTCTGTAATAAGCAAATGTCATAATAAAGCAAGTGACATGAATTTATTGGTTTTTCAGTACATATAAGTGCTTTGTTTATACTATATTGTAGTCTATTAAGAGTACAGTAATACTTGTCATTATAACAATCTTCATAGAATCTTCACCAGGAGTAGGTTTTATCTCAGGAAACCACTCTCTTTGCTCATCCTTAAGGAGCAACTTCTCATCTGTTAAAATTTTAACAAAAGATTGCAACAATTCAGGCAAATCCTCAGGTTCCACTTCTAATTCTAGTTTTCCTGCTATTTCCATCACATCTGCAGTTACTTCCTCCACTGGAGTCTTGAACCCCTCACAGTCACCCATGAGAATTGGAAGCAACTTCTCCTAAATCCTGCTAATATTGGTATTTTGAGCTCTTCCTATTAATCGTGATTGCTTTTGGTAGCATCTAGAATGGTGAACCCTTTCCAAAAAGTTTTCAATTTACTTTGCACAGTTCCACCTGAGGAATCACTGATTATGGCAGCTATAGCCTTATAAAATGTATTTTTTAAATAGTAAGACTTGATAGTTGAAATTACTCCTTATTCTATAGGCTACAGAATGGATGTTAGGTTAACAGGCATGAAACAGCATGAATCATGTTGCATAGAGCACAGGCAGAGTAGATTTAGCATAATTTGTAAGGATCCTACAAATAGTAAATGAGCATTAATTTCAACTTAAAGTTACCAGATACCCTAACAAGAGAGTCAGCCTGTACTTTAAATCTTTGAAGCCAAATATTGACTTCTCTTTAAATACAAAAATTCTACATGGCATTTCCATCTATAATAATAAAAATGCAATATGCTAATTTGTCCAGACAGCCAAACAACCTTCCAGACATCATTCTGGACATCCTTCCTGATGAAGCCATGGCATTGAGGGCCAAGGCAGAGGCAATTAGGGCCAATCAGGCAGACACACAAGTGAGTAGTTAGGAATCAGTGATCTCAGATTGCGAAAAGGTGCAAGCTGAGCTGAGGGACCTCCTCCCATGCATGAATTTCATGCACTGGGCCTCTAGTCTAATATAAAGTTGTTTGGTCTACATTGAAAATCTGTTGTTTAGTGTAGCCACCATCATGAATTATTTTAGCTAGCTCTTCTGGATAACTTGCTGAAGCTTCTACATCTGTGCCTGCTGCTTCACTTTGTACTTTTATGTTATGAATATGGATTCTTTCTTTAAACTTCATGAACCAACCTCAGCTAGCTTCAAACTTTTCTCTGCACTTTCCTCATCTCTCTCAGCTCTCATAGAATTGAAGAGAGTTGGGGCTTTTATCTGAATTAGGCTTTGGCTTAAGGTAATGTGGCTGGTTTGATCTTCTCTCCAGACCATTGTAACTTCATATCAGCAATAAAACTTTTGTTTTGCTTTCTTACGATTTGTGTATTCACTGGAGTAGCACTTTTAATTTCTTTAAAAAAAAACTTTTTCTTGCATTCACAACTGGGCTAACTTTTTGGTTCAAGAGGCTTAACTTTGGTTTATCTCAGTTTATCTCAACTTTCAACAACCTTTACTCATTAAGTTTAATCATTTTTAGCTTTTGATTTAAAATAAGAGATGTGTGACTATTCCTTTTGTTTGAACCTTGGATTCTATTTTAGAATTATTAATTGGCTTACTTTAAAGATTGTTTTGTCTCAGGGAATAGGGAGGCCCGAGTAGAGGGAGAGAGATGGGGGAGAGGTTGGTTGGTGGAGCAATCAGAACACACACACTTACCCATTAATTCACTGTATTTATAGGCATGGTTCCCGACACCCCAGAACAATGACCATGTGACATTAAGTATAACTGATCGCAGTTATAATATACAAATATAATAATAATGATAGTGTTTGGAAATTTGTGAGGATTACCAAAATGGGACACAAAGACATAACGTGAACAAATGCTATTGGAAAAATGGCTCTGATAGAATTGCTAGGCACAGGGTTGTCACAACGTTCAATTTGTAAAAAACAAACACAATATCTGAGAAGCACAATAAAAGGGAGCAAAATAAATTGTGGGGTGTGTGTGTGTGTGTGTGTGTGTGTGTGTGTACTGAGAATAGCAAATCAAGGTCAAAAGAGCAATATCTGCAATCTCTGTGAAGCCACTGTGCCAAGTCACAGATTCATACAGCATGCAAGTGTTCTGTAACTAAGAGAAAAATACACAACCATTTATAAGTATTCTCCTTTTTCTTTCACTGCTTGCAAACCCATCTTACTGATGCGTTGAACCAGACAGAAACAATCCCTGTCTTGATATAGCACATCTAGTGTTAACAAAGAAAATGGAATAATTCAGCTTGCCTATTTCGAGAACCTGCACTCTTGGGTGCTCAGAAGATCTGTATTAGATTCTGTACTAATAGCTGATAAAGCATTTTACAGACCTCACATAAGATTTATTGAGTAGATTTCAGACTTGAATCTCTTGAATAATTTTTAATTTAAAATTTTCAATTATAGTTTACTCTCAATATTATTTTGTATAAAGAATATTGGCTAGACACTCATATGCTTTACTAAGTGTTCCCCCTGATACTTCAGTACCCCAATGAAATTTAAAATTTTCACAAGAATCCAGTTTTAGGAACCACACAACATGACTTGGTTGCCTCGGGGTCTCTGAGTGAATAGACTTTTGCAGTCCATCCTACAAAATGCCATAAGACTGTCTATTCCATGTGATGATGGTGCACAGAATTTAAAGGCTGGTGGCATTTGAAGCTTTGGGATGTAGTTTTGGATCAAACTGTGAAGTGCTGTGTATTCTTTTAAGAAGCCTTACAAGAAAGCAGAAATTAGTATGTTGATAAGTAATGTAGCCAGAATGTTTTATTAATTAAGCACAGATAACTATGACATGGGAAGGGAGTGTAATTGCAGGAAGCAAATACAAGGACGATGATAGTGTCTTAGTGTCAAAATAGGTGGATGTCCTTCTCTTTATATTGTGTGGGTCAGTCTCCAAATTAAGTTTTAGAATAAAATAATTATATGAAAAGTAATAATTGACTTTATAGATCGTCATTATAATTAATTCCCAGAAAGAAAACAGCAGCTAATTTTTCTTGACAGGTTGTTCTAACAAAACACACAAACATGTAAACAGACAAAATCAGTAATTTTTCATTATGGAAAGAATAATGATTAAAGCCATTAAAATAATAGAAAATGAAGAAGGAGAAAGCAATAACCAAAGAAATATCTAGCTCAGAGCTTATACTGAAAACTTTAAAAGAGGCATAGTCTTTGTATGATATGGGCTAAGTATTTCTTTATTCTAATTTTAAACACTCAACATGGTGAAAGAAATGATATATTCCTAAGCTCAGCCATCCAAGAACTGCATGGCTTTCTTCAGAAAAGAACAAATTGCTCACATAGTCTTTCTGAATCTCCGTTTTCTACTCTGAGGACCTAGAAAGGATGTTAACATTTATAAAATGATGATGGAGATAGGTACCCAGATAATAAAAATACAACCACCACCGCAACAAATGACTATTGAATTTAAGATTTCTAATAGACTTGCTTCTCCAACCTGATTGTCTACTTCTTTCCCTCTCACATACTCTTCTTCATCCTGGCCTTATTTCAGTTCTTCAAATATGCAAATCCTTTTCAACTTTGAGCTTCACACCAGCTGTTCAATGTGCCCAGAATGGTTCTTTCTTTGACTCTTCACTTAGTTGCTTCACCTTATCATTGAAACTTTAAGTCATCTCCATACCTATAGTTCCCCATCTCTCTCTCTTTTTTTCACTTTAGTGAACATGGTTGAATTTTTCTCCTCTTAGGACATAATGATCTGTTTTTTCTGTCTTTTCTATGTTTAATATTTCTATATTTTCTTAGCACTGCATGCTCAGGGTCTAGCAGTGTCTAGCAGATAGTGGCCTTCTAACGATATTGGTTTAATAAGTGAAAAAATGAAGTATTATTGCATTTCCCCATCATGTAGCTTATCATAAAACATGGTTCCTAAACTAAATAATTATTTATTATATAGTGATAAAAGTACTTTTTCTAAAACAGATTATTTGTTGCATTGGGAGGCTTTATAATGACCCTAGAGCATATGCAGCCGTCAGTATCATTGTGTGGAAATTAATAAAATAGATTTTTTTTTCTTAAAACAATGTGAATAAAAAATTTCTAAAAGCAAGTCTTCTGTATAAGGAATACTTATAAATCAAATTACATTTGACACTAGCACAGTTAAACAGAATAGAGGCAGGTAAAATAATATTCTGAAATAATATTCAATCAAAATAAATTTGGCATGTTCAATGTCTAGATCAACAACTTTCAACTGGTATGCCACAAGAGGTACATTGGTGTGATGCAATAATTTTTAAAACATCTCATACTGGTTGGAGAACACCAAGATGGCGGCATAGGTAAACACCTATTGTTCTGCCCCATGCAACGATTTAAGAACTACAACATAGCAGCAGAACAGACATCACCCAGAATTGCCAGAAAGCTGGCTGGGTGAAAACTCCACAAATAAGAGTAAAGGTGTGACACTGAGACTCAGAGGAGCAACGGGAGCACAGCCTTGAAGACGGAAACAGGTTAGGAGCTGTCCTGGTCACACGTGGGGGGGGCTGTAGGGCTGGAGCAGCAACCCCGGCTATATTTCACCAATGGGGAGGGCAGAGGCATCCCACTACATGGATTCCCCAGCGCCAGGCAAGGTCCGAGATCCAGGGTACGTGGAGACGTCCCACTGCACAGATTCCCCAGTGCCAGGCGAGGTCTGAGGTCGGGGGGACGCACCCTGGAAGTGGGGTGCGACAGAGGTCTCCTAGTCTGAGGAGAAACCCGGAGGTGGGGAAAAGAAGTTTGAGCCCAAGTGTCGTACAAACCCACGACTTGCCCCCTGGAAACTTGTCTCCTGGTCCTGGAAACCATCTATTTTACAACCCTGGACTAGACTATGGGGGTGTAGACTCATTTGGGGAGAGGCAGAGTTGTCTGGCAAGGGGAAGAGACTAGCGGCTTTCTCTTGGAGGTGTCTGCAGCCATCCCCATCCAACAGAGACCCGTGCCCACGAGCATAGGACATAGCTGACACTGAGGCTGCCTGCGCAGCTCAGAGACTCTGCCCATCCAACCTGACCACAGTCTCCCTTCACAGCCAATTGGCCTGGAGGTCAAACCCTCCAAGGGCTAACAACAACAAGCTGGGTTTAAATTCAAAAATACTGTACAACTCATAAAGGACTGCAGGAAGAGTACCCACCTCAGGTAATTGGGGAGGCTGAGCCACTGTCCCTTTGAGGATATCTACCACATAAAGCAGCCACCATGCAGAGATATGGAAAGAAATCAGGGGTGAAAGAAATGGAGGAGAAAAGACAACAAGACATAGAGTTCAAAACCACGGTTATAAGGCTTTTCAAGAGGCTCCTACAAAAGGCCGATCAACTTAATGAGAATTACCAGGAAATAAACAAGACCAACCAGCAAATGAATGAGACTTACAAGGAAATGAATGAGACTTACAAGGAAATGAATGAGACCCTCAAGGAAATGAACAAGAGCTCGGAGGATATGAGCCAGAACCTCACGGATATGAAAAAGGACCAACTAGAAATCAAGCATACACAGACTAAAATAAAAAATATTACACAAAGTCCTAAAAGCAGTCCAGAGGGCCACAAGAACCAAGTCAAAGATTTGAAATATAAAGAAGCAAAATCCAATCGGCTGGAAAAGCAAGAAACAAAAAGAATTCAGATAATTGAAGATAGCGTAAGGGGCCTCTGGGACAACCTCAAGCATGCCAACATCCGAATTATTGGGGTGCCAGAAAAAGAGACAGAGCAAGTTAATGAAAACCTACTTGAAGAAATAGTGACTGAAAACTTCCCCCACCTGGTGAAAGAAACTGACTTAAAAGCCCAAGAAGTACACAGAACCTCAAAATATAGGAATCTAAAGAGGACCACACCAAGACATATCATAATTAAAATCCCAAGTACAAAAGATAAAGAGAGAATATTAAAAGCAGCAAGAGAAAAACAGTTGGTTACATACAGGGGAGCACCCATACGATTGTCAGTGGATTCTCAACAGAAACGATACAGGCCAGACGCGAGTGGCAGGAAATATTCAAAATAATGAAGAGCAAGAATCTACAACCAAGATTACTCTATCCAGCAAAGCTATCATTCAGAATTGAAGATCAGATAAAGTGCTTCACAGATAAGAAAAAGCTAAAGGAGTTCATCACCACCAAACCAATATTATATGAAATGCTGAAATATATTCTTTAAGAAGAGGAAGAAGAAAAAGGTGAAGATGAAAATTATTAACAACAAATACACATCTATCAACAAATGAACATAAAACTCAAGTGAATTGATAGGCTGATGAACAAGATAAACTGGTGATTATAACAGAAACATGGACATAGAGAGGGAATGGACTGACAATTCTTGGGGAGAAAAGGGTTGGGGGAAGTACAGCAAGTGATTGGACAAAAATCTTGCAACAATGGGAGAGGACATTGGGGAGGGGGAGGTGAGGGTGGAGGTTGGGATAGGTACAGGGTGGAGGGGAGATATAGGGGGATAAAAAAGGGGAAACAATGTAATTAATAAACTGAACAATAAAGATAAAAATATAAATAAATAAAACATGTCATACTGGACTATTTAGTCAGGGACACTGAATTCCTTTCATTTTGATTGTCAAATTAAAAAATGATGACAGCCAATACAACACTAGCTACTTGCTTTGAATTAATCAAAATTATGCTTATTTTTGTCAGATGAGCAACAAATTTTAGTAATTAGTTTATATGTACCAACAGATGAAAAATATGGAAAATCCCTGCTTTTTGATCAAGTAGTAACCATGCAAGTTAATTAAATATTTCTAGTAATAGAGTAAAAAAAAAGTCAGATTCAATAAAAATGGAGGCGGTTGACAAATGTTATTAGAGAAATTAAAATAAGTTATAACATTCAAAAATTGTCTTTAGTGTTCATATCTAGAAATTACTAAGTGGTTATATCAATAATTTTAAAGCTATTAGAAATTAGTATTTAATAAAATCCTATCTAATAAAAGAGTAATATACAAATTAACCATTACTCTGCTACACCCGCAAGCCATGCCCACTAGCCAATCATCAGCTAGTACACAAATTAACCACAAACAAGATGGCTGCAGCCATGAAGAGAGTAGGAGGGAGACTTGGGTTTTCCTGGCAATGGAGGAAGCCAAGTTTTCTGCATACCCTGGCCAGCTTAAGCCTCAGCTGCAAAGTTTCAATTATAGAAGATAAATAAATTCCCACAGAAATGGCTGCCACCACAGAGTGCGCAGAAGGCTTGACTCTGCTCCAGGCTACAAAGTTTCAATTGTACAAGATAAATAAATCCCAGATACCAGGCCTCCACTTGGGTCACGTTGGGGTATGGCTGGCCTGTAAACCAAAACAGGCCTCTTGACCAGGCTCCCCCATGCCCCAAGGGAACCCCCACCCTGATCTGGGACGCCCTTCAGGGTAAACCAGCTGGCCCCCACCCATGCACCAGGCCTCTATCCTGTCTAATAAAAGAGTAATATTCAGATTGATCATCACTCCAACACACAAGAGTTTCCCCTATGAGGTCAAAGATCCTGAGTGCATGTGAACAGAAGATGGCCACCACAAGATGGCCAATAGGAGAGGGCAGTTGGGAGGGACCAGGCCTTCAAGGGAGGGCAGTTGTGGGCAATCTGGCCATCAGGGGAAGGAAGTTCTAAACAGGCAGTTGGGCATCCTTTTTGGGGTCCCAGATTGAAGAGGGTGCAGGCTGCTTTGAGGGACACCCCCCTCCACCGCATGAATTTTGTGCACAAGGTCTCTAGTAAATTTAATATAATCTGTGTACTTTAGACAATGGTTTGGATGTCATATTAACTTCTAATGATTCTATAATATGGCTTTTACAATTACTAAAAATAAGACAAATTTTGGAAGTCAGGAAGCACTGAGATACAAATTCAATGTTTTTTCACAGTAAAATATTTTATTTACCTTAAATGGAAAGTGATATTGGCATACATATTCTTTAACTAGGTTATAGCCTGTACTGGGTAAATATACTATAGATAAAGATGACAAATCTTTAAACTGTAGAATTAGAGAGTTATGTGTTTGGCAAATAGAAAATTATTCATAAACAACCAGAATAATTATACATTGTTTTTCTTCAAATATCTACCTAATAGGTATGCCCCAGAAAGCCTTAGTATTAGAAACTACTAACTTTTCTAAGAATGAATTGGCTAAAGCATTTGATTTTACATCTTAAGAAAGCCTTTATAAATGCAAATAACATCACTAAAATCTTCAGTGTACTAGTAGTTCTGAAATGAAAATTGGCATAGATGAAAATTTATTTTAAAAATTAAACACATGGAGATAAATGTAACATAAATAATCAAGTTAGGAAAGTATTCAAAGACATTTCTTTGGCAGATAATTATTTCATCTAACATTCCACAAAATTCTTTATATTGGGATAATGGAATCATCTAGAGAATTAGATGTTTTAAGAAGTTACTACATTACCAGAAATGTCCCAGTAATGCCCTTTCATGTTTCTTGGTCTTTAAAGGTGGTGACTCATGCTAACTGCCTGATTGAAAGAGGAAAATTTTGTACCACAAAGTCTTGGAAAGCAGGGAGTCCTCAGGCATGGCATACTTAACAACAGGCTTTGTTTTGAGGATAATGAGGACATTACAATCTGTTTGGGTCTTTTGTCTGAAAATTCCCCGCAGAGGCAGAGGCTCTTTTAAATCACTGCGGTTGCCAGTGCCTGGTCCCTGCAGAGCTTAAGTCTGGTTTTGCTGCAGTGTCAGTTGTTACTCATGCTTGTTGGGGCCTGTGTGCCATTCGTGGGAACTTACTCAATGTGGTGAGAAATCTGCTCACTCTGGGTATCCTCCCTGGGGGCATCATTTTGATAAGCTTTTCAAACTTAGATTCTTCTTTTTGAAGTTCTGAGCACAATGACATATGTTAACTTGCCTTGCCCCAACCTGAAGTGAAACAGAACTAATTCTTGGCATATGGTAATTCTATGAAAGACCATAATACATGAGTCGTACAACATATCAGTACACATTTAAAAATTCCAGAAGACCAATAATTTTCCATCAGGAAAATTAACATGAGCATTTTGGTTGATGTGACAAAGTTTTATTCTTAAATAATGAATCATAAATGGACAACTGGACTGAACAAGGAATTCCTTTTTCCTAAAATATGTCATTGGCCTGCAGTTAGAACACGGTGATATATCAAGGGGAAAACATTTCAGTACCATTGCCTTATCAATTGTAAAATTGTCCAGCAAAGTTTATGGCATGAAAAGCCCAGAGAAGAGCCAAAAGAGCTTTGTGAAGAACATGGAAAAATTATCTAAACTCTGAGCCCAAAGCCTTGAAAATAATGATTAAAAAAAACCTACATTATGGTTACAAAACTAGAAATAATTTGCTATACAATGTAGGAATGGTATGGTCAATTAAATATTACATAGGGTTTTTTAAGAAGACAGATAAAAATAGATGAGAAAGTTTTTTTTTTCTCTATGTATGTGAATATAAAATTCAACTAAAATGAAAGCCTGAAGTAATTAACTGGGCATCTTCTAGGAGGTTCAAATCATTAAATACTGTATACATTGAAGAAAGTATATGGGATCATTTTGGTAATTAATATAGCTTTAATTTTTTATTAAAGGAAATTAAATGTACAAAAGTTAAAGGAATCATATAGTAAATTTCCTTGCACCATCATCTAAGTTAAAAAAAATATTAACATTTGGCCAATTTTCTTTATATCCCTTTTGACATAATCCTACTTGTCCCCATATACTTTTTGACCTCTGTATCAAAATAATATGACTCTAATGACTACATTTGGTGCTTTTTTTCTAGTACACAAGTTAAATGCAAAACAAAACAAAACAAAAAGACAAAAAAGGCCACACCAAAACCCTATATGTGCATTATTATGCACTCAATAATCTCAGAAAAAGATTTGGATTGAAAAAAAAATAGTCTCAAAAAAGGTTTTTGAATGACTTTAAATAAATAATAATAATATAATTATGCTTTTAAAATAACTTACTGTTCTATCTTATGCTTTGTGAAATTTGTGGACTTTCCTATTCTTATTTGAAATTTAAATGTTGGATAGCTTGTATTCATACAAGCAGCCTGATGAATCCTTAGTGAGATTACTTGTGTATATTTTAAGTCAGGAGATAAAAAGATTACCCAATTTCAAATCCCAACTTCAAATCTCAAATTGCACAGAAGATTTCTGATATTTCAAGATACTAAGTTAAACTAAAGATACAGAGAAATTTTAAAGGTCAGGAAGGGGGCTAACAAACACAAACATTTCTTGACTGATTTAAATAAGTCAATTAATTAATGATGGTGCTGCAACGCCATTATTTTCTGTGATCCACACATGAATGCAGAATGTATATGTTGAAGACTGTCAAAAAAAAATCTGAAGCCAATGGCCAATCACTTTGGTTTAGTTTATTAACATCATAATGGTTTCTGAACAGGAAAAAAATTGGTTTAGTTTATTAACATCATAATGGTTTCTGAACAGAAAAAAAATTGAAAACATAATGGTTTCTGAACAGGAAAAAAATTGAATGCCTATTTAAGACATTACTTGATTCTCTGTCAAAAACTTTTGAACTTTCTATATATATCATTCTTTGTTCTATTTACCTTGAATTAATTTTGTAATGAATCTTATATTGCATTCAATTATTCTCTTTAATATAGAAAGAGAAGAGAAAATATTGGCCTGAACTCCATAGTGTTGGAGAATGTTTACTTAAGTAGCTTAATAGGTAAGAATTTACTTGTGAAAGCACAAATCCACAGTGTGATGGGTAGTTTGGTAATACAAATGAAAAGCACATCAGTGTGATTTTATTCAATGACAAGTGAAATTTTGCAATATGTAAACATTATACTTAAGTTGCCATATAAAGCATTATAACCACCTTGCTGTTTCACCAGGATATTACAAATATAATGCAATTACTTATTTCATAATTTATAATAATAAAAACATAATATGCAAATCAACTGAACGACAAAACAGCAAATGACCATATGGACGACCTTTTGGATGACTGTGCTATGACAGACACTGGGACCCTACCTGAGGGGTCCCAGATTGTAAGAGGGCACAAGCAAGGCTGAGAAACACTCGTCCATGCTAATTTCATGCATCATGTTTCTAATGATAAATATTACAATTGCATTACCTTTAATGCCTTAAAATAAAATATTAATAGTGTTTATTGTGGTTTCATAACCGAAACATTATTTCTTTTCTATAGTAATCATAAAATAACGTAAGAGGCCTTAGAAGGAAATAAAATGGCTGAGATGAAGGGCAGCCGAGAACAACTTGGCTGAGGCTCCTGGTACAGATTGCATTGGGTTTTATCCTAGAGAAACCAGGGAACACATCTCTGATGGCCAGAAACCAGGGGACACATCTCTGATGGGCAGAAGCATTTACCCTTTCCTGCAGATAGCATTGTCCAAAGTCCTGGGCTTTTGGAGAAAATAAAATCTTGGTTTACTTTCAATAGTATGCTAAAGAGAAACAGAAGCACAGAAGAAAGAGGAAAATTGGGAGATGAGGTTGTAAGAACTGGGAAGAGAGAAATGCGTGAATACAATGAAAGATAGAAGGAAAGGAGCAGGTATAAGAACTAACCTATGTGATTTTTGATACATAATTCATCAGCATCAATGTTTTTTTTTCAAAAGAAGGAGTCAGATAATTGCCTCCCAACAGTTCTATAATTCACTAAAGGTCTATACCCTGAATTTGTGCACTGGTGGGGTCCGGCCAGCCTGCCCCTGATGGCAGACATCAGGGTTGGGCCTGCTGTAGCGAGGAGCTACGAACAGGGCTGGCAGGTGCAAGGGGGCCACAGGTGCTTTACTGGCTGACCTTGCCCCCAATCAGGGTAGGGGGCCAGCCAGGGCGAGGAGCCATGGGCAGTTTGCCCACCAATACCTCCCCAGATTGGGATCGGGATGCATCCTTGGGAGCAGGGTTGGTTGGGGGAAGGACCTGCATGCGTTTGGTCATTCTGCCATTCAGTTGACTTGCATATTATCCTTTTATTATAAAGTAAAAATAGGGTTAAACTTTTTGTGTAAGGTACCTGTATACAGTAGGTACCCCCCAAATAATAACCAGTTATTATATACATACTAGAGGCCCATTGCAGGAAAATTCCTATAAGAATAAGGCTTCCTGCAGCCATCTCTGCTGCCCCCTCTGCTTCCCTCCCATCTCCTCAGCCCCACTTGCTTCTCCATAGTTTTGCTCCCTTCTGCAGCACTTGTCTTCCTTCTAGCTGTCTTCAGTCTTCGCTTTTTGCCTGGATATGCAAATTAACCACCATCTTGGTTTGGTTAATTTCCATACTTGCTTATGATTGGCTAGTGGGCGTGGCTTGTGGGTGTAGCAGAGGTATGATCAATTTGCATGTTTCTCTTTTATTAGTGTAGATGCCGATGCTTAAAAACTTTTGCATTTTAAACGGTTATTTAGAGTTAACTTATGAGACATAGGAGAAATCAGTTTTATTCATTTATAATAATTCACCATTATGAATTGTTTTTATGAAATAAAGAAACTTCATGATTTTAAACTTTTAATTATAGAACTGTTTCATGTTACGATTATACTAATGGCACTCTGAAATTGTTTTGATTCAGATTATTTAGATATTTACTCTTCATTTTAATTCCACAAGCATGTGTTCTTAAGTCATTGGTGTACTACTAGCGAGTAGCATAAAATGTTTCCTTTTTCACAAGTTGATGCTGAATCTCCAAATGTCATGATCCATATAGTTTCCTAACATTGTCATTATAACTTCATATCATCCTGACATGAAGATGAGGGAAATGTTCTCTCCCCTTATCACCTGCATTCAGATAACACAATTGGAGTGCTCAGTTGCTATGGTGAACATCACTCTGGAAGTACTTTTATAAGAAATACAATATAAGATCCTAGTCTCTCAGAATTATAAAAATCTCTAGCAGGTACATCAGAGGTCAGGCAGTGAGAAAAATGCTTATAGTAAATATGTATTTAGGATTTTCCTTGGTGAGTCTCTGGATTCGTTGCAGTTTTGAGATTTGTGAAAGGGAAGTCATTTAAACAATGGTTCTCTTTATTTCATAGTCACAGGTGTTTTGTTTTCTTATTTTCTTACTGTGCTTTAGAAGTTTAGTGGAGCAAACAGCATAGTGCATGGAGGAAATGATCTTTGAGCTAGCTTAGTTTTAATAATTTTGCTCTCTCAAGTGCTTAAGCAATGTGGACTGGCTCTTGGGAGTTCTTGGCAATGAATAGGTTTGCATTTTGAGTTTTCAGCACCAAGACTGGGTGTGGTGGGAGTAGGGGATGTTGCATGACTGATTTGAGTTACTCTTACCTGGAAGCATTGTCATTTGGAAGGAAGAAAATATACTTATATGGCCTAAAGTTGCCCAGTCAGCCAGTGTTTCTCTTGACATCTATTTCAAACAAGAAATACACTAAGATAGCAAAGTGCATGTGAGGTGGGCAGCAGGGTGTGTGTAGGTGTATGGGAAATCATAAAGGCGATGTCACTAAGATACCTCCAAATAAATGACCTCTTTTTTATCTTCAACTGGAAAATATGCTCTGATTTGTTTATTAGTCATATTTTTGCTTGGAAGCTCAAAAGAGCTCTACTGGGAATTACAAAACAGATCATATGAGGATTTCAAGAGGTTATCTGATAAAATCTGGGAAAGTGTCCTAATCATTGCCTTAATGACTCACCATATTCAGTCGCTCTCTTCCATTCTCATTGCTGCTAATGCTCATTTTATGTAAAAACCTCCACTGGAACTAACTAGGACATCTTTAGGGTAATGTTCGTTTCTAGGCAATAGTAATTTTCAGTTAAAATGGCACAGTGTACCAGTGAATTGAAAGTCACATACAAGGATTCTATATTATGGGATTTTTTTGGTTTTTATAATCAGCCTCACATCCCGTGCCTTGCTCGAAATTTCCAACAAGTTTCTGGTTTATTTTCAGTTTTATGCCACAGTGCTTATCTGGTCTCCATTTATCTCTGTAGAGAGGAGGCAAAAATAAAATAAAATCTTCCTAAGACTTAGGCTCCGAATTCCTCAGGCTACCATGAGGCCTGCATAGCTCAAGATAGGAGAAGAAAGCACTTCAAACAGCTAGGAATTAATCAGCCAGCCTGGCTTCAAGCTTTGTGTTATAACTGAGCAATTCCATTTCAGAAGCTCACTTACATTAACTGGAATTAAATGAGACAGGCTCATTTAATTCTTGTGTATAAAAAGCTCTTGAAGCACAGTTTAAACCAGGAACTTTGTGATGTCATGGAGCAAAGGGGCTAATTGAGCTCATTGAAAAGTGAAGGGCTCCTGGGTTTGTATCAAAGAGGAATTGGACTGCCCTTTGAAACAATTTCCTTATATCTTATTCATACCTTCATAGCATTACATTTTGTACCATCCATTATCATTTAACCAGAACATTCAATTCTTCCTCTGGTGTCAGTGTTATTTGTAATAGAGGAAGCTCTGTAGGGAATACATATGATAGTTTGCTCTGTGGACCAGTGTAACTTAAGGCCCTTCACATTGTCCCTCTGAACATTTCTACTTTTGAGCAATAGGATTAATGAATATTTTACAGTTTGAGAAAGCAGACATTTCTTATACTGATGGGTTTTAATAAAGGCTTCAAACACAAAATAAACATAATAAACCAAAGTATTTCTATGATTTTTGTCAAATTTTCTAATCAGATACTTTATTTTCATTAATAACACAATGTATATACATATATTTCCTTCTTATATTTCTATTATTAAATTTATTTGGATGACATTCTATCTAATAAAGAGGCAATATGCAAATTGACCATCACTCCAACACATGACCATCACTCCCCCAAGTAGTTACCATGTGGACACAGATAGCTGCTACATGATGGCCTGCAAGGAGCGGGGGGGCAGTTGTGGACAATCAGGCCAGCAGGGAAAGGCAGTTAGCGGGGACCAGGCCAATAGTGGAGGTCAATTAGAGATGACCAGGCCTGAAGGAGAGGGCAGTTGGGGGGGACCAGAGCTGCAATGGAGGGCAGTTGGGGGTGACCAGGCCTACAGGGGAGGAAAGTTGGGGGGACCAGGCCTGCAGGGGTGGGCTGTTGGGGGGGACCAGGCCTAAAAGGGAGGGCCTTTGAGGGTGACCCAGCCTGTAGAGGAGAACAGATGGGAGGAACAAGGCCTATAGGGTAGGGGAATTGGGGGTGACCCGGCCTGTAGGCGAGGGCAGTTGGGGGTGACCAGGCCAGCAGTGGAGGGCAATTAGGGATAACTAGGCCTGAAGGAGAGGGCAGTTAGAGGAGACCAGGGCTGCAAGGGAGGGCAGTTGGGGGTGACCAGGTTTACTGGGGAGAAAAGTTGAGGGCAACTAGGCTGGTAAGAGAGGGCAACTAGGGGTGATTGGGCCAGCAGGAGAGGGCAATTAGGGGCAATCGGGCTGGCAGGGGAGCAATTAGGCTGGCAGAGGAGCAATTAGGCATCAATCAGGCTGGCAGGGGAGTGTTTAAGGGGTGCTCAGGCTGGCAGGCAGAAGCGGTTAGGGGCAATCAGGAAGGCAGGTAGGCAAGCATTTGGGAGTCAGCAGCCCTGCATTGTGAGAGGGATGTTTGAATGCCCATTTAGGTCCAATCCTGGTGGTGGGATCAGGCCTAAATAGCAGTCTGACATCCCTTGAGGGATTCCAGATTGCAGACGATACAGGCTGGGTTGAGGAACATACACCTCAGTGCACACATTTCATGCACTGAGCCCCTAGTTTATAATAATAAAAGCATAATGTGCTAATTAGACTGGACATCTTTCCTGATGAAGCTGGGGCTGCAAGGGAAGCCTGGGTTCCGGGTGCCAGAGGGAAGCTGGTGCCAGCAGCTGAAGGAAGGAAGACCTACTTTTGCACGAATTTCGTGCAATGGACCTCTAGTTATTAATAAGATTCTATAGGTTATAAATATACATTTCTAAGATACTTGCTCTATATATTGCATTGTGTGCGCACACAATGTGGAATTATTTTAATAACTTTCATATAAAAGAATTTTAAAGCTCATTTTCAGATTTCTAGGACATATTTACTTAAAATAGGACTACTAGTTCTCTCCCAAAGATTGAGAACACTCTCAAATTAGTTTATTAACAAATGTAATATATTTCCTAATTAAATGATTAGCCAATGTGAGTAATCAATGTATGTTAATAAAGCTAAAAATAAAGTCCAAAATGGTTTTAAGTTTATAACTCTAGACTCAAAATCATCTGCCTTAATGATTAAATTATTTTCTCTGTATATATCAGATATTACCCATTAGCTTAATAAAAATATTGAAAGCTTTTTCTTCTATACACTGTTAACAAAACAAATAAACCATTTATCCAAGTTATTGACAAGTTCTTAATGGATTTATTTATTAGATATTGTGACCCTTCAACTAAGTGTGAGCCATGCAGAGACAAACATTTAGGAACATGTGAGTATCTCCTGTGTTGACTAAAAGATGGTCCTTTTTGAAGGTTAAAATTGTTCAGTACATTCAAAATTTATTTTGTGTCTGGCTAACTCAATAATAACACTTTAACTGTGCTTAGTTGTGTTTTTTTAAATAAAATAAAACTGGTTTTAATTAAAAGCAAATTGAAAATCCATAACTTTGCAAAGTGGTGAGAAAGTTTTTCATAAATATTGATTTATATTGAGAAAGGCTTCTTAATAGGAAACTGATATATGGATTTTAATATGGAAGGTAACCTTAATTCAATAATTTATTAGTGTTCCACATTAATTAAGAGGATGTTGATCATGTTCACCATTCCACTTGAATACATTCTATCTAGACATTGACCTTAAATTACTTGAGTATCACTGTGAATCCAGTTCTAAATTCCAAAGGTAATGTTCTAAATTATTACTTTCATGAATTGGGGGATTTATTTATTTACTTTGTTTCTTATGGAAATGTTCAAACATATAACGGAACAGGAAGAGTTTTCCAATAAACACCTGTTATATTGACTCAGGCTGCCATAACAAAATACCACAGACTGATGGCTGCGGGAAGCCAGACATTGCCTCACCAATAGAGATGTAAATAGAACAAACAGGAAACCTGGTCAAAGCTTAATGGATCTGTTTACCCATTGTTTAGGTGAGACTTTAGTTGCCCCTCCTTTAGTCTTATGTTAAGTATGAACTACTCACATATTGTTTAGGTGACACATTGGTAACTGTAAAAGCTTCCATACCTTTTGTCTTATGTTAATTCTTGCTGGTTGATGGATGTATCACTTGACCCAAATAAAAGGGGATAGGAAAGCCAGAGCTGGTGGCAGTCCCTCCACTAGAGATGGGCTCCCGCCTGGCCCCCATTATTCCCCCAAATTTATGCTTTTCGAGTCTCTATTCATTTGTGTGTGGCCTTCTCCAGACACTGAACCCTGACATGGGAACCCTGGACACGCAGGATGTGAAAAGGATTCCCACAGATGGCTTAATTATAAAAATTTGAAATAAGAAAATGTATAATTAAATGGTCATATATTCATAGAGTAGATATTATATGACAACAAAAATTTTAAAAATTCTATTTTATACTATATTGGAAGAAACTCAAAAAATGTTTTTGAAAGATAAAAACAAGATACACATTAATGCACAAAGTATAATACCATATCTACAAATGTCAAAACCAAACAACATTAGGGGTGTGTCATATGGAGATTTATGTAAACATTGAAACTAAGTAGCAAAAAAAAGATAATAGTAAATAGTATACTTACTGATAGATGATTGAATATATAATAACATTAAAGAGAAAAAAATGAAAGGACACATATTAACCTATTGCTTAGTATATATATATACACTCTACATATTTTTCTCATTTTTTCAAGGTAATAGTAAAAATCTGCCTGATAATATTAAAAATCTTCAAAAGACAGTACAGCCTGGACTGAGGAACACACATCAAATTTTAATGGTCTGGTTGGCGTGTTTGCAATGTATTTGCCTAAGAAATAGCTTCTTTATTCAAATTCTTTCTCAGATGTGCCCAAAGTAGGAAGAATAAGTTATAGACCAGTTGCTATTCCTTTCTCCACAACATATTTGAAGAGAATGAACTATTGGTACTAAGAAGACGTGAAAATAGGCTCAGATTATGAAAATATAGTGGAGATTAAGTCAGAAATTACAAGAATAAGTATAAAAAGACCATTGAGGATACTTGAGTGGGTGAAATCTGAACACAGATCTGAGGTCACAGCTTTAAATTGGAGAAGACTTATTTTCCATCAGAGACAGGCTGCAGTAAGAGAGGGAGTTTAAATATAAAGAGATGGTTTGACATGGGAAAATGTGAAAAATGTATATTTATACTGAAGAACCTTAATTTAAGTAGTAACAGTGGACATTTAGTATCTGCTACAAAAGAAGAGGGAGAAATGGATAGGGCACTAGAGAATGAACCAATGAGGAACATTGTGAGTTATTTATAGGCTAAACAATGTAGCAGCTATAGTTATTTCATTATAGTAAGCAATCTTATTTAATAAGGAGGGAAAATGCTAATTGACCATTACATTGTCACAAAGGTGGTAGCACCCATAGCCAAAAAGGAGATAATATGCTAATTGAATGCCCTGCCTTCAAAAATGGGTGTGCCCACAGCCAATAGGGTGGGAATATGCTAATTGACTGACCTGCCCTCAAAGATGGCGAAGCCCACAGCCAGAAGATGAAGGTGCCCAGTCCCTTCAGCCCTGCCAGGATGGCAGGAGCACAGCAAGGCCTCCAAAGTTGCCCAGTCTCCTCAGCCCCCCAGCCACCCAGGGCCTGCCCAAGGCACAAGCAAACCTTGGATGGTGGCTGCCCAGCCATCCAGGTCGGCCTGAGGAGCAGGAAATCAGAGCTGGCCAAGGCTTGTACTGCTGGCAGTGGCAGCAGCAGAGGTGTGAAGGGGTGTTGCCTTCCCCGATGCCAGGTTGCCTTCTGCCCCTGTGGGCTCCCGGACTGTGAGAGGGGGTAGGCTGGGCTGAGCCCCCCCGCCCCCCACAGTGCATGAATTTTCATGCACCGGGCCTCTAGTGTTCAATACAACTAAATACAGGGAAATTTAACTCCCATTGCCTTTTAATGGGAAATTAACAATGATTATGTCATGGTAGTTGAACTAAAAATATCATGTAAGAGAGAGAAAGTTTCTGTGAGATAGAGTTTGGTTAATTAAATTCAGTAACTACAACAGTACAGAAAAAGCTGGACTCATCAATGAGGACAATTAGAGTCATAACTTATAGATGCTATAGAAATGAGTCATCATTTGGTGGCAAAGGACAGGAAAAAAACACACTCTAAAGCAAGTTTATGTGAACTATAGTTGTAGTAAAAGGGTTAAGAAGAACATCATAGACCCCTTTTATAGAAATTACAGCAAGGGCTCATGGTGACTAGAACCTCTAAAATGTTCATTGATAATCTCAGCACATAAATGTCTACTTATTTGACATTTTGTATATATGTTCTATTACAAGGTATTCTCCCCATTGAATACTATTTATATTAAAATTTATTTCTCTGATATAGAATGAGTTTTCTGATTGGTGGCATTTTACAAATTGATCCTAATAAAAAATGATGAAACAACTTGTCACGCATATAAAAGATTATAAAACACCTTCAAAGTGTTTTTTTTTTTTTTACTGACAGTTGTGAGATAAAGGACTGTAATGCTGAAAACCTAGCAACTGTTGCAACTTAAAGAAGCAGAGATTATTGTTCTCTATTCAGAATGTGTGCAACACCAAAATATACTGTGGGTTTAGCACAGTCTTCAAAAGGACTCTGAGCTTATGCATTGAGAAATAGTTAAGAAAGGAAACTTAAACATATATATATATATATATATATATATATATCCAGCAACTTGAATGGCAAATGACCAGAATGACTGGTGGTTATGATGTGCACTGCGGCAGACAACCAACCTAAACCCAGGCCCCAAAAGGCCACTACCACCCCTGGCCAGCCTGGCCCTGGATTGGCACCCAATACCCTGATCGGGAGGGGTGCCAGCTCGCCAACTGCCCACAGCCCCTTCTCCCTGTCAGCTGAGCCCAATGGGCTCCCATTAGGGCAGGCCAGCCAGATCCCACATATGTACAATTTGTGCACCAGGCCTTTAGTATTTAATATTACTAACCTGTTGAAATGCTTTATTTTAAGCAGGAGAGAGAGAGAGAGAGAGAGAGAGAGAGAGAGAGAGAGAGAGAGAGAGGATTATAGTGATGGTCAAGAGTAAATGTGTCTTTTCTTAGTGCATCATTTACTTCAAAACCATTCTAAGACAGCAGAAAATATATTTCTAGTTATAGTTGAGTATATTTTTAGGAGTGATTTTCAAAACTTGAAAGGAACTTGAAAGAAATGCAAATATCATGCTCTGTGCTCTCCCATTTACCCTAAGATCAGTTTATTGAGAATCTTCTTTTCAGATAAGACAGTTGTCTTTTCCAGTATCAATCTACTGGAAACAATTATGTGCTGGGCACCTGCCTTTTCAACAAGCGGTGGGTGTATCTTTTCTGCAAAAAAAGTTTTTTTCAGACATCAGTCATCTTGTCACTCCATATTCTATGCCATGTGCTAATTTGTCAGGAAGCTGAATTGCAGGCAAGTTCCTTTCTCTAGGACATTAGTCTAGGAGAGTTGTCAGGATAGTTGGGGTCAGCTCAATAAGCAGACAGGTTCCATACTTATGAAATGAGGCCCACTGACTATTCATACGTCCTCATAGGCACTGAGATGATTTGGGGATGGTCAATGAGAGTCTTGTCTCAAGTGTGATTCCTATAAGTAAGCAGTATGCTAGAGATAGTTGCAATACTCACTCTCACAAAACTTCTTTGTTCCAATGTCTAATTTGGAAAGAAGGAATCCCCTGATAAAAGTGGGCAAGCCATTTGTAGCATTTAGATTTGATATTGACTTCACCCAAACTCTGCTCATTAGATAAAATTGAGTGTACAGTAGAGTTGTTCTCCACCTTCCCCCCCACACACACACCAAAAAAATGTTTTTAGTGGAAATGCATTGCAAAAATATTTTGAAAAATTGTATTGTTTTATCTTTATCTAACTACTTGTGGTGGTGTAGCTACACTTAGGGAAGCAAATAGGGGGAAACCAAATGCATATGTTTTCCCTTTTAGTGTCCCAAAGAGTCATTAAAATAACTGAAAGAAGAATGGCATTTCAAGAAGAGGGACTAATGGAGAGCTCATAGCCCAGGCTCTAAAGTGATTGTCTCCCAGGAAACAGAACAGCATTCATTGTCTTATTGCCTGGAGAGAACTTGAGACAAATTGGTCTATAATGTTAGAAACAAAAAAAATATCATTTCTAGCTTTTCTGTTTCACTGTGGGAATCCAGAAGAGTGGGCTCCATTTGATTTAATAGGATATTAATAGGATGGTGAAAATTGTGGCCATCTCTTCTACATTACACCTTAATTGTCTTTGAAAGAATATCTGTTACAATATGTGTTCTTGAGCATCTAACCTCAGATATATCTCTGCTTGTTCACTGTGCCAATCAGGCATTTCATTACAGGAGCTTGGCATTGAAAATCATGTGTGTGGTACACACATTAGAGGTAGTAGTGTGATTATATGTGTGATTTGCTTAAGTTGATTATCTGTGTGATTCCCGTAAGTTGGAAGAGGAAGGAAGGAGACCATGGATTTTGTGGTATATGTTTCTATTTCAAGGACTACTCAGCTTTATAGATTTTGAAATTCAATATTTCTGAGCTCTATCAGGGCTTATAAGCTCAGTGGATTCAGTGCTGACTAAACTCTCAAGGGACTAGTGATAAACGGCAGTGTCAGTTTATTTACAGTGGAATATCTGTCTGGCCTTCAGTGGCTCCTCCAGTTTGTCCAGTGGGAATAATAGCAATCCTCACTGGGAAAATGTTTACCAGAATTAAAGGAGACTGCTCAGTAATTTGGCCCCCCGAGGGAGAAATGGCAGTCTCAATACTTTTAAGCCATTAAAATAAGTCAATGTCAACATCATGAATAGCATAGTTAAAACCTTTTAAATAAAATGCTGGGAAACAGAAGCATTTGGCTTTGGAAATTTCCCCATATTTCTTATTGTCATCAATCCTTCTCAGCTCCTTTTGATCCATTTGTTCCTTTACTACCTGATAAAGCCTTGTTCTTCAAAAGGGTCCCTTCCTTAGCCTGTCCTGTGGTTTGTAGCACCTACCACATCCACACGACTACTCTCAGAGCCTATGTCTAAGTATCAGAACAGAAGGAGAGCACTAGCTTAATAAATCCTGAGGCATGCCATACTAGTAACAGCTCAATCTATTTCAGATTATACTTTGGATGACTGCATCCAAAGGATGAAACTTAAGGTCCTCATGGGCAACTTGTCATGTTCAAGTAATGGGAGATTTTGTTTGGAGAATCACACAATAATGTCTAAATATATAATTTCTGGAAAAATGGAATTAATAACTCTTCTACTCTGTATGGGACAAATATCCTATGAGTACTTTGCTTGTTTTTAGTAGCCCCACTCATTCACTCCTTTATTCATGCAGCATTAAGGGTGCCGTGTATTCTACTCAAAGCATCATCTTTAGGTGAAGCAAAAAATTTTTTTAAAATTATTTTTCAAAAATCTCAACTGTTATGAGGGGATAAAAGAAAAATGATATTAACAATAACAATAATCATGATAATGGTATCTACTACTTATTACTGTGTCATGAACTGTCTCCATTCATTCTGTGACTCATTTTGGCCTCATAACGCCACTAGTACAACCATTACTATTGTATAATATTAGGTATTATCTTCATTTTGAAAGTGAATCCAAGAAGTTAAGGAAACTACCAAGGTCACATAACCTATAAGGGAAAAAGCTTGGATGTCAATCCTTGCCTATCTGAATGCAAAGCCTGTACTCTTACAATGTTAGACTTAGAGAAAATTCTAATACAGTGCTATGTAAAAATATTTTAAAAGTTGCTTTGCAAGATAAAAGAGAGGTGGTAAAAGATTCTGTTCAGGGAATTTTTCAAACAGGAAGCATGCTAGGAATTGAGGCTTTGAAGTGTCCTGGGCCAGAAGATAACACGGGGCAGAGAACAGGGCAGAGTCCAGTCCTCTAAGAGAACCACAAACAGTTCTGTATGCTGCACTTTAAGAAAAAGTCAAACATAAAAAACTAGACAGTTAGGCAAAACCAGATTTCAGAAGCCTTAATAAGAGGCTTAAACTGTTAGCAGTGAGGAGCCACTAAAGAATTTTAAAGCAGGAAAGACATACATTGTATTTCTAACTATATGTCATCATTTAAAATAAGATGATCCCCCACTTACCCAGTTGGAAGATACACGGACACACAAAAATATTTAAGATTATGTTTCTCCCATTAGTGCTGAAGAAGGTATATATTTATTCATTTTGGTACACATGTATGCCCCATAATATTATATTAAGTAACAAATTAATTTTAAAATATTGCTCTATTCTACTCTATCATTTTACAAGTCTCTATTCAGTACCTGTGGCACTCATATCATTTGGCTCACTTGAAGTGCTTTTTGAGAGTGCTACCTTACTTTTCTAGAGCACTTTTTACTTCTATAAAAGTTGTTTGAGATATAGCACATTGTGAAATCACATTTCAAACTGTCATTGAAAATTATATTCCAACCTGCAAGAAATTCATTTCTTTCAAAAAAAAAAAAACAAACAAACCAGAAAACACTATCTTTATTGTTGAAAGAATTATAGATGTCCCCTTTCTTCCCCAGTGACCTCTTCTAGTCTGCACCCAGTCCCTACCCCAGGGTTTCATCACACTGTTGTCTGTGAGCCTCATTTCTTTCTTTTTTAAAGCTATAATTTTTTTATTTCAGAGAGGAGGGGAGAGGGAGAGAGAGATAGAAACATCAATGATGAAAGAGAATCATTGACAGACGGCCTCCTGCACGCCCCCTAAATGGGGATGAAGCCCACAACCTGGGCATGTGCCCTTGACCAGAATCAAACCTGCGACCCTTCAGTCCACAGGCTGACTCTCTATTCCCTGAGCTAAACCAGCCAGGGCTGAACTTCAGTTCTTAAAATAAATTATCTTATTGAATAAGATTGTAATTAGAACTGGGTGTTTCTTTAGAATGTAAACACTTGCTTATTGTATTTATGAATGAGTATAAACTGGCTTGTGTACAATGGTAGAGATTCCTTGCATCTGTAGGCTCAAAACCTAAGGAAATTTTATTAAATCTACTTTTTATTGGGTGCTTATTGTGTGCTCCACACTTTAAATATTTCTATATGCATACATATTTTCTTATAATTAAAACCAAGTCATATTAGATTTAGGATATGTCTATCATGAACTCTGTCATACAACATGTTTTCAATGCATTTTTATAATTGAATAAATGATTACAACAGATGTAGCTGCTAATAAGAGGTATTTCTTATAATATTAATTTATTTTAAATTGCATTATTTTATATTCATTTGTCATTATGTAATATTTGTAGCTAGTAAAAAGCAATATATGAGACTCCCACTTTTTGTAGCTCTGGAAAAACTTTGTTTTATTAAGTTTTGTCAGAATTGAGAAGTAGGATCAGTTAGTGGGCATGAGATGCTATATCATTATTGCTTTAAAACATTATTCCCTGCTTCTAGTAATACTGGACTTATTATTTCTGTGCTTATTGGTAATTTTACTTTTTTTGGATTTCTTACTCATATTGTATATTCATTTGTTTCTTAGTTTTTTCTTCTATCATTTCTTTGGAGTAATACTTTATATGGAGTTAATTTATATTTGTTGCCAGTTATGTGTTTTGAAGTATCTCATTCTAGGCTGAGTGAGGCTTCTCTGTTATCTCTGTCCACCATGTCTTGTGAAAAAGAGGCATTTTCTACTTCACTGCAGCCATATATGTACAATGGTCTTTGTTGATCCACCAACAATTCAATTAAGTGGCCAATTTAAAATCTTGTCATATAGACAGCCATATGTGAATAAACAACAGAGTGAAAAAAGAGATACTGATCCTATCTAATAGAAAAGTAATATGCAATTTGACCATACCTCTGCTATACCCACAAGCCATGCCCACCAGCCATGCCCACCAGCCAATCAGAAGTGATAGCAAATTACCCCCAACCAAGATGGCTGCTGCCCAAGGCTGGAAAGCCTCAGGGTGAGCCATCAATAAGACATCCCCTGAGGGCTCCCAGTATGTGAGAGGGGGCAGGTTGGGCTGAGGGACCACCCACCTCCAGTGCACAAATTTCATGTACCAGGCTCCTAGTTGTATTATAAGTGGAATCATGAAGAATCTCTATATATAAAAGCTTAAGCAACCAAACAGGTCACTATAATGCACACTGACCACCAGGGGGCAGATGCTCAATGCAGGAGCTGCCCCCTGGTGATCAGTGTGCTCCCACAGTGGGAGTGCCACTCAGTTGACTGATGGGAGCCAGACGCTGGGCTCACAGCTGGCAACCGCAGCTGAGGCAACAGGAGCCTCTCCCGCCTCTGTGGCAACACTACCAAGCAGCTACAGAGCGTTGGTACAAGTGGCAACAGCTGCAGTAGGCCGGGATGAGAGAGAGCAGTGCCTAGCCCAGGTTCAGGCTCCTACCTAGCTGCCTGCTGCTTCATGCACTACTACACCTCTCAAGGGATGTCGGAGTGCCAGTTTCTGCCCAATTCCTGCAGGGATCCCAGATTATGAGAGGGCACAGGCCAGGCTGAGTGACCCCATCAATGCACGTATCATGCACCCGGCCTCTAGTTACATATAAAGATTTTTTTTAAATGTAGAGAAAAAAAATCTATTTTAATAGGAATCATGGGGTGATTTAAATGTCTTTAAGGAAACAAGCTAAGTGCAAGGTATTATTAAACAGAAGGATAAAAATGTAACTGGTAGTTCAGAGTACACACATTAGTATATCTTTTTCATTTTATATAATGGGCATTAGAGTTTGGGGTTTTTAAATGTCAGGTATTTTCTTTGATGTTCTTTGACATTTTCTATAAACCTAGAATCTATTTTTTTTCTTTTTTAATAGAACAAGCTCAGATTGTGAAATGTCACTTGCTATTACTTTCTTGAAATACATGACTGGTTATAGAGTGTATCACTGATGTAATACCACAATAGATACTTGCAAAGTATCATGTATCAAGAGCTAATTAATTTTCCTGGTTCCTAGGTAAAAATGATGGCTTTTATTAAAATTATTTTATTTAATGATCTTTCTTGAACCATATAATATAGGTGAAACATTTTTTTACTTTTTATTTAAATAATTTTAATCTTATTTATTTTCCATTACCATTCATCCTCCATATACTTTTTTTCACCTTCAGCCACCCTTCTCTTACCTCTCTCTCTTTCTCTCTCTCTCTCTCTCTCTCTCTCTCTCTCTCAGAATAAGCCAGTCACAGAAAGACAAATACCATATGATTTCACTCATATGTGGAATTCAGTGAACAATCTGAACTAATAAGCAAAATAGAGACAGAATCATAGATAGAGAGCAGGCCAATAGTTCTGGTCATGGGATGCTGTGGGGGTAGGGAGATTGAGCAAAATTTATTTCCTATACAGAGGAAAAAATCAAAGAACAAAGAGTCTGTACAGTCAGCGGGTAAAAACAAATCTGACAAACAGGATAGTTATTATCATTATGTCAAATGAGGGTGGCTTTGCTCATCTACCCACACTCCAATATCAGAGCCTTTTAACTCCATTAATATAGCCAATAACATATTACAGAATTCATAATGCCTTTACATGATTTATTTCTTCTTTGTGCAACTGACTGTATATTAATCATTATTCCCATTTAAAAATGGGAACACTGAGACTCCAAAGTTATGTGACTTGGTCATAATTATGCCCCAGTTAGTTTTTTTCTGGGCATATCCATAAGTAGTAATTAGGTTCTTAGAATTCTTGTCTAGGTTTATTTTTTGGTTTTTTGTTTGTTTTGTTTTTCCATTTACCTTAACTAGGTTCCTAATCCATATATTAGGTCACTGATGCCTTCATTGGGCTCATCTGTATATAAACACACCAGCTTGGTATAGACACTGACATTGATTGGTGGAGGAATTCATAGTGATTTTTGTGTGCAAATTATTTGACACTATTCTTATCAAAATATGAAGTCTACTTCACCTCTAATTGCATATATGCCAGTATTATTTAATCAATTCTGACTAACAGAATGTGGCAGAATGTGTGCTGCCTAATTTCCAGGCTAGATCACGATGCACTTGTTCTTAATACTGGTTCACCATGCTGTGAAGAAGCCAAGAAGTCGCATCCAGTGCCTTTGTGTGGGAGTTCTGGCCCCAGCCCCAGCAGAGGTCCAAGCCAACAGTAAGCATCAAATGCCAGGCAGGTGTTGTAAGGGAATCTTCCAATGATTTCAGTCTCTCACCCTTCACAGATGCTTAAACACAGACAAGCTGTCCATCTCAAACTCAGTTAAGATGATAGATTCCTGGGCTAAAAGTTGTCATTTATTAAGCTTTGGGGTAGTTTGGCTACATTGAATGTAATAAGCAGGTTTGCTTTTCATTTACTTACCAGCCCCTATGTACTGACCCAGTGTTTGGTAATAGGAAGAAAGGAGGAATAAAGGGAGCCGACATTCACAGGAAACCTACTATTATCTAGGCACTGGGATTTATGGGGTATGGGGGATAGTATTCCAAATAATTCTCAAAATAAGACATAAAAGGAGGTGTAATTATTCTCTTCATTAGGCAGAAGAGAATCAAAGCTAAGAGATTTGCTTTTAATTGGAGAAATGGTAAAAATAGTAGAATTAAGATGCAAACCTAGTATTTAGAACTCAGAGTTCACACTTGTTCTTTTTCACTGTCAAAAGGAGATTAGGATGTACTTTTTTAATGTGATGATCCTAGGGTTGGAATAAATTTATAACTATATTAAGCCTTTAATAAATACTATAAAAGTGTATACACACAGTGCTTTAGGAACATGTATATTAGAATGATTCTATAGTCTGGCCTCCTTCCAGAATCAATGATGATTTTATCAAGCTTTTGCATGAGTTAATATTCACTTGGTTCTCAAAAGAGGTTTGGGAGGAGGAGAAGGATTCAGGAGAGCACTTAGATCAGAGAGCAAAATATGGGCATTGTAGAGAAGCAAAGGGTCGGGGGATAGGTGGGGAAACAATAGAATTTAGGATGGTGTGCACACAGGGAATAGGGATGTAGTGGTGAAAGGCAAAAGTGGATAAGAGAATGGAGCCAGTGAAAGAGTTGGGAAAGATTTTACTTCCCAAGCCAATTAGTTTGCATCTTATAGAATCAACAGGGAAATGAGAATGTTTAAAACAAGAAACTATTTGACTAGATAATTAGTCTAAAAAGACAACTTGGATTGCTGTGTGGAAGTAGCATATCAACTCTTAAATCACAAGTTAGGAAGCTTGTGAGAAATTAGAAGACATCTAAATAAAGAAGGGGGAGATGGAACAAAGAAGATAGGAATGATTCTTTAAAAAAAAGGAAAACATTTGAAATAATAATTTTCAGTTACTTTGGCCATGGTTTGAGTGGTTATTTATTGTCCTGGACAGGATAAAAAGTGAGTTCTTGATTCTAAGTAGAGGGTAAAAGATGTGTGTGTGCAAGAAGGAGATTGAACTCATGTATAAAAATGTTAAATGACAGAAAATAAAAAATACTCAATATAAAAGAAAAAATATAAGTCTATAGCCCAACAAAAATGTCAGATATGAAAGGTGGATATTTGGGGGTCACCAGAAGACAGAGACAGAGAAGGATTAAAATAAATAAAATTACCTAGTGAAGAGATGGCAGAGCATATGAAGGTGGGTCATGGGAGATGTGAGTACTACACAGGAGCATGATAGTAGTAATAAGCTAGTGGAAAAGGATGAGAAACGGAAGGAATAAGGAGAAAGGCGAATTTAGTTTTCTGGAATCTAAGCAAAGGAAGGAGCTAAAAGAAGCATAGGATAGAGATAACTTAGATATCATGCGTGCAAAAAAAAACAAAACTGGCCATTGCTTTAGCATGGAAAATATGAATAGGAAAGGTAACTTGTAAAAGTCAAGTGGGAGTTAAAAGAAGCTGAACATGGTGAACTGGATTCTGCAAAAGGGCAAAAGGTAAATACAAAGTTGCAAGACCAGAAAGTTGCTTTTGTTAAGTTCATGCAACTTATCATCTCCAAAACATAACTTGTCTCCTCTCTCTCACATTCTCAATGCTTTTGCCTGAGCTTGAGAGAGGTAAGTGGGAAACATGAGCAGATAGTTTCAAAAAGTCGGATGACATGAGTTTAAGAGAGAATGGGAAGTGAAAAAATCCTGATAACATGGACAGACAACTCTTAAATAGTTTGCTGAAAGGAGAAAAAAAAATAGGGCAGTACCTCATAGGAGTTATAAGGTCATAATTTTTTGAAATGGAAATTTATTTATACTGCCATGTTTGATAATACATGTCATTTTAATAACATACTTTATAAGTCTATTTCATGTAACACATCTATTTATATATATAAAAGGCTCAGTGACTGTCCATCCCACAGTCCAACAGCTCTCATGAATGGTATTAGTACCCTAATAAAAAGACTCCAGAGAACTTTCTGTCTCCTTCTACCATATGGAGACACAGCAAGGATTCTAAGAACTAGGAATCTAGATCTCACTAGACACAGACACTACTAGTGTCTTAAACATGAATTTCTCAACAACTGTGAGAAATAAGAATCTGATATTTAAGCCAACTGGTCTATTTTGGTTACAGTAGCCTGAATGAATTTATATATCCACTAAGTGGCCAGATTATTATGATCTCTAAATGCATAAAACTTTGGCCACTCAGTGTATAATCTATATAATAAAAGGCTAATATGCAAATTGTCCCTTCAACCAGGAGTTTGACCAGCAACAGGGCAGCCAACAACCCATGCCCCCTCCCCCTGGCCAGGCTTGCTGGACCCCACCCATGCATGAATTCATGCACTGGCCCTCTAAGTGGCTAGATTATGCATTCAGAGATCATTATAATATGGCCACTCAGTGTATATATATGAATATACAACTGACCGTTGAACAACATGAACATGAAATAGAACTGTGCAGGACCACTTATATGCAGATTTTTAATAACTATCTATAGTATGTAAATATATTTTCTTTATGGTTTTCTTAACGTTCTCTTTGCTCTAGCTTAGTTTGTGGTAAGAATTTAGTATATAATACATACAACATACAAAATATGTGTTGATCACTATTTAAGCTTTTGGTCCAAAATAAGCTATTATTATTTAAGTTTGGAAGGAATAACGATTTATATGTACAGTTTTGAACGTGTGAGGGGTGGGTGCCCCTAATCCTTACATTGCACAAGAGTCAACTGTATAGACACACATCTATATACACATGCTATATATGTTTTAAGATTAGAGATATTAGATTGAAATGATACATTAGAGTGGGAAAGTTGATGTGAGGGACAAGGTAGAGCTGCTAGACTGGTGATCGTCTTGAATAGCTGACTGGGCATGGGATCCCCCAAAAGTGGAGGGGTAGGCTTTACCTAGGAGTGAAGACAGTTCTGTCAGGGCCTCAGAAGGAAAAGAACAGGTGTACTTGGAAGAGAAAGACTGGCAGATGATGGCAGAAATACATGGAAATTCTCCTCAGATTGTTCTTTTTTTCTTCAGTAAAATTGAAATCTTTGTAACAGCTGGAGTGAGAAGGGAAAATCTCATGTTAAAGATTCAAAGAGAGAGAAGGAAGAAAAAGTGAGCTAGAGCAGTGAGAGTGTGGATAAATAGGAGAATGTAAATGAATTGCTGGGCTTTATTCCTCAGCAGGGGTCACATTTCTATCAGAACATGAAATTGAATAGAAACAGGATGATGGGGATTCTCTAATGATTGGCTATACATTTCAGAGTAGTTTAGACTAATTTTTAAAATTTGAATAGAAGATGTATATGGAATAAGAGTCCTGGTGATAAGGAATGATCTAGAAATGTGAGATTTGTTATGATGTATTATGAACTGTATATGTGTGTCTCTCAAATCCATATATTGAAGCTCCAGCCTCCAAACTATAATAATAAATGTATAATGTACTAATTATCCAAACAAATTTCTGGATGTCATTCTGGAAGAAGCCACAGTGATGGGGGCTGAGGCAGATGTGGTTATGGGAGATCAGGTAGGTAGGAGAGCAGTTAGGGGTCATCAGGCAGGCAGACAGAGTGGTAAGGGGTGATCAGGTAGGCAGGAAGGTCAGCAGTTAAGAGCCAGTGGTCCCAGATTGTGAGAGATATATCTGACTGCAGGTTTATCAAGCTTAAACAGGCAGTTGGACATCTCTAAAGAGTCCTCAATAGCGAGAGGGTGCAAGCTATGCTGAGGGTCCCCACTTCCTCCTGCATGAGTTTTGTGCACCAGACCTCCAGTGTGAATATATTTGGAGATGGGGCCTTCTGGAGGGAATTAAGGTTAAATGAAGTAAAAAACATGGAGCCCTGATCCATTAGCATCAGTGTCCTTATAACAAGTAACATCAATAATCTATCTATCTATCTATCTATATCTATCTATCTATCTATCTATCTATCTATCTATCTATCTATCTATCTATCATCTATCTCTTTCTATCATCTGTCTATCATCTATATCTATCATCTATCTATCTATCTCTCTATCTATCTCTCTATCTATGATCTACCTACCTATCATCTATCTATCTATCTATCTATCTATCTATCTATCTATCTATCTATCATCTATCTATGATCTACCTACCTATCATCTATCTATCTATCTATCTATCTATCTATCTATCTATCATCCATCTATCATCTATCTATCTTTGTCAAGTGAGGGCACAGCATAAAGGCAGCCATCTGCAAACTGGGAAGAGAGTCCTTATCCAGAGCGGACTTGATTGGCACTTTTATCTTGAACTTCTTAGCCTTTAGAATGATGAGAAATATTTTTGCATTACGTAAGCCAACCCATCTATGGCATTATGTTATTGCGGCCCAAACTGACTCATGTCTGATGTCTGAAGTAAACAGGGATGAAGACTGGAATGAGTTTCAGATGAACCATCCACATGCAAACTGTTTTGTGTGGTTATGAGCATCTGGATCACAGAGAATCAGGTTTTTTTGTGTGTTTTTGTTTTTGTTTTTGTTTTAGAGCAACTGGAGTCCTTGGTTGTCAGCTTCATTCTGCTTACACTGATGTGAAGGCAGGGGAGAAGGCGGGGGAGAAAACCAAGTGTTAGTGCTTCACTCATTTCTCTTTTGCACTCACTGTTCCTGTGCTAACCATGAAGATTACTATTGCAACTATGTGTGACTCTTTCCTTGGGGGATTTCTCTGACCACTGGGAAGCTCTTGGCTCTGTGGGAATATGTCAGAAGTACTGTTATGATAATGGTCATGGAAGTGTCTTTTAACCACTAACTGACAGGAACTGATGAATAAATCCCCAAATATTTATCCCTGAGCGAGGAACTCTGAAGGCTTTTCTATGCAGACTCCCCAAAACTCCCTGTGGGATTGAGTTGCACAAAATGGTAACCTGCTGGTTAACACACCCTCTTTTGGCTCCCTCTCCCTTCTGTCTTATTTATCTGCTTCCCTACTGATGTTTCCTGGGATCATCTCTCAGGTAACCTATGTGCACACAGGTTTTGCTTCTGGAAAAACACAATCTAAGACGGCATTTTATATTAATTTATTAAGTCATGGAAACTGCGTATGAAACATTAGGGAGAAGTTATGTGTCATTTACCTTTTTATTTAGTCTCTAAGTTTCACATAGTTAGAATTATAGGTACAAATGAAAAAAGGAAGATATAAATCCAGAAAATTTAAAACAAAAATTTAAAAAACTGTATTTAGTATAATTATCTCAGAAGTAATGAATACTTATTTAGTTATCATTATAGAAATTTATTATTGATCTAACTAAAAATTGAGATCTAAGTATAGGGGAAGAGGAAATTGTGGAGCTTCTCATATAAAACAGCTAAATTTCCATGAGCACAGTGAAAGCCCATTAGTGCTGGCTAAATTAATAAACCAAGAATTTTGTTATTGTTATTTAAGTTCATGGATATGCACCAAGAAAAAAATAAATGAAAGGATTGGCAAAGATTGCCTCTGGGAAGCAAAGCTGAGATGTAAAAGATAAATGAGCAAAGAAGTGCAATAATTTTTTTTACTAACCTATTAATATTGTGATTTCTGAAGCTGTGTATGGACATTTATAAAAATGCAAACTAAAAATTCCACTTCCATAAATATTTGTACCTTTTTAAAATTTATTAAGTTTATCAGGGTGACATTGGTTAATAACATTATATAAGTTTTACATTATTTACACCTTTTTCATACCATACCCATATGTATTTGTATCATGCTATTACAAAGAAATCAAAGTTCTTTCATGAAAAGTTAGGTTGGAAAAGGAAATGGGAAAGAAAGAGAAAGATAAAAGAGTAAAGAGCGAAAGAAAGAGAAGTAAAACAAGGATGTATTGCTCTCTTTGGAGCCTTTACATGTCTATCTATTTTCAATTCTTGTCTTTCATCAAATTTACTATTCAGTTCTGTAGCTGTTAAATGTCTTTATTTTTTAGGTACACAAATACATTAGATGGAATGTTCTTTCAGTCAAAGGCAATGTTTTTGTTTGTTAGTAAAGAGATTATCAGTAAATCCTTAGATCATTGATCTCACTGACAATAACTCTGTCTTGTCTTCTTTTTCTTCTCTTTAGGACTAAGGAAATAAAATTAATCCATTTTCCTGCATTGTGTTGGAACACATATCCCTTTACTTTTTAGGTTATCTAGTTATTGCCATCTACACTTTCTCTCATGTAAGTAATTAAGCCCAACATTTTTTTCTTTCTCTCTTTTTTGTTGTTGAGCCACTTAATATCTCCTTCTTGTAAGACTTTTTCTCACTTATTGTCAAATGATGATATATATAAGAAAACTTCTCATAATAATGAAGAGATTACTGAAGTGTTAATGTTCTCTTGAACTGATTATTGCATTTACCCTAAAAAAATGCACGACTACCTTAATAACTAAGAAATACTTCAAATATTGTCTATAAAGCAAAATTATTAGTAGTTTTAGAAAACCTACAAACATAATCTTTATATTACCAATGCAAGGACAAGAAAGATGGGACGAATTTTTCTCTCTCCTTCTTCCTCTGGGCTCTGTCCCTTCTTCCTTTTCTCTTTCCATATGTCTGCATTCAGAAACAGGCATTTGTAGAGGAGGTTAGAAAAATTTTATGAATATTTTTTCCGTTTCACTCTCACATATACTAAAAAATTTTTTCTTTCCTTTTTTTCATTTTTTTACCATTGTTAAGTAGACAACTCACTGTAAATAAATTCATTCACAATGCTGTGCAACTACTACCACTATGAATTTCTAGAACTTTTCAGTATCACAAACAAAAACTCTACATTCATTAAACAATAGATTTTTTTACTTTAAATAATCAAAAATCCATATATATAAATATATATATATATATATATATATATGTGTGTGTGTGTGTGTGTAGAGTTTTGAAAGTTGTTCACATGAAAAAAAATCAGAAAAACAATTTAATCAAATACATTTTTCCTGTATTTGGCAAGTTTATTATTGAAACAGATCGATTCTGGTAATATAGCAAAGCTTCACCTTGATCTTACTTTTCTTATATAGATTATCTATTACTGACTTTTTAAATAGAGTAAAATTGGTTCTATTATTTAGCTGTCAATTTACATTCTGGGAAGCAATTTTCTTTGCAGCAGTGACACAGGAGTTCTAAGCAGTTTTACTCATCATGGTTCTTCTGCCTGTCAAGCAAAACTATTTTTTTCAACTGACATTTCAACAGTAGCCTTTACAAGATAGACTTTAATAAGTGGACATTCTTATTCCAGGGGGCACAGATGTAGAAGTGCAAGTATGTTTAGATTATTTTCTAATTGAAAAGATAAGCCTTTTTCTAGTTAAGATGTGATTTAAAAAGATATTTCCTGCCCAACAATGCTGAATGACATGTATGGTGGTGCTTGAATCATATCCCCTATTGCACAAGGACTGCTTTTAAAAAATATATGCGGAGAGCCTTTTTCCCGAGCAGAATAACTTAACTGGGTATCTACCTGAGGCCACATACATGTGATAATGAATTTATGAACCAAAACTTATATTTTTCATGAAAAGAGCTTCTTTTTTCTGAGTCTTATTTGGACTTCATATCTATATTAGAAAACTACTGTAGCTACTTGGAACTCCCTTAGGTGAGAATGATTTTATATTAGTACACTAAATGCTAGACTATTTCAAAGGAGCTAATGACAAGAGAGATCACTTTACGTCTGAAAATGTTTAACTTTCATGAAGATGTTTAATGCCCTATAATTTATATTTATTTATTTATTTCTCCCACAAGGATATTTTTTTCTATCGATTTTTTAGAGAGAATGGAAGGGAGTGGGAGAGAAAGTGGAAGAAAGAGGAAGAGAGAGGGAATCATGAATATGAGAAAGATACATTGATTGGCTGCCTCCCACATGTGCCCTGACCCAGGTTTGGGGAAGGAGTTAGCAACTCAGTTTTGTGTCCTTGACCAAGAATCGAACCCACAACCTTTTGGTGTGCAGGCCAATGCCCCACCCAGTGAGGACATGATCCAGAGCCATTTCATTATTATTTTAGTACGAATAAAATTCTCATTTCTTCTATAAAATCACAAATGATACTCAATGTAAATGATAAAGGATGGTTAGAGGGAAAATATTTTATATGAGCCTGAATATTATATTTAAATTCTCATTAATTAATATACCATGCTAATAAGAACAATAAGCTTTTCATCCAAAATCAGTAACATGACAAAATGCCCATTATTCAATGTAATGCTACTCTTATTCAACATAGTTCTGGAAGTCCTAACCAGATCACTCAGGCAAGAGAAATAAATAAAAGGCATTCAAATTGGGAATGAAGAAGTAAAATTGTCACTCTTTGCAGATGACCCAGTTCTCTATATAGAAAATCCTAAAGACTCCACCAAAAACTATTAGAAGAAATAAACAAATACGGTAAAGTTGAAGTATACAAAAATCAATGTACACAAATCCACTGCTTTTCTATATACTAACACTAAAACTTAAAAAAAAACTCCACAAAACTCAACAAAAAACAAAAACAAAGGATATTAAAGACCTATATACAGAAAAATACAAGGCATTTTTAAAAGAGATTTAAAGGAAGACACAATGAAATGGAAAGATATTCCTTGTTCATGGATTTTAAGAATCAACATAGTTAAAATGACCATATTATCCAAAGCAATGTACATACATAATGCAATTCCCATCAAAAGCCTAATATCATTTTAAAAATAAATAGGACAAAAGTTATCAGATTTGTGTAGAACCACAAAAACCCTCAAATAGCCAAAAACCAGAAAAAAGGAAGAAAAGAAAAAGAAAAGGCAGAGTATCACGCTACCTGACTTCAACTTATATGACAGAGATATGATAATTAAAAAACGATGGTGTTGGCAAAAAAACAAACAAACAAACAATCAAAAAAACAGACACAGATCAATAGAACAGAGTTGAGAGGTAAGAAGTAAAACCACATGTATATTAGAAAATAATTTTTGACAAAGGAGCCAAACACACACACACACACACACACACACACACACACACACACACAGTCAATGAAAAGCAGTAAGCCTCCTCAATGAATGATGCTAGGAAAATTGAAAAACCATATGCAAAAGAATGAAATTAGACTTCATCTTCATATACAAAAACTAACTCAAAATGGGTTAAAGACCTAAATATAAACTCTGAAGCAATAAATTACCTTGAAGAAATCATAAGTGACTAACTTTATGGATCTTTGTCATAGTGAACATTTTGACTTTGACCCAAAAGGCATGGGAAGTAAGAGCAAAAATAAATGAATGAGACTATATCAAACTAAAGGGCTTCTGCACAGCAAAATAAACTGTCAAGGAAACAAAAATGCAATCAACTAGAAGGGAGATGATATTTGCAAACAACAGCTCTGACCAGGGGTTAATATTCAAGTATATAAAGAACTCATATAACTCAATACCATACAAACAATCTAACTAAAGCATGGGCAGAGGACCTGAACAGGCAACTCTTCCAAAAAGACATACAAATACCAACAAATATATGAAAAGATGTTCTACTTTACTAGCTATTAGGGAAATGCAAATCAAACCATCAACAACATGTCAGCATACATTTGTTAGAATGGCTATTATCAGCAGCAGAGGTATAACAACTGTCTGAAATGTGGAGAAAAAGGAACCCTTATTCATTGCTGATGGGAATGTAAAATGGTACAGCCAATATGAAAAATAGTGTGATGGTTCCTCAAAAAATTAAATATGGAGCTATCATGTGACCGAGCAATCCTTCTCCTGGGTACCTACCCTATAAACTCAGAACATTTATTCACAAAGATATATGCATCCTTGTGTTTATTGCCGCATTCTTCATGGTGGCCAAGACAGCCAAAGTGTCCTTCCATAGAGGATTGAATAAAGATGATTGGTACATATATATATAATGGAATACTACTCAGCCATAAGAAAATATGAAATACTGCCATTTGAAACAACATGGATGGACCTTGAGAATTTTATGCTAATAGAAATGAGTTATTCAGAAAAAGATAAGAACCATATAATTTCACTCATATGTGAGATCTAAAACTGAAACTCATACACACAGACAACAGTATGGTGGTTACCAGAGGAAAGGGTGTGGAGGGGTACTAAAACGTAAAGGAGGCCAAATATATGATGATGGAAAACTATTTGATTATGGGTGATAGGCACACAATGCAATTCACAGATCAGGTATCAAGGAAATGTACACTTGAAACCTGTATAATCTTATTAATCAATATCACCACAATAAATTTAATTAAAATATAATATATACATGTATGTTACTTTATAATTATTTATATATAAATGTTTATGTAGAATTACTATTACATATTTAGATAAACAAAGTACTACAGTATCTAGAATAAAAGTTTTTGTGATTTTGAGAATTCTATATTTGTATTTCTAGGATAAATGATTTTATAAATTGTATTTTCAAACTTTTACATTCTATGAGCACTTGGAAATGAATCATCAGATAACATCAAACCTACTGGTTGTGTAGTGCTTTATAATCTACTAGAGGCCCAGAGCATGAAATTCATGCAGGGGGGCGGGGAATGTCCCTTAGCCCATCCTGCAACCTCTCCAATCTGGGACACCTCAATGGATGTCTGACTGCCCGTTTAGGCACGATCTTGGTAGGATTGGGCCTAAACAGGAAATGGGACATCCTTCTCACAATCCAGGGCTGCTAGCTCCAAACTGCTCACCTGCCTGCCTCCCTGATTGCCCCTTAATGCTTCTGCCTGCCAGCCTGATAACCCTCTAACCACTACCTAATTGATGTCTAACTTCTCCACTGCCAGCCTGTTTGCCCCCAACTTCCCTCCTCTGCCAGCCTGGTCACCTCTAACTGCCCTCCCCTGCAGGCTTGATCACCCACAACTGCCCTCCCTTGCAGGGCCTGGAACCTCCCAACGGCCCTCCCCTGCTGGCCATCTTGTGGTGGCCATCTTGTGTCCACATGGGGGCAGGATCTTTGACCACATGGGGGCAGCCATCTTGTGTGTTGTAGTGATGGTCAATCTGCAAATTATTATTTTATTAGATAGGATAGAGGCCTGGTGCGTGGGGGCGGGGGGGCAGCTGGTTTGCCCTGAAGAGTGTCCCAGATCAGGGTGGGGGTTCCTTTGGGGTGAGGGGCAGCCTGGGAAAGGGGCCTGTGGAGGTTTGCAGGCTGGCCACACCCCCCAGGGAACCAGCAGAGGCCCTGGTATCTGGGATTAATCTATGTCTATAATTGAAACTTTGTTGCCTGGAGCAGAGTCAAGCTTTCTGCTTGCTCTGGGTTGGCAGCCATCTCTGTTTAAAACTTTGTAGCCTAGAGTGGAGGCCTAGGCCAACAACTGCAGGCTTGAAAATTTGGCTTCTTCTATTGCCAGGGAAACCCAAGTCTCTGTTCTCTCCAGTTCAGTGGCTGTCACCATTTCTGTATCTTTTATAATTGAAAAGTTGTAACATTGAGTGGAGGCCTAGGCAGGCAATGGCAGGCAGAAAGCTTGGCTTCCTCTGTTGCCGGGGAAACCCAAGCCTTTCTCCTGCTCTCTGTGACAGCTGCCATCTTGATTGCAGTTTATTTGCATAATCTGCTCCTGATTGGCTGGTGGGCATGGCTTGTGGGTATGGAAAAGGCATGGTCAAATTTGCATATTACTCTTTTATTAGATAGGATGCTAAATATATGTTATGGATATGTTATGGATGTTATATAATTTATAATGTGACCTTATCTATTTTAACACAAATATAAACTTTAAATATGAATACCATTAATTGAAAATAAAACACAATTGACATTTATTCTTTCTTCTTTTTTCATTTTGTAGACCTCATAACAGTTCTTGAATTTTTCAGTTCGAGACATTAACATCAACTGTGGTTGAATAAGTACATTTTTAAAAAAATGAATTATGGAGCCTTTTCATGGTGACTTACAATAAGCAATAACTGTTTCCTTCCTGTGAAATGTGGTTGGCATCTCCTACAGCCTGCTTAAACTTTTGCAAATATTTGCAAGTCTGGATAATTGGTATGGATTTTGATGCTGCTCAAGGAGATAAATAACTTCAAAGAGGAGGGGAGACACTTTACTAACAAGTAAAGGGGTGAATATGTAAAAATTAAACAGGGTAAGTAGGTCATATAGGTCATCAGTCTTTGTAGTGAATCTGGTGTTTGGTATTTGAAAACATGTTTCTTGAATATAGATAGCTAAGTGTGTCTTTTTTTTAACTTTAACAAGTATGTTGGAATCAAATGAGTGAGTAGAAAGAAAAGCACTACATTTAGCAATTTCCTAAATTTAGCAATCTCTAATGTCAGATATAGTAATATTCTGATTCTTACCCTTTCAGTGAATTTAATGGCATATTTTGATTTAATTTTTGAGAAAATTGGTGTAGCATTTGACAGAAGTTGAATTTAATTTTTTTAATGCAAGAAGTTGAATTTAATTTCTTCAATCTCTGTCATTAGTACAGGCTATTTTTTCTTCTTTCTTTTGGTCTGTTTTGTTTTTTGACACATCACCAGTCCTGGTGCATATTGGGTTTTCCATAAACATTTGCTCACTCTCTGACTAACAGAATAAGTGAGTAGAAGATTTCAAATAATGGTCTTAAAGAATGACTCAATAATAAGTGCTAGAAACCAAACATTGTAAGAAAAGCATATATATATACTTATATAGTGTGAAAAGTCTAATCTTACATGATAATAATCTTAATGTTTATCTTATGTAATATCTCTTTAACTTGTAAAATTTACTTCTACAATCCAAAAATATTTTGTCATTTGTGGTGTTTCTTCTCAAGGACAACATGACCTTTCATAGGAAAACTCAGGCCCCTGTTGAAATGTTGTTTTTGCCACATCAGAAAATTGTGGTGAAATAAATAACTCTTGTTCCATCATTATGATAGCTAATGGCTTCAGGGATGACCTGGGAGCAGACAATATGGTCTGAACATCGTCTCCATCTGTGTCTTTCCTGTCAAGGGAAATTGGTTTACATCATTTCTTATTTCTTTCTTGGTCCAAATGACAAGTAGCACATGCAGTGTTCAGCTTCGAACCTCAATGACTGGTGGAAAATGATGGCCTGTGAATTGATTAGTGAATCTGACTTTCCTTTTTTGAGCCACCAAAGTTGCAGAGTTACTCTGCTTTCCATCAGTTGTGCTCTGTGTGTTTGAGTGTCTGTGCCCACAACACATGTGTGATTTCTTCTAGAAATCTGTCAGAATAACTTGAAATGTTGTTTTCATCAGGAGTCAGAAATGATTTAGAAAACAGAATAACAGTACATAGAAATGACAGATTAATAGGCTGTCATAAAGGTATTCTATCATAAAAAACCTTAAGGATTTTTCATGGAGCAGATGATTGCTCCAAGAAAATTTTACAAATTTGTGTATGATCCTTTGCTGCAATGTAAAATTTCAGAGGGTTTTAATGCTCCATTTCTGAAGTTAGATATGTGGCCAGAACTGCCTTTAAATAAAATCATCATTATTACTAGCATCATCATCAGCAAAAACAGCTACTTTAAATCCTCAGTTGTGCAAAGTGCTGTGAATGCTGCTGACTGCTATGTCTTGGCAACCTTTAAAAGCTACAATAAGACAAATATCAAAAATTGTACCTGCACAAAATAAACAGAATAAAAGTGCAGCTCCTTCTAGCTGGCTTGGAAGACAAAGTGAAGATTAATTTTTAAAGCATGGATACATTTTTAAGACATGTTTACTTTGTTTAGGGATATATTTTAAAGCATGTTTACTTTATGTAGATATATATTTGCATAGGGTTGGTCATAAGTGAAATCATAATAAAGCTAAAATATCTAATAATGTCTATCATGCCTAATAACAACCACTCATTCATATTGCACTGCTGATGCATGATGAAAATTTGATCTGACTCCACTAGATTCAAACCACAGCCATGGTAGAAAAAGAAAAATGAAGATTAGTGATGCTATTATAAGAAACTAGAGGCCTAGTACACAAAATTCATGCATGGGGGGAGGGGAGGGAGAGTCCCTCAGCCCAGCCTACACCCTCTCACAATCGGACCACTGGCCCCTAACCACTCTGCAAGCCTTTTTGATAACCCCTAATGGTCTCTGCCTCAGCCCCCGCCACTCAGCTTCATCCAGAACGATGTCCAGAATGACATCCAGAAGGTCATTTGGCTGTCAGGTCTAACTAGCATATTACCCTTTATAATTATAAGTGATATTTATAGAATCAATAGTTTTCATTTCAATATAGGAAAAAATGAGTAGTGTATATGTGCTATATCAGGAAATAACAATCTCATACAGTGATCTTTGTTAAATAATTTGACATGGCTTTTATTCAAAAACATTGCTAGACTAGTGGCCAAGTGGAAAAAGAGTGCATGTTTTATATATTCTAATGAGATATCCTGACTGTATACATATACAATCAGGAGGATATTTTCCCATTGCTTTTCAGAGATAGTAGAAGGAAGAGAATGATAGAGGAAGTGGGGGGAGAGAGAGAGGGAGTGATGGAAGAAACATCTGTGTGAGAGAGATACATCAACTGGTTGCCTCCCATTGACTAGGAACAGAAAGTGAACCCAAAACCCAGGTATGTGCCCTTGACCAGGAATGGAACCCTAGACCCTTCAGTGTGTGGACTGAATCACTAACCACTGAACCACACATGTCAGGGCCTCAGTCACATATTATGTATCATATTAAATATAAGAAGTGATGCTAATTAAATTTTATTCTTCTGAAGAAGCTGCTGAAACAATCTTCACCAGAGTCCCTTATTTTATGGGCCTTGGATGCCACAGTGGCCTCCAGGTGCTGACATAAAGCTGAGAAACCATATTACCATCAACATTGACTGTGGAATAAAAGATGACTATCCTATCTAATAAAAGAGTAATATGAAAATTTGACCATACCTTTGCTACACCCACAAGCCATTCCCACAGCCATGCCCACCAGCCAATCAGGAGCAGATTATACAAATAAACCCCAACCAAGATGGCTGCTGCCACAGAGAGCAGGAGAAAGGCTTGGGTTTCCCCGGCAACAGAGGAAGCCAAGCTTTCTGCCTGCCATTGCCTGCCTAGGCCTCCACTCAATGTTACAACTTTTCAATTATAAAAGATACAGAAATGGTGACAGCCACTGAGCTGGAGAGAACAGAGACTTGAGTTTCCCTGGCAACAAAGGTAGCCAAGGTTTCCACCTGCTGTTGTTGGCCTTGGCCTCCACTCTAAGCTACAAAGATTCAAACAGAAATGGCTACAACCACAGAGCGAGCTGAAGGTTTTATTCTGCTCCAGGCTAAAAGTTTCAATTATAGACATAAATTAATCCCAGGTCCCAGGGCCTCTGCTTGGGTCACTGGGGGGCACGGCTGGCCTGAAAACATCCACAGGCCCCTTTCCCAGGCTGCCTCTAGCCCCAAGGGAACCCCCATCCTGATCTGGAATACTCTTCAGGGAAAATCAGCTGGCCCCCACCCATGAACCAGACCTCTCTCCTATCTAATAAAAGAGTAATATGCAGATTGACCATCACTCCAACACACAAGAGGGCTGCCCCTATGTGGTCAAAGATCCTGCCCCCATGTGGACACAAGATGGCCACTACAAAGATGGCCAGCAGGGGAGGGCTATTGGGAGGTTCCAGGCCCTGCAAGGGAAGGCAGTTGTGGGTGATCAGGCCAGGAGGGGAGGGCAGTTGGGAAGGACCAGGTCTGCAAGGGAGGGCACCTGGCTGCGATCAAGCATGCAAGGGAGGGCAGTTAGGGGTGACCAGGCCAGCAGAGTAGGGAAGTTGGGGGCAGACAGGCTGGCAGGGGAGCAGTTAGACATCAATTAGGCTGGCAGGGTAGTGGTTAGAGGGTGATTAGACTGGCAGGCAGAAGCGGTTAGGGGCAATCAGAGAGGTAGGCAGGTGAGCAGTTTGGAGCCAGCAGTCCTGGATCGTAAGAAGGATGTCCTGGTAGGATCGGGCCTAAAAGGGCAATCAGACATCCCTTGAGGTGTCCAAGATTGGAGAGAGTGCAGTCTGGGCTAAGTGACATCTCCAGCCCCCCACCCCCCACCCCCGCCATGCACAAATTTTTTGCACCGGGCCTCTAGTTTTGATATAATGTCCATGAACTGCTTTAACAATTCCTCCTTTAATTTTGCAAAATGCTGACATAAAGTGTTTAAAGTGTTTGTGATCATATCTCTAGTTAGTGACAGAATACTTTTCAAAAATCCATTAAAGCAAAAATCCTCAGAGGAAAATGTACATTGCTGGACCTCATTGGATGCCAAAGGAGCTTTTCAATATCTGATGTGACCTATTCTTTGCTTTGGTCAGCTCAGGGCTGCCATAACAAAATACCATACACCAAGTGGCTTACATAAGAGAAACGTATTTTCTCACAGTTCTGCAGGTTGGAAATCTGAGATCTTTCCCTCTTTCTTTTCTTAGAAGGTCAGAGGCATATTGGATTAGAGTACACCCTTATGACTTTTGTTAAAATCATAATCAGCTCCTAGAGACCATATATTGAGACATGGAACATTATGGGTTATGAATTCATAGAACATTATGCATGAAATTTTGGGGGGGGATACAATTCAGTCCACAGCACCACTTAACTTCTTGAACTTTGATTATATTATTTCATACAAATTTAGTCAAAAATGTATCTTGCTAAGTCTAGATGGCTACTTAGGTTAAATTTACATTTTCTTTCATAGCTTGAACTCAGATTTCTTGTAAACTATATTGTCATGAAAGAGTAAAGAAAGATATCAGGTTTTCTTCCAGATGTGATCATGATTTTATTTATAGCAATTCTTTTAAAAAGTGGAAATTTATAGTTCATAAATTTTCTAACCTTTATATAAAGTGTTTCTCACTTGAATCTTTGTTTTTTAGAGATAGCAGGTTTTTACAAATATGCTGGTAGAGCATTTTGATTTTCTTTGTTAGCTATGAACACAAATAACAAGTGTTAATATTGAGAAAGGCAATGCAATTACTTTCCTATTCTGAATTAATTCTGCTAGCATATGTGAATCATATCTCTGGAACTATACTTTGTAACGTTCTTTATGCTGAATAAAAAATTTAGAGTATATTTTGATACTCTTGCTCTACAGAAATGTTTAGAATTGTAATATATGGATTTCATTAGATGTATATTCAGAATTCCTTTTATATTGCAAACAATGGCTAGAAAACATGCACTCTGCTATTTGCTAACATAACTGAAAATACTTGGAAAAAATTAAGAGAATGATAGGAGCACAGAAGTTTGACTTAATTAACATGTTGCTATTAGGGCTAATAGATATAACATGATTATGCTTGGAAAAAATTTAATTGTTATAAAATAAATTAAAATTTAATAGAATAATAACATTTCATTGCTATTATTAATAAAAACAATAATTATCATAGTGTTAATAAGTGGATAAGATTAAATTCAAGATGACTCAGGTATTTAGTATCTGCTTGAAGCTTTTCTTAATGTTTTCATTAAGAAATACAAATCAAAACCTAATAAGAAGAGATAAAATACTTAGGTTAGTGATGATATGCAAGGAACAATAGACATTGTTTTCCATTTAGCTGGTTTTGGCTTGTTATCAAAGACATCTTTGAAAGAAGTAAGCTAAAGTGCAAGGAATTGCCAAACGTATTTCAAGCCTATGTTTGTCTATCAAGGTAGAGAATGGTCCTGTCATAGATCTGTCAAAATAAATACAGAGATACCATCACTCTCTCTGTATTCCCAATGCATTTTGACTGCCCATCAGTGGGAATACTTTTCCTAGTCACAGATACTTAATGTTCCTTTCATGCTTTTTTCTCAGGTGCTGTCTGGCACAGAATATGTTTATAAAAATAGGCTTGTCACTGCTTACTACTCTCTAGAAATGGAAATGGTTCTGAAAGCTTGCTTCTGTCATTTTAAGAATATTTTGATTCTCAATTTTAAAAAATTAAAAATGTTTTTAAAATTTGCAGTATAAACACATTTAAAATGAGATATATAATATCAAATTCAGCAAATGCATAAAAGATTTAAAAATGTAGAAAATATATTCCAATCAATTTACAATAAAGCAGCATACAATGATATAATACAAATATGAATATATACTTTGAAAAATATTTTTCTGCCAACATATGGTTATTGAGTTGAGTTGTTTGCTGCCATATATGCAATGCTTTTCCTTTTTTTTCTTTATTTGAGGGGTGGAGGGTCTTAATATTTCGGATCAGCCAAACTCAACAATGCTCATTTAACTTTTTATGACAGCATTTAAATTTCACACAATGTTTTTCTCCTAAGAAAGCACTGTAATGTATTCAGCTTCTCAATAATACCATCCCTACAAAAAGCTTTATATTAGTCATGACATTAAATTGATTGGCTGTCCACTTAAAATTTTCTCTGATAGACTTTATTTTTCTCATTGTTGAGTCAATTTAGAGTATAGTGGCTCTATTAGTCACACAAACACATCCATATTTTGCAAATACCCAGCAGAGGCTTAGTCATCAGTTTAAGGGAGATAGCAGGTGGTAGTGGATATGTGCTTTTTACATTAGCAAATAGGTCTTAAGTGATCTTGAGAAGTACCCTAAGTTCAGGAAAGTCTGCAGGCATTGTTCAGATTTAACTCTATGTTCATTTGTATTGATGATTTCAAGAAAACATGCTCTTCTTCTGAGTTTTTTTTCTTAATTATGGTTTTAATATTTTACTTTATTATAAGTTTCTCTAAAAACATATCCAAATTCCATTTCTGGTCCTGATGTAATAACAGAGACCAGATATAGCCTCTTACCTGAAACAATCAAAAATCAAAATATATGAAAACAAGTATATATCTATAAATTACAATCCAATTCCATGTGGCCATGAGCATGCTATATAATTCACTGATTTTACTAAAAATTGGTTTATTCTGTAGTTAATGAATTATTACAACATAAGAACAAGTGTCATATTTTCCAAGAGATATTTATCAGCTATAAAAAAGATATCATTTAATAATTAAGGGATCATGAGAGAAAATAAAATTCTTGGAAGGTGAATGACAGAGACACTGGTTAGTTAAAAATATTTAAGATAAAAATGAAAAACATACATCATAATAGCTCTATTGGTAAGATGTTTTATACTTACCAAGTATTTTATCTAATTTAGTCTTCACAACCCAGCTATACATTATATCTGATTCATGTAAAAGCTCCTTAATGTGCAGAAAATGAACTAAAGTTATTTCTTTTGTTATTGGCATAATGCTTTATTCTACAAAGGATTTAAAGTGAATAACTTGCTGAAAACTTCCTAGTAAGTGGCAAAGCTGGAATTTCAAAGCATGTTTTCTGACTTCAATTAATAGTTTGAGGTTGATTAACTATATTGAAATAGTTGCTTTGAATAATACATAGTTTCCCAATGATGAATCCTGGCAGGCCAGGATTCTGGCACATTTAACTGTGGAAGAAAATTGGTCATCATTGGTCAATAAGAAGTATATAGAAAGCAACCCTGATATGGTTTATTTGAACCATGAGAGAAAAGGAAGCTAGTATAACTGGGAGGTATAATCATGGTTGGGGTGACCAACTCCATTTCACTTAGTATGGGTAATATCAAAATTCTTGAAGATTTAGAAAACTTCAAGAATTATTTTTTTCTACACTAGAGGCCAGGAGCATAAGATTCATGTACTTGGGCAGGGTCCTTCAGCCCAGCCTGTTGCCCTCTCACAGTCCCGAAGCCCTCGGGGAAAGTCCGATGGCCAGCTTAGGCCCATTCTCTATGGGCGTAAGCCCTCAGTTGGACATCCTTAATGATGGCACAGAGGCGGGAGAAGCTCCAGCTGTGAGCCCAGCTTCTGGCTGAGCAGTGCTCCCCCTGTGGGAGCGCACTGACCACCAGAGGACAGCTCCTATGTTGAGTGTCTCCCCTCTGGTGGTCAGTGCACATCATAGCAACAGTGGTTCCATTGTTCAGTCTATTTGCATAGTAGCCTTTTATTATATAGGATAATGGTGAAATATACTACTGTGCCAAGTATTAGTTTCTTTCCTCTTCAAAATATAATTAGTAATAATACCCATTCTCTTCATAATACTTGTTAAATCTATCTAATCACTGCAAGTATTTGCCATTGTTTCTCCTGAAAAGCAGATGTCACTCAAGTCACCACAGCTAGAAAAATAATGAAACTCAATTAAAATTAGAGTAAATGGTCTATCAGATAAATAAAACACGGTGATAGAAATAAAACTCTGGCCCTGGCTGGTGTGGCTCAATGGATAGAGCGTCTGCCTGCAGACCACAGGGTTCTGGGTTCTATTACAGTCAAGGGCACATGTCTGGCTAGCAGGCTGAGAGAGAGAAAGAAACATCATGATGAGAGTCACTGGTATGCTTCCTCCTGCAGGCCCCACACTGGGATGCAGCCTGCAACCTGGGCATGTGACTTGATGGGGAATCAAACTGCGATCTCTTGGGTCACAGGTTGAAGCTCAGTCACTGAGCCACACTGGCTGGGCTATCCTTTTATCTTCGAGATAAGCACCTTTCTCTGTGAACACATTGTGTAAAAACAATTTTTTTCAAAGGGGAATATGAAATGCAGTGCATTGGCTGTTTTATGAAATCATACATTCTAAAATTTTACTGTAAGATATAAAAGGAAATTTTGCAATGATAAAGGATGTAGGATTACTTTGGCATAGAAGTCACAGTATAATTTTATTCTTTTCATTCCTAATTTCAAAAATGTAGGTATTTACAAAGTATTTGGTAATACCACTTTAGAATTTACAACTTTACTACAAAGATGATGAACTGAATATTAGACCTACAGCAGGATGTATCCAACTTGCTGATTTGCCCCAAAATTTCACATCTTGACCTCTTGTAATGAAAGTTGACTCTGGACAAGTTAACTGAATGATAAGCTCATATAAATCTAAAAAGTACTTTCCAGTTGGCCATTTATGAAAAATTGAAGAACAATGATCACCTATGCAAAATGTAATTGTTTAATTAAAACGTTATTGGCTTTTAAAATCAATCTTTAAGTAAATCCATAGGGTGCCTTTTAAAATAAAATTGTAATAGTATGTTTTTTTCTTCAATTGTTACCATGCAAACACCAATTATAATAGTTTCTATATGGTGTGCAAAATATTGGTACCAATTGGCCTCTAATCAAAATTAGGTTATTTCTCACCTAATGATAATAACAATAATTGTGCTGAGAAAAGACACGGTGAAGATACCCTCTGAAGAGGCTAAATAAAAAAAATGTAGAGGCTCATCTTTGAACAAATTGAAATGCAAATATTTCAGAATATCTTTTTGTAGCCAGTAATATGCAGAGCCACCTCATATCAAAGAACACAAAAAATATTTATTCTTTTTGGGTTTGAGAATATAATTATAAACAATTACTTACCCATTGTTTGCTAGTTTTTAAATTTTTTATTTATTGATGAGAGAGAATGAGAGAGAGAGAGAGAGAGAGAGAGAGAGAGAGAGAGAGAGAGAGAGAGAGAGAGAGAGTGAATTTTGTTGTTCAACTCACTTATGCATTCATTGGTTATTCTTGTATGCACCATAACCAAGGATAGAATCTCCAACCTTAGCATATTGGGATGATGTTCTCTCCAACTGAGCAACCAGGCAAGGTTTGTTTCTTTTACTAGTGAATTATAATTACACAGAATTATACTCAGGAATTCCTGAGGAAGATGGAGCAATGGACTAATCAGTGTTTCCATATCTTCACTAAATCACTTACCATCCTATAATTTTGAAAAAATTCTTACTTTCAAAAATAATAGAGGTGGTATAAGATTATAATGCTATAATTCTGCAAAATGTAAACCTAGTAATTATATTTATTGACTTCGATAAATTTTTAGTTTAAAGGAAATGACATTGAACTACCAGTTTCAGGTTATTTATTATAAAATTTGAGAGCTTAAAACAAACAAATATATACATGGCTGAAACCTAATTTTCTTATTTTTATTTTTCAGTTTTAAACAGTCTGAAACTCTTTATTAATCATTTCCCACATCCTGATGTAAATAATCCCTAAGGGGCTTAAAAAAATCAGGGAGCAAAAGCTTAGCAACAGGAGAAAGGTATAGTGTAAGGAAGATGCTTGAAATAATCACAGAGGAAAGGGTTTATGAATAACAGCAGAAGCATTTGATAGGCAATATGCCAACTGTAGAAGCTGATGCCTCCACTAAATTCTTCTAACACCATCCTCTAGGGAGGAAGAGGCCTGCACAAAAACAGAGGGCAGGATTCCCATAATCATTATGGGGGTGGGAGGCAGGAACAACATATAGGACACTTCCTCCTCAATATATCATTTCCTTTTATCCCCAGGACAACATAATCTCCTGGTTTCCCATCCCAATCACTGGACATTTCTACCAAATGCAGCTGGTTCTTTTTTCAGACTTTCTTAATACTACAGTGTCACAAGCCTCAGCCCTAGACCTTCATCTTTCTCCATTTATATTCATCTTCATCTTCATCCTCCATGAGTTCATTTAGTTTATATATATATATATATATATATATATATATATATATATATGTGTATATATATATATATATATATATATATATGTTAATGACTCTCAATTTACCTTTTAATTTTATTTTTCCTTTTCAGTTGTCTTCTTAAACATGCATTCATGTCATAATGATATAAATAATATTTTGCATAATATTTTGCTTTTATTACACCTACCCTGATTCAAAGCATATCATTGTCCTTTTGAATTATATAGTAGATTTCTAACGTCTACACTTGATTTGACTCCTATGACCTACCCCGATGGTCCAACTCTTTATACTCAATGCAAGAATCCAGAATGATCTTTTAAATATGTAAGTCAGGTGATGTCTCTTCTCCATTCAAAGTCCTACAATGGCCTCCCCATTTCATTCAGTATAGCAGCCAAATTCCTCCTGTAGTCTGTAAGTTCCAGGTCACCATCACTTTTCTTACTGTAAGCTCCTGCTCCCTCTCTTATTTCACTGCATTCTAACATGTTGCCCTCCATACATTTATAGGAATACTAGAGGCCCTGTGCATGAAAATTCATGCACTGGAGAGGGGGGTCCCTCAGCCTGGCCTGCCCCCTCTCACAGTCTGGGAACCCTCAGGGATGAGAGGTGACCCAGTGATCAGGGGAAGGCAACACCGCATTACACCTCTGCTGCTGTCACTGCCAGCAACACAAGCCTCAGCCAGCTCTGATTACCTGAGCCTCAGGCGGCCCTGGTTACCTGAGCCTCAGGCGGCCCTGGGCAGCTGGGTAGCCCCCATCAAGGCTTGCCTGCTCCTCAGGCTGACCCTGGCAGCTGGGGAGCAGAGGGGACTGGGGACTCCATAGGCAGGTGCATGGTGCGGATGCGCCTGCCTGGAGGCAGACCCAACCTTGCCGCATGCCTTACATCCTGGGTGGGGTGAGGGGGCTGGGTGCTACAATCTTGTATCTGTGGGCAATGCCATCTTTGAGAGCAGGGCAGTCAATTAGCATATTCCATCCTTGTGACAGCATGAGGGTCAATTAGCATATTTCCTCTTTATTAGATAGGATACCAGGCAAACCTCTGCCTTTGGGCCTCTCCTCTACCGCTCAGCCTGGAATTTGCCTCTATCAGATATCTTCTTGATATTGGGCTAAAGTTTTCATCTCCTTTTCTATCTTGTTCAACATTACAATCACCACATCAACCCATTTTTTTCTTACTCCATGATTATGTTTTATTTTTTTCATAGAACTTCTTATCCTCTTACATACAATATAATTTACTTCTTAGTCATGTTTATGGTTTACCACCTGACACTCACCTCTAGAATGTAAGACAACCAAAAAAATCATGTATCTTTTTTCAGTGATGCCCAGGGACTAGAGCAGTATCTTGTAGTTACTATCAATAGCTAGTAGATATTATCAATATTGTTAAATGAACAAAATTGGATATAAAGTTAAGAATAGAAGAAACATCAGTATATTAATAAAATATTTCCCACATCAGCAAATAAACTAAATGAAATACTGCAGACGAGTCTCATATAGTGGATGTATCCCAACTTCAGCATTTGTGCATTTCAGTTCTAGACACAACATAGCTATACTAATTTTAATACTGTGTAATTAATAGGAAAGGTTAAAACTTCAAACCATTATAAAGATTGGGAATTTTTATCTCAGCCCTAGGGCCTGTGGAGGGCACAGAATTGGAAATGTGTTGAGCACAGAATAAAATGAAAACAAAGAGAGGCAGATAGAACATAATACTTCTGATGAAAAAGAAGATCAGATGTCCTTGAATTGTAACAGTGAATCTCTGATAAAAGGTATGTTTACCAGTGATTTATTTAAGAGGCAATATGTACATCAAGAGCTTAATGGCTCAATTTCTGGAGCCTTCTGCCTGGCCCAGCCACTTCAGAGCTCTGTAATCTCTGTTGGCAATTTCACCTCTCAGTGTTTTGGTTTCTTCATCTCCAAGTGAAGATAATAGTAGCACACCAAACTCATAAGATTAAAGAGTTCACAAATTATTAGCAGTAATGTGTATTCACATGCGAGTGCATAATATCTAAAATTGTAGCTCCTGGAAGGTATCAGATTCACATATGAATTGGAAATCAAAAATGACTTTCAAACATTCCAGTGAGAGGTATTGCTAAAGTATTGTGGACAAATGTACTTGAGAAATACTACCCTGTATATGCACCCCTTCTGGAAATTCATTCCTACAAAGATCTGCTTTGTCCTGTACCAAAAATTCTTATATCTAATTCATAGTTTTGTGGTGCTACCTTGTTAACTGACAAACTTTGATTTTGTCAGTGTTGTTTTCTTATCCATTTAGAAGTGCTTGAGCCATTGTATTAATTTCTTCAGTGTGCTTTCACTTTAAAATTAAGTATAAATCAAAAGGTACTTATAGATGTAAATTAAAATTAATTCTAAATAAAAATTAACACTGTAATGATAAAATTTTCCAAATAAAGTTAAAATTTTTCAAATAAAGTTAAAGCATTTTAGCCTCAGATGCAAATTCAAATTAATGTAATCCCATCTAATAAAAGAGAAACATTCAAATTAATCGTACCTCCACTATGGCCCACAAGCCATGGCCACCAGCCAATCAGGAGAAAATATGCAAATTAACTCAACAAAGATGGCAATTAATTTGCATATCCAGGTACAGAGCCAAGAGTGAAGACAGCATAGAAGAAAGCCAAGCACTGCAGAAGGGAGTAAAGCTGCAGAGAAGCAAGTAGGGCAGTAGAAACTGGAGGGAAGCAGGCGGGGCAGCAGAGACTAGGGAAGCAGGCAGGACTGAGGAGATGGAAGGGAAGCATGCGGGGCAGCAGAGACCACCACAGGAAGCCCTATTGCAGGAATCTTCCTGCAACGGGCCACTAGTCTAATATAAGTGAATATTAACATATATAACAAAATCCAGAACATACACAGTTAAAAGCATATTATAAATTTGTGATGTAAAAACATAGGGTTTTTTAAAGTTTAGAGGAAGACAATATTTTTTCATGACAGTTTTTAATCATATTTAAATAAAAATTAATACCCCGATAATTTGGCCTCTATGTATGTGTTCCACCACATCTACTGCTACTGTCCCCTTCTCTGACTTTGCTCTAGTCATACCAGTTGCCTCATTTTCCTTGAACAAACTGGTTTTCTCCCACCTTCAAGCCTTGGCACATGTGTCCTCAGGCCATAGTGTTCCTCTCCTTTCTTCATACATTTGACTTTTACTCATTAATATTATAAACATAATTTGTTTTAGTTTCATTACATACTTAAGATTTTTTAAATTATATTTTTATTGGTTTCAGAGAGGAAGGAAGAGGGAGAGAGAGAGAGATAGATATATCAATCATGGGAGAGATCATATGTTGTTTGCCTTCTATATACCGCCACTAGGGATCAAGCCCGCGACCTGGGCATGTCCTCTGACAGGGAATTGAACTGTGATATCCTGGTTGCTCCACCACAGAGCCACACCAGCTGGGCCATATATAAGGTTTTTACATGCATGTGTCACTCCCTCACCTACTAAATGATCCCTTTGCAATGTGACCTTCTCAATCTATATTAAAATAGCCCCTGAAATTCTATTTTTCCTACTTTTTCCACAGCTCTGATAAAAATATCTTGTATTACATATAGAGCTCTTTACTTATTTCCTGACTTTCCCCGGTAGAATATGAGCTAGTAAATGGCAAATATTTGTTATTAGTTTTGTTTACTGCTATATGCTTTTAGGATAGAATGGTGTCTGGCATATAGAAGTCACGGAATAAATGACTGAAATACTGAATAAAGGAATATATAAAAAATACTCTCTGGATATATTTCTTTTTCACAGTTTTAGCTACTTAACAGATATTTCCCCTTATGTGTCAAGAGGGAATTCTGCCTAGATTCCTTCTCTATGTGATTAGTGCCATCCCAGTTCCCATGCCAGGGAACCATATTGAATCTTTCTCTCTGTGCCACTGCTTCTAATCATTCATGGAAAATCTTAACTATTTCTTATACTGACCCTTTTCTATTGTCATTGCTTCAGTTAAGGCTCTGATCATATTTTATCAAGCATTTTAAAATAATTTCTCTAATGTTCTCTCAACCTTATTCTATCTGTACTACTCTCATCTCTCTTAATATACATAAATATACAGTACATCAGATTAATAGATCAGGCCATTCCACTTCCTTCATCACAATTCTTCCATCATCCTCTATTGTCTATAAAAAGGAGGAAAGCAATAAATTATAGAAATGCTATACAAGAGCTCAGGCTCACTTCCTTTCTCTATATTTTTGCTCTCCAGTCACAGTGCATTGTGTAAGGTTCCTGGAAACTTTTCTGCTCTGCATGTTTGCATTTACTGTTTCCTCTGTTTAGGATACACTTTCCTTCCCATTTGGCTCAATGCTACTACCTTACTCATACCATGCATCTCATTGAGATCTGCTTAGAACCCACCAAGGACACACTTTCTCCTGTTTCCTCTTAGATTGCCATCTAACACTGTTCATGTTATTGTAATTTCTGTTTTAAATTCCTCAATTGGTCTGTGAAGCCCCAAATACGAGGAGCACATTTAAAAAAAATTTTAGCATATCCTTTAAGTGTTTGGAACATAATCTATACTAATAAAGAGGAATATGCAAATTATCCAGAACACTGTCACAGTAACGGTAACAACCAAATGGCAGGCTAGTGAGGGATGACCAAACTACTGAACAGCAGACTATGTGGGGCAACCAGGTCAGCAGTGTTTGGGGGCAGAGTTGTAGGCAATAAGGCTAGAGGGGGGGCAGTTGGGGGCAACCAGGCTGGCAGGGGGTCAGTTGGGGGTGACGAGGCCAGCAGGGGGGGGGCAGTTGGGAGCAAACAGGTTGTGGGGGGCAGTTAGAGACGATCATGCCAGAAGGCAGAGGCAGTTAGAGGTGATCAGGCTGGCAGGGGGGGGTAATCAGGCAGACAGGCAGATGGCCAGTTAAGGGCCAGCAATCTCAGATTGTGAGAGGGATGTCTGACTGCCAGTTTAGGCCCAATCCTAGGGATCAGGTCTAAACTGGCAGTCAACCATCCCCCAAGGGGTCCCAGATTGGAGAGGATGCAGGCTGGATTGAGGGGACCCCCCAATGCGCGAATTTCATGCACTGGGACTCTATGACTATTATAAGAATTGAGCACATCAATATTTTAGGGTAAATTATATTAATATTTATTTCATATTTGGTACATTCTATGATTTATTTTTTTACTGCTATATAAAATCTAGTTCCTCTAGTGTTCCTTGGATAAATATTTATTCTACTTAATAAAGATGTAATATGCAAATTAACCATCACTCCAACACACAAGATGGCCACCCTCATGTGGTCAAAGATGGTAATCCCCATATGGACACAAAATGGCCACCACAAGATGGCCAGCAGGGAAGGGCAGTTGTGAGTGATCAGGCCAGCAGGGGAGGACAGTTGGGGGGACCAGGCCAGAAGGAGAGGGCAATTTGGAGGGGGGCAAGGCCTGTAGGGGAGGGCATTTGGGGGTGACCAGGCCTGCAGGGGCAGGCAGTTATTGTCAATTGGGCCAGCAGGGGAGCAGTTAGGCATTAATCAGGCTGGCAAGGGAGTAGTTACTGGGTGATCAGGGTGGCAGACAGAAGTGGTCAGGGGCAATCAGGCAGGTAAGCAGGCGAGAAGTTGGGAGCCAGCAGTCCTGGATTGGGAGAGGGATCCAGGATTGGAGAGGATACAGGCTGGGCTGAGAGATACACACCCCCTCCTGAACAAATTCTGTGCACCAGGGTTCTAGTATATTTATAAAGTGTTCCTTTTCACAAATCGAGATTTTGAAAATATTCAAAACTTTGGAATATATTTTATAAACAAAACCACTATTTTTTTCAAATCATGAAGAGCATATGAGAAAAGGAATAATTTGTTGAATAATATTTATAATTAAACCTTAATTTTAAGGTATTTTAGCTCATCAATGCCATAAAATATTTTTGGTGTGTAAAGTTCATTTAATTGAATTACATATTTAAAGAATTTGCATGCATGCATCACAATTTTTTCACCCCAAAAGATAGCTATATTTAGTCAGTGGGACTGCAAGACTTTTCTCTGATATCCCAGTCATGAATTCAGGGAGATGCAGTGCTTTGGTTTCTTGCTCTGTTATGAGACTATAGGGACTACAGTTGTATAAAAAAGATCAACTAAGATACAGATGATTTTTTCTGACATTTTGGGAACATGATCCCAATATGATTTTTAATTCTGTTTTCTTTAATCAGACTTCAGAGAACATTCTATTTTGATCTATGTGTTGTAGCAGCCTTAAAAATGGACCAATCAGATTTTCACTGTGAACAGTGTAATGGACTGTTGGGCCCAGCTACTGCCCCTCAGGATCCAATATTGCATTTGCTGCCAAGCTCTTCATCCATGGTCTGCTCCCAACTAATGTCTAAACATGCAGTGGTATAACACAGGACTCAAGCGAGGCACAGGACTCTTCTAATGGGTGACTTTGGCTGAAGACTCCCTATTGGCCTGACCAAACCTTTCTTGCAACTTGCGTTCAAGTTTGAGACTCTTCCTACTCAATGCTCCTTTCTTCCCTCTCTCATTTCACAGGCATCCAACCTGCACTACATCATGAAGTCTCCCTTTACCTTCTCCCATTTAGTTCCCAATAAATAGTTTGTATACTTAATCCCCTCTTGGAATTTGCTTTCTGGCACACCCAAACTAGTGAAAATGTCTAGTAGCATTGACTCTGTACTGTCATAGAAAGACAGTAAAGCAAATTAGAGAGAAAATATGGCAGGATAAGATCTGTCTAATATTTTGTCAAGGTTTTTCAGATTATTATTCATTAATTCATTCAACTTTTCTCAAATGACTATAATGTGTAGGACTTTTTTCAAGATACTTGAGATCAAAATTCATTTTACTGCTTGGTCCTTTTTAGTCCCAGTATAAATTCTTTCCTTATTTGTATGATATGGTTCAATATTGAACTATCTACCATCTCCCTGAACATTCCACAATATCTCATGTATGCATATCCAAGTGTAGGTTGTTCCCCTACAAGAATGCCTCTTTCTACTTCCAGCTGCTCTCCTACATATGTCATCTTTCCCAGCTTCCATCTATTTAATATCTTCTCATTCTGCCTCTTGGTCTCAAATCAGATTGTACCTTCTCTTTGCAGTCTTTAATGATGTTTAAAGTAGATCAAAAAGTTCCTAGGATTCCCACCTATCTAGTTTAAAAGCATCAGTCCAATAAAAATTAATCATTAAAAGCTAAAATAAACATGTTAGAATGTAATTCTTGTCAATAATATTTCACATCATGCCTCATATTTTTGTCATTTCACAGTTTTTTATGAAATATTATTAAAAACAGCTTTGCAACTGTAGATACTGTATGTCCTATAATCCCAATGGCTTTGTTTCTCCTATCATCATAAACATTTCCTGAAAGTAGTGTATGATTTGTGTGTACAATTGTCTGGCTGTGGGAATCTAAGTTCTCTGATCACAGAAATAGATGCTTTTCATCTTTGGATTCCTACTGCTAAAACAGTCACTAAATACATATATTTTGGGTGAAGATATTAGTTAATGAGGGATATACATATATGTGTATATATATGTATATATATATATATTTCATCTATATAAATTTTCATAAAATATAAACTATTTATTGTTCACAATAGTAAGCAATTATGTGTCACAAAAGCACCTTGGGTTGTAGACGATGGCTGTCCCTAGCAGAGACCAATAGCATTCAAGATAAGTGTGTTTAGTGTTATAATAATAACATCTCTTATTATTTCAATTACATCTGATTTATTTTAATAAAATATTATAATGACTTGAATGCATTAAATCAGCAATGTTTGTGAAAAGAAAGGACATTTTTGTTGAAAGTTTGTGTGTTTATGTTTTCATCCTTTTTAACCTTGGGGCAGAATTTTATAATTATTTGCTTTGCAAATGGAAGAGAATTCTATACTTTTTAATATAACTATTTATATTTTAAGATGAAAAAGTCGCAAATCTTATATGTAAAAATGTTCACAAACCCCAAACCATTTCTTTCTATAAAATGTAATTTGTCTAAGGATTCAACAAATATTTATTGAAGTGATGATGTGCCACTCTTCCAACTCCTAAGTACATTTTATGAAAATTATGAAGATAATAAAAACATTGATCTTATACATTTAAATAGTATCCTATCTAATAAAGATGTAATATGCAAATTGACTATCACTCCAACACACAAGATGGTCACCCCCATGTGGTCAAAGATAGCTGTCCCCATGTGGACACAAGATGGCCGCCACAAGATGGCCAGCAGGGGAGGGCAGTTGTGGGCAATCAGGCCAGCAGGGGAGGGCAGATGGGGGAACTAGGCCTGAAAAGGAGAGTAGTGAGGGTGATCAGGCCTTCAGGGGAGGGCAGTTGGGAGGAACAGGCTTACAAGGAAAGGCATTTGGGGGCACCAGGCCTGTAGAGGAAGGTAGTTGGGAGGAAAAAGCCTGTAGGGGAGGGCAGTTAGGGGTGACCAAGCTGTCAGGAGAGGGCGGTTAGGGGCAATCTGGCTGGCAGGGGAACACTTAAGTGTCAATCAGGCTGGCAGTAGAGTGGTTATGGGTGATCAGACTGGCAAGCAGAAGCAGTTAGGGACAATCAGGCAGGCAGGTAGGTGAGCAGTTGGGAGCCAGCAGTCGGACATTCCTCCAAGAGATCCCAGATTGGAGAGGGTGCAGGCTGGGCTAAGGGACCCCAACCCCCCTCCCCATACATGAATTTCATGTACCAGGCCTCTAGTATTTTAGGAAAAGGTTTTTAGTTGTTGTTGTTTGTTTTTTAGCATTTTTTTATATCAACTTATATGCTAGACCCAAAAACTAAATATAATTAACTTATATAGTCTATATCTCTAAGTAATATATAAATAATGTTAAATCTATAATTTCTAAGGCTCATTTACTAGGTATGTGACATAGTCATTTTTATAATAATATCCTCTTATAGAAAGAATAGGTGACTCACTTAGCATTTTCCTGACCTACTTTAAGAAATCAGGGCTGCTGGTTACTGTAGTCCATGTCCAGTAGAATTATAAAGCTAGAACAGCCCTAAGTGGCACAAAATTGCTGCAACATACATTGTTGTTTTCATACTCAGTCCTCCATTTGCCTTTTAAAATGAAGTGAATGTGACAAGCTGGAAGCCACATCCAGGAAAATCACTAGGGTTCACACAGAAGCTCTGAGCATCAGCATGGCTGTCCCGTTGCTGTGGGTGAGGCCCCTGGGAAAGTGTGGTGGAAATTTTCCCACCCACAGCTCTGGGATGTCAACTTCAGATCCCGGCTGACATGCCTGCTGGTATCTAGGCCTGTGACAAATCTGATTTATGTGGGTGTTCCGCCTCGGCTTCCAGAAAGGAATTGCTGATGTGGCGACATATTCGTCACTGCACCACTAGAACGGTTTCTTCTGCTGGTGGCGGAACCTCAGTGAGGCAGGGCTATAAATTTCTTTCAGAACCAGTCATGTTTCCATTCTGTGTGAAGACTCTGGTAGGTCCTTGGTCAAGCAAATCCCCCCGACATCCATTTTCTCAAAGTCAGGATGTCTGGCTAGACAACAATTTAGCTAATTAAGGAAAACGTTTCACAAAATGTGATGGAGGGAGGGAAGAGTGGGGTGGGCTGTGCCAGGAAACACTGGGGCTTGCAGTTTTATAATTTAAGGAAAATTAGAATTGAAATGTATCATTTAGTGCTATTGTGCCTAATAACATCAAAAACAGTGCTGTGCTCTTTTCTCCCTTTAAATCCAATGACTGTACAACACATACTGCTTTCTCCTCCTGAGTAACTTCTCTCAAAGAAATAGTTTTATTTGTGGTGTTTTCTTTCAGAGTCCAGGGTTGCCTTTAGATCCCTGGGAGTTAAATGCTCAATCACTAGAATGGTTTCTTGTTTGTTTTTCTGAATCTCATGGTTCCTTTTTCTTCATGCCATTAACTGAACTGAATCTCCCACCTCATTACAGCTGTGCCTGCTAGTGTCTGCTCCACAGAATACTTCCCTTGCCTCCCTCCTCCAACCCACCCATCTGTCTAGGCTAATGAAAAATTTATTCTTAACATTTCTCATGCCCAGCCAGTGTGGCTCAGTGGTTGAACATTGACCTATAAACCAGGAGGTCAGGGTTTGATTCTCAGTCAGGGCACATGACTGGTTTGCAGGCTGGATCCCGAGTGTGAGGACCTGCAGGCGACAGCCAGTAAATGATTTCATCTCATCACTGACGTTTCTATCACTCTCTCTCTTTTCCATCCTCTTTGAAATCAATAAAATATATTTTTTAAAAGTTTCTCTTTTTTGGCCAACATTTTACACTAAACTAATAAAGAAAAGTAGTAATAATACCATCAGAAACACTTTGCTTGTTCTTTGCAGCTGGTAAACTGCATATACATAATAATGGTTACCATTAAATTGACATATTCTAGCATAGTCTTGTAATGCTACCTTTGCCCTCACACTCAACTACTATCTGTTCTTTAGATTTTAAATCAAAATACATTTAAAATTGAGAAAGTTGTCTCAGAGGTGTGAAAAGTTTTGTGTATTTTCTTCTTTTTTAGCTACAAAGTATAACTAAATTTCCTTTCAGTGAAGGAATTGTAGACACACTATAATGATCATGTTTTCTTTATCTAGGCCAGTGGTAAGCATACCGCAGTTCAGGAGCCACATGCAGCTCCCGAGCCGTGGTTTGCCATTCTGTTGACTAATGAATTTGCTCACCACTGATCTAGGCAAATATCCATTAAGTCTGACCATTTAAAGAAATTACCATGTGCCACTTTTCATATTTAACTGAATGATAAAAGTTTCCTTTTGGCCAATAAAGATTAATATTATTTTATTCATATGTTTAAAAAGCTGTTTTAAATGTCTTAATTTGATCAGACGTTTTAAAAAAGAAATAAAATGCTGTTATTCTCCATTTTAGCATTATTTCATCCTAATATTAGTAATTTGTTCTTATGGATAAATAAGCTAGCAGAGCATGTAAATACTAAATATATTGTTGGAGTTGTTAAAAATATTTTATAAAACAGATACATCATGACTTTATTAACAATTATCAATACCTTGATTTTCCAAACAATATTGTTCATTATCCAGTCCTACATGGATATAAGTATGACTTACCCAAATAAGAATTGGAATATTTCTCTCAGGTATCATGCTATAAGGTACAACACTCAGCTGGTTACTCTGCTCTGATTCCAGCTTAATTATTACAATTTTACATTTAGTAAAGATGATTATTATGCTTCCTCTTAATCTATTCATATAGGTTACTAAATTGTTTGTTACAAATATTATAATAAAAAGGGATTATTTGAAAACAACCAAACCTATGCTATGAAATGTATAATGTACTTTTAAAAATCTGAAATGACATAGAAACATGCAACAGATTGAAGTATTTCAGAGGGATGGTGGAGGGGGCAGAAAGAGATTAGCCAAATAACTTACATGTATGTATATATATATATATATATATATATATATATATATATATATATATCCCTCTTGCAATCTGGGACCATTGGCTCCTGACTGCTCACTGGTCTGCCTGCTTGACTGCCCCTAACTGCCTCTGCCTTGCCCTGCACCTGGGACCCGGTCTTCCCTCCCTCTGGCCAGAAATAGGCACGCAGGACCCAGGCAAACTTCACCCAGGCCGGCGGCAGCCATGGGGACTGTGGTGGGCAGCTTTGCCAAGGCTGCAGCAGAAGGCACCCAGGACCACAGGGCATGTGTCTGGTCCCTTTCCTGGGCCGCAGGTGCAGGCTCAGCTCCTGGCACCCAGGACCGCAGGCCGGGCAGCTTGTTCCTCTCCCAGGCCTCAGCACCAGCTGCTGGTGCCCAGGACTGTGGGGCAGGTGGCTTGTCCCTCTCTGGGTCCAGAGGTGCAGGTGCAGCTGCTGGCACTCAGGACCCTGGAACAGGTGGCTTGTCCCTCTCCCAGGCTGAAGCCTGGATTGACCTCATTCCTCTCTTCCCAGTGTTGAGTGTCTAAGCTATTATGGTGTGATGGGATGAAGGCATGATGACTATTTACATATTAGCTCTTTATTATATAAGATTTTAACTTGTCACAGTCTATCTTCATGTGGATATTATATCACTTAACATCTTGTATAGAATGTTCACTGTAACATAATTTTATTCTCCCCAGGCAATCTTCGTGCTATTGTTGTCATGTATTTTACTTTCATAGATGTTGTAAAATTAATATCACATTATTATTTGTTTAAATAGTTAATTATCTTTAAATATATTTAAATAATAAGAAACTTCTATTATATTTTTTCCTATGCATTTACTGTCTTTGGTGTTTTCCATTTGTTGGCATAGATCATTATTTGTATCTGGAAAAATTTTATCTCTGCTTGCAGGACTTCTTTTAACATTTCTTACACTACAAATCTGCTAGTCATTAAAAAAATCAATCTTTTATACATGAAAAATATATTTTAACTATTTTTAAAAATATTTTCACTCAGTCTAGAATTATAAATTGAGAGGATTTCCCCCCCCCCATTGTGAGTACTTTAATGATGTTGCTCTACTATCTTCTCCCTTACACTGTTTCTGATGAGAAATCTTTTGTAATCCTTATGTTTATTCCTGTGTAGAGTGTGTCTCTTTTCTTCTGACTACTTAAAAAATTTTTCTTTTTATCATTGGTGTTAAGCAATATGATTTTTGTGTGTCTTGATGTAGCTTTCTTTATGTTCTGTGCTTGCTATACACTGAGCTTCTTTGATCTGTGGGTTTATATTTTTTACTATATTTTAATAAAATTGGAAAGTTTAAATCATTCTTTCTTCAGTTGATTATATATATATATATATATATATATGTAAGTAGGGGACTCTAGAGGGAGCTGGGGAGGAAAAGGAGTGAACCAAATCGTAGGTTCTGGACCTGGACAGGCGATTGAGTCTGGGAGGCCAGCAGGGCCATCCCTGCAGTGGCCAGTTCATGACCAGCTGCCTGAGATTGCCTCATTCTTGGGCTGGGGGGGCCTCAGGGATCTGCTCCATGCTGCCCACTGGGGATGTGCATAGCTTATGGGGAAGGCACAGCCTGAGGAGTCAGAGCCTTGATCCCGCACAGTAACCAGATCCCGGCATTGGGAATGTGGCCACTTCTCTGCACCCTGAGGCGCCGACTGTTGCATCCCCGAAGCAGTCATGGTGCCTTCTTCTATCAAGGTCCCCCAAGCTCACAGTGATGGAGGTGTGCTGTCATAGGTTTGGGTGAACAGAAAATGGAAGAAGATCCATGATAGCAGGCACCAGGTGCTGGCTGGGGGTCATGTGGGTTTGTGTGAACCACTCACAGTCACAGCTTTGGAAGTCTCTTTCTTAGTTTCTCAGAGAGTTTGATGGTGAGGAAATGCAGGTCTCATCCTGCTTTGCGGTTTCCATGGGAGACCTCGCCATTGCGGGTGTCAGAGGGGTTGACAGGGAGTGCCTGTGGCAGAGAGACACCCTTCTCCTATAACCTCTTTGCAGGTAGACTTGTTGCTGAATCCCTGCTGGTCCACAGAGTTCTCTGAGCAGCTGTCCATCTTCTGCGGGAAGAAAGTTGTGTGCTTGTGCACAGTCACTGCCCAGTCCTGGGCTGGAACACTGGACGTGTTTTCCAACTGAGTTTGCAGAGGTTGGACAATCGTTGTCCAGAATTCCCTTGTTTAATAAAGAAAGTTAAGTTCTCATTGAGGTCCCTGGTTAGAAAGGGAGGGGGTTGAGGAGAGGAGGATGAACCTACCTGCCTCTTCCCTGCCCCCCCGGAATGCACGAAGCCTGAGGCATGATCTCCAGCCTAATCACCTGCCCCAGGAGGCTCCTTCCAGAGAGACAGTGAAGGCTGGGCTCTGCTCCTGTGCCCTGGTGGGTCTGAAAAGCAGGAGGCAGAGCCATGCTCTCACTGGGTCTTGGGGAAGCAACCTCCTGGTTGTCGACAGAGATGGCAGCCCTGGGGTCTGACCGCTGGTCAGTGGTTGGAACCACATGTAGGAACCGCCATGCACTCATGCCCCTGGGAGGCAGATACAGTGGGCAAATCATCGGACCTCATTGCCCAGGTGAGGACACCAGCAACGTGCCCCCACCCACGGTTCCTTGGTGCCTGTGCATGTATAAGCTGCCCATAGGCCTGCCATCTTTGTTGGGTTAATTTGCAGAACTCACTCCTGATTGGCTGTGGGCATAGTGGTGGTATGGTCAATTTATATGTTTGTCTATTATTAGGTAAGATATACAGTATATATATATATATATATATATATATATATATATATAATATTTGTATGTGTGTGTGTGTGTATATATATATATATATATATATATATATATATATGGCATTGTAATATGTGGGTAATGGCTCCTCATTGTGCTTATAATGTGCATTTCTTGATAACTAATAATGTTGATTATCTTTCTGCACACTTATTTGTTATCCTTGTATATTCTCTAGTGGTGCCTGTTCTGATCTTTGGACCATTTTAAAACTGTTTTGTTGTTGTTTTTATTGTGGAATTTCAAGGATCTTAATATATTCTGAATATTTGATTTTCAAAAATTTCTCCAAGTTAGAAATGTGGTTTTATTAGTTTAAGAGTGTCATTTCCATAGCAAAATACATGGATTTTAACTTCATAAAGTTCAACTTATTTTATTCTTTATTTTATGTATTATATTTTTGGTGTTTAATATAAACTAATTATTAAACCTAAGTCATATAAAATGTTCTTCAGTATTTTATTTTGAATATTTTATGGTTTTATGTTTTACATTTATGTGCATGGTCCAATTTGAGTTAACTTTTGATAAGGTGAAAGGTATGAGTCAAACTCATTTAAATATATATATATATATATATATATATATATATATATAGATGTCTAGTACTATTTGTTCAAACAGATATTTTTTTTTCTTTACTGATTTGATTTTGCAAAATTGATAAGCTTTGCATTGATCAATTTCTGGGCTCTCTATTGTGTTCCATTGAACTGTCTACCCTTATGGTAAGTCATCATATCATGTAGTAATAGTTTTCTAAATTTGCTTTTTTAGAATTGTTTTGACCCTTCTAGTTACTCTGATGTTCAGTATACTAGTAAGTTTTCCATTAAGTTTGTCTATGTCTACAAAATGTTTGCTTGAAAGTTGAATGGGATTATATTAACTTTATATATTAAATTGAGACTTGTGATCTTAACAATATCTGTTCTTCCATGAATGAATGGTATATCTTTTCATTTATTTAGATCTTATTTGATCTCTTCTATCAGTTTTATACTTTTCTGTCTATATATCTGGCACATATTTTGTTGATTGCTGATGCAAATGCAAAATGTTACAGCTACTGTGAAAAATCCTTTGGCAATCTTACCTAATATTAGATAAACATGTAAATTGATCGTACCTCCGCTATGCCAATAGCCAATCAGAGTGAGTATGCAAATTAACCCAACAAAGATGTTGGTTAATTTGCATACATAGGTGCCAAGCACCTGGGTCCAGGGCATGGGCCCTCAGCAGCTTCAGAAGGCCCTGAGCCAAGAGACTCCTGGCAGGGCCAAGCCTGAGATCAGAGCCACCTACCAGCCAGAGGCTTTCAGCATGGGCAGGCCTTGGGCAAGAGAGGAGCTGGTGATCAGCAGGAGCTGGGGGTCCCCTACCTTGGTCCTGAGCCTTTTAGGCCTGGACAGGGGTGGAGCTAGTGATCAGAGGGAGCTGGAGTTCCCCTGCCCAGGCCTAAATCTTTGGCCAGAGGCTTTAGGCCTGGCAAGGTCCAGCAGGGGATTGGTGTGAACTACAGAGGAAACATCTTTCCTAACTGCTCATTGGCTAAGCTTCCAGTATTCTACTGGTAATATTCTTAGTAACTTGGGTAATAAGAATCCAAAAAGGTAATCTAGGGTTTTTCCACCACACTTCTGGGGGGAAAAAATCAAAGGTCTACTGCTAGAGGGCTAAGAAATGTCATATCCTGCCCTGGCCAGTTTTGCTCAGTGGATAATGCCTTGCCTGCCTACCACAGGATCTGGGTTCAGTTCTGATCAAGGGCATGTACCTAGGTTGCTGGCTCCTCCCTGGCTGGGGCCCCAGGTCAGGGCTCATGCAAGAGGCAACCAATCAAAGTGTTCCTCTCAATTTGATGTTTCTCTCTGTCTTTCCCTTTCTCTTCCACATTCTCTAAAAGTCAATGGAAACATAACCTCAGGTGAGGATAAAAAAGAAAGAAAGAAAGAAATGACATATCTGCCCTAACTGGTTTGATCAACCAGCAGACTCCAGGATCCTAGGTTTGATTCCGGTCAAGGGCACATGCCCAGTAGGGAGTGTGCAAGAGGCAGCTTAATCATTTTTCTCTCATTGATGCTTCTAACTTTCTATCTCTCTCCTTTCCTCTCTGTAAAAAAATCAATAAAATATATTAAAAAAAGAAATGTCATATCCTATGAAGGACACATCTTGAAAATGCCTAAAGAGAGTTATCATTTTTTCATGGTGAAGGAACTGGAGTCCATTTTGATGAAAACACCTTGGTGACTGTGGTGACTGGCAGTGACTGCAGCAGCGGGGTGATGGGACTGGTGCCTTCCCCTGATTAGCCTAGTAGGCTCCCACAAAGAGGGGCCAGACTGCAGCTTATACCTGCTCCCTCTGGGGAGCAAGCCTAAGCCATCCATAGGACATTCCCTGAGGGCTCCCAGTATGTGACAGGGGGTAGGTTGGGCTATTGTATAAAAGACTAAGCCACTGAACAACCTAATCACCTGTCAACTGGTGGCTATGATGTGCACTAACTACCAGGGGGCAGACTCTCAACACAGGAGCTTCCCCTGGTAGTCAGTGCACTCTCACAGTGGGAGAGCTGCTCAGCTGACCAATGGGCACCAGGCACAAGGCTCATGAATGGCGAGAACCCCTGTGGTGGCATGAGCCTCTCCTGATCTGGATTGACTGGATGAGAGCCAGCTGAGGGACCCCACAAGTGCACAAATCTATGCACTGGGACTTTAGTTTATTATAAAGTTAAACATGTCCTAATTATACGTTAAACATGTCCTAATTATACAAACTGGCAATCCCGTTCCTATTTATTCAATGAGTTCAAAACATGTCCTTCAATTTATAATCCCACCAATAGTGCATGAGGATTCCCTAATCTTCACCAACACTTGCTATTTTATGTCTTTTAGATAATGACCATGTTTACAGGTGTGAAGTAATATCTCATTGTGGTTTTGATTTGCATTTACCTGATGACTGGTGATATTGAGCACCTTTATATGTCTATTGGCCACCTGAATGCTTTCTTTGACATATAGGTCCTCTTGGTGTTCAAGTCTTCTTCCGACTTTTTAATTGGACTGCTTGTTTCTAAAATTTAGATGTATAAGATCTTTATGTATTTTGAATAAGAACTCCAAAACCAGTATGGAATTTCCTTAAGAAAATTTAAAATAGAGCTCCATAAAACTCAGCAATCCCACTTCTGGGTATCTATCTGAAGAAAACAAAAACATTGATTTGAAAAAATATATTCACCCACTAAGTTCATGATGGCCAAAAAGTAGAAGAAAACTGTATTTACTAAGATAACGAATACATAATGTATACATATAATAGAATATCATTCAATATTAGAGGCCTGATGCACAATATTCCTGCAAGAGTCGGTCTTTCTTCCAACAGCTGCCAACACCAGCTTCCTTTTGTCACCTGGGACCTGGGCTTCCCTCACAGTCCCAACTTCATCTGGAAGATTATCTGGAAGGTCATTCAGTCTAATTAGCATATTGTACTTTTATTATTATATATTAGCCATAAAAATAATGAAGCCTTGCCATTTGTGACAACATGGATGGATCTATTATGCTAAGTGAAATAAGTCAAACAGAGAAAGCCCAATACTGTATTATTTCAGTTATATGTGAAATCTAAAAGGAGTCATGGTTTGAAAATGCAAAGGGCAATGAGAAATACAAACCTCTAGCTATAAAAAATTAATTGGAACATAATGTACATCATAGGAAAAATAGTCAATATTATCATCATAATTTTGTATGTTGACATATGTTACTATACTTATTTTGATGATCACATCATACAGTATACAAATGTTGAATCACTATATTGTAGCCTGAAACTAATATAAAATTATCTGTCAACCATACTTTAATTAAGAAAAAAAAAGAAAACATGTTCTCAGCAAATTCTCTATGGGAATGTTTATAACAGCTTTTTTATATATATAATTATTAAAAACTAGAAAAATCCAAGCTGTCTTCCACCTATGGATGCATGAACAAATGGTATATCCATATAATGAAATGTTACTTAGTAGTAAAAGGAATGAAGAAGTGACTCACACAGCGGGAAGAAATTGCTAAGTACAAAAATGGCAGATCCAAAAGACATCATATTGTATGGTTCAACTTATTTGACCCTCTAAAAAGATTTAGGAAAGTAGAGTATTAGTTGCCAAGGGCTGGTGTGCAGGAGAGAAGTTTCCTATATATGATGAGCACAGTGCATATTTAGGGTGATGTGACAGTGTTGTAAGGAAGTGGTGGATACATGCATCTACCTGGTATGCATTTATCAAAACCTATAGAACCTACACACAAAATGAAACTTTAATGTATTCAAATTTTAAGGAAATCAGTCAGTATGTTGGTGGATCCCAAGATGCAATGCAGACACTAATGATACATCCAAAAGCAAATGTATGGCATGATCTCACTGAAGAAGATGAGGATAAATAAACTTAAATAAGTAACTTTAAAATACTGAGTTGTAAATGTATACTGTATACATTGGTAAATGTATAGTTATTTTTTGTCTGTAAGGCCACAGACAAAAAATAACTATGTAAAATAAACATGATATTCCAGTTGATAAATTTATTCTCACAGGTCCATGAGTTAGAAATTTGAAAACACTTTTACATATCTACTAGGTTTGATGGAAATAAACTGTAACCAAGGGGATCTGGGTTTCTCATTGTCAGATTTACAAGGAAGAAAGGGGGAAGATGGCAGAAACCTGTGGGTTCAAGTAGAGTTGGAGATTTAAGTGTAAACACATGCTTATTTCAATATAGATACATCTTAAATAGATGGTGATAGATAAAGTACATAAATAAATGTAGATATATGTATATCTTGGAAATAGATTATAATGTAGATATATGTATATTTGGGAAGTAGAATAGAAATATACATATGAAACTCTTCCCATTTGAATGGCATAGGATTAGTGAAACCTCAATAGCAAATAGCACACCTAGCATTTAGATCTCAGTTTCTAAATATTAGTCTCTAATGAAAGGAAACAGGGGTCATTGGAGAAATGACTAATTCTATGGATTTGATAGAGAAAATATAAAATTAACCTAAACCCTCTTGCAGTGACAATAACTGATAAAATTTAAAAAATAAAGATGAGTCATATAAAAAAAGAAGCTCTTTCAATTTGAAAGAGTTTCTCCAGTAGTAGCCAAACTTGAACAATTTGAGCAAGAAATCAAATAATGATAGTAAAAGATTATAACCCAAGGATAACATAAATATCCACGAATATATCCTAATATAAAAGAGTGATTGAATGAATAAATAAATTAGGGAACAGCAACAAATATTTCAGAAGAATTCAAAATAATAAATGTAGAATGAGAAACTGCACAGAATAAAAAAGACTAGAGAGATGTGAAGGCTAGATAGAATGTGATAACTGGATAGGATTCTGAAACAGGAAAATCAAATGTAATCTGAAAAAGAATTACAGTTTAATTAGTATTTTTGTACCATGTTTGTTCCTTTATTTTTGATAAATACACTATACAATGTTATCATCAGGGGAGGGTGAAGAAAAGGTACAAAGGAATTTGCTGCATAGTCTTTATATCTTTTTTGCAAATATAAAATTACTTCAAAATAAAACATCTGTGGAATGATTTTCTGCTCATTCAGAATCACTCATCTGCCATGAGAGAATGGCTGGGGAAGTGATTCTCCTACATTTGGTTCTGTCCTCTGGCTTCATTGTCCCACTGGTTTTGCTCTATCTGTTCGCTAAGTTTTATGACACTTATCAGAATCATCAGTTCTCTGAGGGGGAAATACTTCCTTAAAACGGCAAATTATTACTTCATTCATTTTCACAGGTATTTTATAGAGTAGATATTGCCTATAATACTATTAATTCACAGATAAATAACAATTATATTATATGATGCTTGGATTTAGGTCTGAAATATGCATGGAGGTGCCATTAGGGGCTGTGTCTGCAGAAGCCTTGAGGCCTGAGAGGACATGGTGCATTTTCCAGACTTGAGGTAGTTTGATGACAAGGAAGTGTAGTGTGCATATCACTGTGCCAAAGAAGTGTCTGGGAAAGAGGGCATGGCTAGATCTCAGAGAAGCTGGAAGCCAAACTCTGCAAGTAAGTTTTTTATAACACATAAAATGAGAAGCCATTCACAGACTATAAGTAAGGAGATAAACCAGAAGCATATATTAGATAAATCCTGCTGGCAGGGCAAAGAATGATTTGCAGAAAAGCGATTTAGGAGGACTGAATGTGTGGCCTGCATAATTAAATGAAAAGTTGAAATTTAAAGTAACCCAAGTTATATCATAGCAAGGGCATGTCTAAAGGTGCATACTAAAAGTAATAATTTTATACATACAAATATGAAATTTATAATGCAAACAGTACATAAACAAAATTGAGATATAAACCAGAAATATAATTGCCAGACATGTGACTTTTATTTTTAATTTGCTTAAATGCATGAAAATAAATGAGTATACTAAAAGAAAAATGAACAAAGATCATGGACTGGATATTATGGATGGAATTGAGTTCCTCCAAAATTTATGTGTTGAAGTCTTTATACCCAGAATCTAAGAATGTGATCTTGTTTGAAGATAGGCTTTGTAGATGATCAGGTTAAGATGAAATCATTAAAGTAACCCTAATATAACCAACCTTATATAATAAAAGGTTAATATGCATATTATCCCCTTGACTGGGAGTTCAACTGGGAATTCAACTGGGATTTCAACCAGAGGGTAGGTCTGGCCTGCTGTCTGCCTGTGGCCCCTTCTATGGCCCTTCCTGCTGGCTGGCCCTACCCCTACCCCCGATCGTCTCCCCACTTAGAATGGGGGCAGGACTGGCAGCCAACGGCCCAAGGCTCCTCATCCTGGCCAGCCCTGTCTGATTGGCCCCAAATGGGTGGGCTGGTCAGACCCCATGCATGCATGAATTCGTGCATTGGGCCTCTAGTATCCTTATAAAAAGGGAACATTTGGACATAGAGACCAATGTACAGAGGGAAGACAATGTGAATATAAAGGATGTACGCCATGTGTAGACTAGAGCTACTAGTATTCTGCTGCAAACCAAGGGACTACCAGAAGCTAGGGGAGAGACTCAGGGTCCATTCTTCCTTAGCTTCTTCAGAGGGAACACGACTCCACTGACCCATTGATCCTGAACTTCTAGCCTCCATAACTGTGAGACATTAAGTTGCAGTTATTTAAGCCATCTAGTTTGTGATAGTTTGCAAACTCAGCCTTAGCAAACTGAACACTGAGTTTACAAAGAGGGAGAGAGAGAGAGAGAGAGAGAGAGAGAGAGAGAGAGAGAGAGAGAGAGAGAGAGAGAGAGGGAAATACAATTGACATGCAAAATAGGGAAACATATTTTCATCTACTTGCTATTAAAGAAATTCAAATATTGCCCTGGATAATTTGCAACACTGGTTAGAGTGTCAGCCACTGGACCAAAGGGACTCAGGTTCAATTCCTGGTCAAAGTTGTGTACCTGGGTTGCAGGTTCTATCCCAGCCCCTGTTGGAGCATCTACTATATGTACTAGTATTTCCTCAGGTGAGGAATAACAAAAAAATAGAATTATAGTGTGTTAAAGGGGCACTTTTTAAAACTGACAGTGGAATAGACTTAATACGTATAAAGATACAATTAATGTATTATAATTATAATGATTGAATAGAAACATGGCAAATTATATCAAGTCTTCATATGCATACCCTTGGATAGATTAATTCCATTCTTAAAAAAATTATTTCCTTTCTGTATTAAATAATAGCTTCCCAGTGCTGAGAAGAAAAGGGTGATAGTGAAGGACTGGTGAATATTTGGGGTGAGATGCAGAGGGAATAAAATTTAGTTGTGTAGTAAGGAATGCACTCTATTTTCAGGTGACATGTAAGCAGAAACCTGTATGAGAAGCCTAAGTCAGCTCTATGGGAAGTTCTGAGAAAAGAGACACCTCCAGTCAATGGGATGAATTAAGGCAAGGAGCCAAAGTGGGAGCACACTATTCTGTGTTATGGAAAGTGATGTGTGAGGACTAAGAGAACCACACAGTTGTGTTACCATCCAATGGCATTAAAGCACGCATGCGCACACTGGGAGGGACTATACTTAATCTCCCTTGAGGATGGAAACTGCCTGAGTTTTGAGAAGAGATTGAGCAGAGCCATTGACTTTCCTCGAAGCAATTAACAAAGCGTCACAGAGGATGTATGTAATTTCTGATTGTTTTCAAATAATTGGTAAAAATTACCCCAGTGAAATAGAAGGAACTATTTCAGACAGAATAAACCATGCCTGGAGTAAATCATTCTGGAAGCTGCAAGAATTGTTTTGTTGTTGTTGTTGTTGTTGTTTTTATAATGGAAAAAAAAGAGAAAAGTGGCTGGAAAAAGACTGTAGAGGAAAGAAAGAGAATTTGCATTTGATATGTATTTGTGAGACCAACTTGTGAATGAGATTAAATGTATTGATAATGAAATATTAAAAGATGGGCATGAATGTAATGTGGACATTACTTTCCAGTCACAATGTTTTTAATAAATTTTTTAATTAAATTTAGGAATCAGTATTGCTCCTGATAGGTCTTTGATACAGGTTCCTCTTACATAAAAAAAGAGTAATATATTATACCTAAATTTTAAAAGGAAAAGCACAAGTCACTGGGGTGAGATTTTATTTTAGGTATTTTTTTTCATATATCCCTGACTTCTTGCTTTCTCTCAAATGACTACACTTAGTGATAAAATATAGTATTGCATCATTTTTAGAAATTAAAATGCTCTTCCAACAATACTACTTTTTAAAAACATTTTCCTATTGTTACTGTTAGCCCTTAAAATAATCATAATGAATACATTCCAATAACAATGGGGTCTCTGGTGACATTTATGGGTGCTGATGTCACTTTTTGCTTAAAATTTCACTACATAAAATAATAATAATATTAAACATTTATACATCATTTAATAAGTGGTATTCACTATTTTAAGCACCTTTTTGTATTTATTTTTAATTTAATGCTTTTCAGAAACTCTATGAGGTATTGTTATCGTTATAATTAGCTAGTTAATATAAACAAAGGAAAAAACAAAAGGAAGTCAGACATTGTAACCATGGTCACATATGAAGCTTCATCAGGACGCTACAGTTCACATGTTGTACCTCCAAGGGTATTAATGCCCCTTCTCCCCCCAGCTGATACTGGCTTGTTAGGGGGAGAAAGAGGAGATAAACACCTGCCAGTAGAAGTCTGGGTGGTGGAGGGCAGGAGCTTGCCTGTCAGTTTAACCTGGAAAAGAATGGATTGGCTAGGGGGTGGGCCCATCAGAAATTAGCAAAATCTTGGAAGGACAATTGGTTAGTTTGAAGAAGCTTTTGGTTAAAATCCCCAGACAAATAATTTCCTCTCTCTTATTCTCTCTTGCTCCTTAACCTGTATTCCCAACCTGCTCTCCCCCGTGTGTTCCTGCAGTTCTCTTTCCTAGCCACGTGGTCTTAGCAGCCTCATGTTCTGTGGACGTGTGGACTCCACACACTGGGTGCTGGACTGGACTGGATTTTAATAAGCTGCAGTGGGCCTAGACCGGTTTGGCTCAGTGGATAAAGCGTGGAACTGCAAACTGAAGGGTCCCAGGTTCCATTCTGGTCAAGGGCATGTACCTTGGCTGCGGGCACATCCCCAGTAGGGGGCTTGCAAGAGGCAGCTGATCGATGTTTCTGACTTTCTATCCCTCTCCCTTCTGCTCTGTAAAAAATCAATAAAATATATTTTAAAAAAATAATAAGCTGCAGTGGTCTTTATGCTTGCTGCAGAGATGATTGGACTTTACCAGTAAACTGGGATGAAGTTTTTTACAGTATGCTAGAATACAAAAAACCCACATAAATTTATAGGTTCTTTTGAATGAATTAAACAACAAACCTTACGTGTAATTGAAAACCAGCACAGGGGGAAAATGCAATAATAACTAGTGCTTTCAGTGTAGGTAGCTAGTTATTAGTATGAAGAAGAAAGCAAAAGGGAACTAAATAATCTTAATAAACTGGGAAACAGAAGTCAGTAAAAGAGCAGAATTCTAACTAGTTTATTGGTAAACAGACTAAGTCACACACCCCAGAGATCTGCAGCCACAGAGACTTAACTCTCAAAACTGGACTGAAAATCTCCCCAAGGATTCCAAAAGCCCTACCACAGGGAGAGGAGGAAATTCCTCTGCTCAGCAGCACAAAAATAGGAACTAAATGATGTAATGAAACGTTTGGACATGGGCAATGAGAGTAAGGATGATGAAACAGAGGGTCAGGGTCTAGCCTGGGAACAATCAAAAGGTAATCAATTGGATAGAGGATATGAAATCCCAACAGAATTTATTGGGAGGAGGGCCTAATCCAGCCTAGGGGGAAAGTTAGGAATCTCAGTTGGAAAGTTTGAATGGGCCTTTGTTCTTTTCCCCGACCAAGAAGATATATGGATTAACAGGAGCCTCGTGGCAGTGTTACAGAGCCTGTCTGTCTAAGCTCTCCATCTCCAGAGTGCATTAATTCCCCTTAACTCACCATAAAATCTTGCCCTCACATTTAAACTTCTCCACACATGTGTCTTTGAAAATCTTTTTTCACATTGCCACAAAAGAACCTGTAACTCTCTCTAGCTAGATGGCAATAGATTCCAGCGCTTAACCCCTCTGGGCTCTAGGATGGTCATCCCTCACTTCCCCATTTTCTAAGTTTTTCCTGGAGTCTTTCTTTTGAGTAAGCTTTATTATCTTCAAATCAATGAACCAAATATTAATAAGATTTTATCAATGCTCTAGAAATTTTTATAGATCCAAAGAAGTAAAAATATATTCTTTACTAATATAATTTTATAATTAAGTGAAAAAATAATATAGATTATTATAATTTAACTATGGTAAAGTAGGGTACAACAAATGCTGAAAAAGTACAGGTGTTCTACTCTATAATTGTAATAAAGTTGGAGGCATCACTCCTACTGTGTGATTAAGAAAGTTTTCAATAAAGTGAGAGAGAGAAGAAAGTGTTGTATGCAATTATACCTTCATCATGTAAGGGGCAGAAATATACTATTGGAGACCAGGTACAATAATAAGAACTAGAGATCTGGTACACAAAATTTGTGCACACAGGAGGGGGTAGGGGGCTGTCCCTCAGCCTGACCTGTGCCTTCTCACAGTCCAGGAGCTTTTAGGTCATGTCCTACTGATGAACATCCTTAACACTGACACTACATTCAACAGCCATAAGCCCAGCTTCTGGCTGAGCTGCACTCTCTCTGTGGGAGTACACTGACCATCAGGGGCAGTTCATGCATTGAGCATCTGCCCCCTGGTAGTCAGTGCGTGTTATAGTGACCCTGGTTCCACTGTTTGGTCAATTTGTATATTAACCTTTTATTATATAGGATATTAATCATGCTCTGTAAACCATGATGATTCTGTTCATATTAGAGAAAGCACATTATAACCTGGTTGAGAGTTGTTATGCCCTGGGACGTGGGTGCTAACATCAGAATGCAGTCCATCCTCCTGTTTATCATTATGGAAAGATTTATGAATTCATGACTGAAACAATCTAGTCCCAGAGGCACTCACGTTTTACAACTCCCTATTGCCTGTAATCTGGTCCTGGGGCATCCAGAGGTGCCTGGCCTCTGTGACCCCTCCTCCCTCCTAAGCCCACATGACTTGTACCTGTAATGATTATCCCATGCCTACTTTCTCAAGCCTGTAATTCCTATTTTGCCATGTAATCTTTGTCCTTCTACCTAGCATAAGCAATTGGCTTATGTTGAGATGCAGAGCAGATTTTTGTGGATGACCTGCTGCTCCAGCATACTGCCGGCATTATTGGAATAAACGCTCATATACGATTCAACCTTGTCTCTGATTAATCGGCTAAAGTAATGACAGGTATCCCAAACTCTTGGTTTTCTACTTATAATCATGGTTATCTCAGATACCATTACTGTTTCCTAGTCCTTAGTCATATCAACCTTTCCCAAAAGTCCTCTGGTAAGGAAACTTTCATTCTATAATCTCCCATTTGGCTTATGAGCATGCTCTTTGATCTCTGCAAAGGCCTTATAAAACTCAAGCTCTTTCTCAGTTGGCAGATAAAAAATACACATTGACATATTAATTTAGTAGATTTTATACAATATTGCATTTATTGGGTCGGCATGGGTAGGGAACAAACATTCCATTACCAGGAGGTCTTCATTAGTCTTTCATCTCACCAGGTCTCCAGCCTCATACCATCTCAACACCTCCTTTCTGCTCTCCCCCCTCCTAGCATTTCCTCAACACATCCTTTGTCTAGCTTGTACCCCATCCTCAAATATTTCTCTTCTTACACCTTTTTAGAAGAGTTTCTATGTTCTCTGGTGTCATCTTCACATATCCTAAACTCAAATAGAAGAATCTTTTATTTAACATGAAGGAATTTTTATCCCCTATGTTAGAAGTCCATCATTGGAGGATAATTGAAATAAGTTATAGATAGCTACAGTAGAATTATCAAAGACATAGGGGTGTTTGATTTATTTGAGCAAAAATAATGTCATTATGCCATTAAGGAGGTTATGAGACACTTAAGGAAGATGGTAAATGTCAGCTCAATTTTTTTAAAAAAGCTTTATATCTTATATTGCAGGGCTCTATTAGGAAGTTTTTGAGCAGAATATGAAAACAGATGGAAAAAAGGGAGAGGATATAGATCCATGGAGTCCAGTTAAAATGTCATTGTAATTATTCTGACCTAAGTGATAATACCAAAAGACACATTGGTACCATTAGGAGTAATAGAAATTGCAAAAAACCTTGAAGGAACTGTTATGATTTTCTACAATGTTAAAGCCAGCAAAATACTATGTGCACCTGGAGTTATGAAGTTAAAGCAAACAAACAAACAAATAAAACAAAACAAAAAAAAACCCCTCTAACATGGGATTTTAGACAATTAACAGAATATTCATCAGATACAAACTTATGAATTAAGTAAAGATGGGTAAGATATCTAACTCCAAAATTTATTGGGAAGGCTCAAGTAATATTTTCCTGCAATTAAGCATATCACTAGAATGGAAGTTCAACTTGACCTCAATAATAGGTAGTTCAGTCTAATGAAGTGAACGGTTAGTGTTCATGAACACTAGATTATAAATTGCAGGACTAAATAACTCATAATTTCCTAGTATTAAAATATCTAGATTCAAAGACATCTGAAGGCATTCTTTAATTCAACCATTTTATTAAGCAACTACTCTGTGGTTCAGTACACTAGAACAGTGTTCAGCAAACTCTTTAGTCAACAGAGCCAAATATCAACAGTACAATGACTAAAAATTTTTTAGGAGCCAAATTTTTTAAAGCTGAACATCTTCTAATGCCACTTCTTCAAAATAGACTCATCCAGGCCATGGTATTTTGTGAAAGAGCCACACTCAAGGGGCCAAAGAGCCGCAAGTAGCTCGGGAGCCACAATTTGCTGACCATGGCACTAGAATAACAATCCAGGCTTAAGGGTACAAATTATAATGGGGAAGGTAATGATGTAGAAAACAACAAATTCTGATGTATGTCTTAATAAGGTGAGTGAATTAGCTGTAAGAAAATTAGTGGTAGGAATTACCCAGATTTAAGAGCAATAAACATGTTTGCAGCTATTCAAAGAGGTGAATGATTGTATACTTTGTTCTCTGGAAATTTGATTTGAGAAAGTATCCCTAACTTGCTAATGCTACTATACCAATTACCAGTTCTCTTCCAATATGTATGAAGGATGGGGAGAGGAAAAAATGAGAACTTTTTTTCTTTTAAAATATGTTCTTATTGATTCTAGAGGGAAAGGAAGAGAGAGAGAGAGAGAGAGAGAGAGAGAGAGAGAGAGAGAGAGAGAGAGAGAGAGAGAAACATGAATCAGCTGCCTTCTACCAAGGATTGAGCCTGCAACCTTGGCATGTACCCTGACTGGGAATGGAACTGGCAACCATTTGGTGCATGGGACAGTGCTCAACCAAGTGAGTCACACTGGCCAGGGCAAGATAATTTTTCCCCTACAAGAATACAAATTTTAAGCTATAAAATAAAGCAGAATTTCTAGTATTGGTATAAAAACCTTGTTGATGGTCAGAGATAAGAAATCATTCATATAATTACTTCATTAAGGTTTCTCTTTTTTAATGTATGAGGCAGGCTGGCTGCAAGTAGTTCTACCTGCATATGCTTTGAAGAATCCCAAATTTCATTAATAGCATCAAAATCTTTCCTTTCTTTCTTACTGATTTTTTTTCATGTTGAATTCATGTTATTCTTTCAGAAGTTCCTGTCAAGGCAGTATTCTGGAGAAATAATATATGATTCCTTACTTTGAAGAACTCTCCAAATAGTAAACTTTACCCTCTGTGGCAAAACTTCATGATCCCAGGTATTGTCCTAATTTTATGCTTATTCCTCTCCATTTTTATACTCTTACATCTTTTTCCTCTCATTCCTTCTTTTATTTACAGAAAACCATCACACTTTTTTCCCCTTTAGATATTGTCATCAAAACACACTGCATTGAAGTCCCAGAACCAACATTGACAGAAACATTAGTGTTTCCTTAAAAAATCAATCAATCAATCAATCAATCAATCAATCTATGGTTGGAAAGAAGGGGAGAAAGCTAGGTACTTTGTAAGAAGCATTAAATATGCCTCCTTTTATCATGGGTTAAGTAAATGTGAAGAAAGCCCTGAAAAGCTTAAGTGGTATTTGCTGGAGCTTTCTTCAGAAGATGGAGAGAGGCAAAAGAACCAATGATGTAGCATCTTATGCAAGATGCACTTAAGACGAGATATCTTAAATATATCTAAAGAATTGATAGTCACAGAAATTGTAATTTAGGCAGTCTCCAACAAAATGCCTAAGGAGAGGAGAAATATCTATAAAAAATAAATAAAATAACGCCAAAACCGGTTTGGCTCCGTGGATTGAGCAAGGGACTGCAGATTGAAAGGTCCCAGATTCTATTCTGGTCAAGGGCATGTACCTTGGATCCAGGAACATCCCCAGTAGGGGGTGTGCAAGAGGCAGCTGATCGATGTTTCTCATCAATGTTCTGACTTTCTATCACTCTCCCTTCCTCTGTATAAAATAGCAATAGAATGTATTTTGAATTAATTAATTAATTAATTAAGGAGGTATTTTATGAATATAGATAGACATATCTATGATAAAAATTGAATAAAAATTGATTTATATCAGGGATAGTAAATTAAATGTTATTATACTATTCTATGAACAACCAGATTATTTTGTCAGATTACATACAGCAAAAAACAAAACTAAACTAAAAACAGTTTTATTCCCAATATAAAAGAAGTGGAGATAAAATAGAGATTTGCAAACATTTTTTCAAATGGAAAAAAATCACAAGTGACGGAGGACGAGAAATGGACAAAGTCTTTCTCTTCGAAGTTTCTTGATAAATTTATATGTTCATACAATTTCATATTTCATTTGAAGTCACATTTTATGATAATGGGATTGTATGTATACAAGTTACAAATGACTTTACCTCTAAATTAGGACTGTCTATTCATGTTAGTGCCAGTGTAAACTAAAGAACTCCATTCACTGCTAAACAGTGAGAACAAAATTTAGTCATTTCTGTTCTTCTCTCGTCCCAAAAAGTGACTAGGTTTCCACTTCTTCTACTTCCATTCAAAGGAGTACTCAGCCCAGCCTCTCAGCATTCGATTTATTTTCTTATTCAAAAACTTTTTATAATTTTTCATGAAACATGAGTGATAGCATGTTTCATGCATGCTGTCAAATGAATTTTACTGTCCTTTAAGTTTGGCTCTCTTACTAACTGTCCATCATCTTTTTGATCCATTTTATTGTGTGACATTTTTTCCATTCTCAGTGTAACCTTCAGTGTTGGTCAAATGGAAACAGCTTTCACAACATCAAATTGTGAAGCATGCATTTATGCTGTTGGGTGTTCTGATATCATAGTCCTTGCGTGGTAGTATATTGTGGCTGCAACACACTGTTAATCTCATCATTCTTGAAAATGTGTTGCATTAAAGACTTACTACAGGGGAACTGAGAAGCTCATCTATTCTGTGACATAATGAAAATTAGAGAAATAAAACTCTATTTTCCAAGTAGGTATTCTTAATTACGGTTCTAATTTTTCATTTAAATGTTAATTTAAAATTTGGAGGTTGTTTTGTAGCAATGAAAAATAAATCTCAAGTTGTCAATCTTAATACAAAAATAACAAAGAATATGTGGAAGAAACCCTGAATGCATTTCTCATAGCCATATCTTTTTAAAGAAAAAACTTTTAAAGAACACCAAGTGCAGTTTTTATATTCATTTCAATGTCAAAATCACAAGATGTACTGACAGCTGAGTCATTAATCTCTTCTAGTCAATGTAAAAGAAAAAAATCAGGAAATACAATTTTTTAAATAAAAAATGTTCTATTTAAGTCTCAAATATGGGACATATATTCTTTTTCACTGCATTACAACATAACCAAATATTCTCTCTGAATGTCAAAACTCCTGTCTTATCATTACAATCTGTCATACTTTTCTTTTGGTAAATTTGTTTGGGCCATCTATTTTCTATAATCAATGAAGTCTAATCCTACCCTGTTTCGAGCCATGGACAGAGTCATGCTTCAGAAATGTAAGGCATAATGAGAAATGGAAAACCACCAAGCAGCAACTTATATTCCTCTCTGAAAGGCAAACACTAAGACAATTTCAGTTTCAACTTTGGTGGTGTTGGAGATAATAGCATATAGTGATTTTAATAAAGAAGCACATCTTATTAGTGTAGAGTACTTTTAAAACGTGGGTTTTTTAATCTTGAAATGGATCTGTTAGGTAGAAAGAATGATATACGTTTTATATTTCTTTTATATAAGGAAACAAACACGAAAATTAATCAGGCCATACCTAAATAGATCATTTACCTGAAAAAAAAAAACCACATTAGAGGAAACACACAAACCATGCATAAAGCAGTCTCAATGGCTAAGAAAAAAGAGTTAAGTTTTTATGTCACACTTACCAAGTGTGCCAAGTATGATTAATGAAGAGAGGATACATACTTAGATCTAGTCTGGTGAAACTTTCTCAATTCCAGAGATAAACTGAAAATGCATATAGGCCTCTTGAGACCAAAGGAATCAGTTTTGCATCACGGATCTCATCTACACCACTGAATTTTTGAAGACAGTATCATCCTGTGAGTCAATTACTCTTTACTTTGACAAGGAATAAAGAAAAAAAGTAAACAAAGAAAGAAAACTAAACACACACACACACACACACACACACACACACACACACACACACACGAATATCCAAAGAGTGCATAGTCTCTGAGATAAACATAAGGGATATATATACTCCAGAAGATAGTATAGCATGAATAAAAATTATACCAGGATAACTCAATTTACAAAATACAAGGCAAGTTTATTAAGAAAGCACAGTAAAAAATGAACCCAATAGAATGCAGAGTTAATCCGAATTGATATTGGTAATTGAGTTATAAATAATACTGATGGTATAAGAAGCATTCTTTGTGAAAAAACAACTTGGACTTAAAACACAAAAGTTTATTTAATAAAACTTAAGAATTCATGTAAGTTAGAAAAAAAATCCAGGAAATGTATGTTTTGAAATTTTTGTGGAAGTTGGAGCAAGAGCTTATAAATTGTTTGGTTTGGGTATAAATAAATAAGCTGAAATGTAATCATTAAAATTATGAAAGCAAACACTGAGGAAAATATATGTATATACAGAGGGACTTGAAATTATACATTAGAAAACAAATGATTCATTTCAGTAACAATAAGGAATAAGGTAAGATATTGAGTAATAAAAGTCAAATAAGATAGGAGGATTAAACTCAAATGTATGTATTATTAGAATCACTGTAAATGAACTACAATTCTCTATTAAAAAATCGTTACTTCAATGGCATTAAAAATTGTTAGCTCTATCTTGATTGTCATAGAAAGAACACCTATTTGAAAGTTACAATGATATAAGAGAAGATTATGGCCAAAGATACACTAGGAAGTAAGTTAAAGTGAAACGCTCTGATGTTATAAAAGGGGGCATTAATATTTATTAAATGTTTGTAATGTTGCAAATAATGTATTTGCTTTGTGAAAAATACTTAATTATTCTTGTTTTACAGAGGGAAAAACTACATCATTGAAAGTATAGGCAAATAACTAGTTGAATAGGATTTGCACTCATATAAATAGGATTTCAATAGAAGATTTGTCTCAATTTTTTGTGCTCTCTATTACATCAAACTGCATCATATAAGAGAATAGAAAAACCTCTGGTTAAGCACATCTACAAAGCTTTAACAGCTAAGCTGTATGTTAGGAATAGACTTATTCCTAAACTTTAAATTTTCAGCAATACCAAATAGCTAACATTTACTATAAAGCTACTGCAGTAATAAAATATTTATCATAATGACACAGTGATTCAGTGGAATAGAAGAGAACCAAAACTTGTCCAAGTGTAAAAGGGAAATTTATGTGCAATATTGATGGAATTCTCTGCTAGTAGAAAAGGACTGAACTGCTTAATAATGGTGTTTGGCAACTGACTATTTAAATATAAATAGGAATCTAAAATTAGATCCAAACATCTCATCATACTTTTAAATATGTTTCTATGGAATTAAAGCTCAAAATGTAAAAACAATTAAAGAATTACTAAATTAAATAAAAAGGATCGAATGAGGACATCAGAGTATTTTCATAATTTGAGAGTACATAAATTTTGAAGTCTGCAAAGACACAATATATCAGGAAAAATATGTCACTATCCAAGCAGAAAATATATTAGCTCCCTTAAACAAAATTATTCTATTAGAAAAATATAAACAAACAACATCATAGTGGGCAAAGGGTATGCTTAACAAGGACAGAGACATCTGGCTGGTGTTGCTCAGTGGCTGAGTGTCTACCCATGAACCAAGAGGACATTGGTTCAATTCCAAGTCAGGGCACATGCTGTTGTTGCTGGTCAAGCCCCTATAGGCGGTGTGCAGGAGGCAGCTATGATATTTCTCTCTCATAAATGTTTCTATCTATCCCTCTGTAAAAATAAAGACATATTTTAAAAAAATAAATGTAGAGAAAAAGATATATAAAAGTCCAATAAACTTGAGAATAGATTTTCACTCTCACTAGCAGGATCTCATTCAATGGAAAACAATCAGCAATCCAGGTTCCCACAATTAGCAGCCCTCCTTCCTTGAATTGTAAGGCTCTATGGCCAAAATTAAAAATGGCAGGCGTGTAGGTGGATGCTATAAGGACATGCTCCCAGAAACAAGCTGGAATTACAACTGACCCACAGATTGAGAACCATTAGCAGGGTCACCAAAGACCATTGGAAAATACATATATTTACAATATGATTCAGAACACTAGCAAAATTATAGTTATGAAGTATCAATGAAAATAATTTTATGGTTGGTGGTGACCACACATGAGGATCTATATTAAAGAATCATGGCATTAGAAAGGTTGAGAAACACTGGTATAGAGAACCTACCTAAGACATAGTCACAAACCCAAACAGACAACTAAAATGAGGAAACAAAGACACAAGCTCCTTTTGAAAGAACTAGAAAATCCTCCAGAAGAAGAGATAAATGAAGCAGAGATAAGAAATTTATCTGAAACAGAGTTCAGGGTAATGATGGCAAAGATGCACAGCAGTATGAAAAAAGATGTAGTAACTATGAAAAAAGAACAGTCTGAGATAAAGAATGATGTAACACAAATGAAGAACACATAGGAAGTAATAAACAGCAGATTCAGGGAAGCTGAGGACTGAATCAGTGAATTATAAGACAGAGTTGAAAATATCACTCAATCAGAGAAAAAAACAAACAAACAAACAAAAACAATAAAAAAAAAACCCAGGAGGACAGCTTAATGGAGCTGAGGGACAATGTGAAATATAACAATATTACAATATCAGGTGTGCCAAAAGAGACACCAAAAGAGAAAGGAATAAAGAAGGAATTTGAAGAAATAATGGCAAAAAAACTTTCATAATATGTTAAAGGAAAAAAATCACACAGTTCAGGAGGCACAAAGAACCCCAAGCAAGAAGAACCCAAACAGACCCATGTCCATACACATCATAATTAAAATGCCAAAAATTAAAGACAAAGAGTGAATTTTAAAGGCAGCAAGAGAAAAATATCTGTTACCCATAAAGGATTTTTGATAAGGCTGACATCTGATTTCTCATCAGAAACTCTACAGGCCAGAAGGGAATGGCATGAAGTGCTCAAGGTAATGGAAAGCAAGGATCTAAGACCAAAATTGCTATATCTAGCAAGGGTATCATTCAAAATAGACAATCAAATAAAGAACTGTCCAGATTAAAAAAAAAAAAGCCAAAGGAGTTTGTCACTACCAATCCAGCATTATAACAAAATCTAAAGTGATTTCTGAGAAGAAGAATCAAAGAGAGAAACCTAGCCATACAGAATTAAAATGAGTATAAATAAGTACCTCTCAATAATAATTCTAAATGTAAATGAGTTAAATAATTAAATACTTCAATCAAAAGGCATAGAGTAGCTGAATGGATACAAAAACATGACCCACTATATGTTGTCTACAAGAGGCCCACCTCAAAACAAAAGACACACACAGAATGAAAGTGAAGGGATTAAAAAAATTTCCATGCAAATGGAAAAGAAAAAATCTGGAGTAGCAATACTCATATTCAACAAAATAGACTTTAAAATGAAGCCCATCACAAGAAATAACAAAGGTCACTACATACTACTACAGAGAACAATCCAACAAGAAGGTATAACCCTAGGAAACATATGGGCAGCCAATATAGGAGTACTTTAATGGAGAGATTGACAACAATACAGTCATCTTAGGGGACTTTATAATCCCTCTGACTTCACTGGACTGATCATCCAAACATAAACTTAACAAGGAAACAAAGACTCTGAAGGACACACTGGGTTTAATAGACACTTATAGAACATTCACCCCAGTGTAGCAGAATATACATTCTTCTCAAATGCACATGGATCAGTCACATAAAGAGACTACCTGTTAGGACACAAAACAAGTTTCTACAAGTTCGAAAAGACTAAATCATATCAAACATCTTCTTAGATCAGAGTGGAATAAAATTAGAAATCAACTACATACAGTAAAAACACTCAAAATATGGAGGCTAAATAGCATGTTATTAAACAATGAATGGATTTCCAATGAGATCAAGAAAGAAATCAAAATATTTTTGGAAACAAATGAAAGTGAACACACAAAAGCCCCAAAACTCTGGAACACAGCAAAAGTGTCCTGAGAAGGAAGTTCATAGCACTTACAGGCATACCTCAAAAAACAAGAAAAATCAGTAATAAACTATTTACTTCTACAACTTAAATAGCTAGGAAGAGAAAAAACAAGAAAAGCCTGGAGTAAGTAGAAGGAAGGAAATATTAAAGATTAGAGCAGAAATAAATAACATAGAGGCTAAAAAATATATACAAAAAATCAATGAAACCAAGAGCTGATTCTTTGAAAGGATAAACAAAGTTGATAAATCATTAGCCAGACTCATCAAGAAACCAAAAGGACCTAAATAAAAAAGTAAGAAATGAAAATGAAGAAATAATCACTAACACCATAGAAATACAAAGGATTGTAAGAAAATACTATGAACGACTATATGCCAACAAGCTGGACAATGTGAGTGAAATAGACAAATTCCAAGAAAAATATAATCTCCCAAAAATGAATCAGGAAGAATAAAAAAATCTAAATGGGCCAATGACAACCAATGAAATATAAGCAGTAATTTAAAAAAATCCCTCCAAATATAGGTCCAAGTTTGGATAGCTTCATAGGGGAGTTTTTTCATACATTCAAAGAAGAATGTATTCCTCAAACTATTTCAGAAAATTCAAGAGGAAGGAATACTTCTAAACTCTTTTGATGAGACCAGCATTATCTTAATTCTAAAACCAGATAAAGACACTACAAAGAGAGAGAAATACAGGCCAGTATCCCTGATGAACATAGATGCTTAAATCCTCAACAAAATATTAGCAAATCACATCTGGCAATATATTAAAAATCTGATAGACCATGATCAAGTGAGATTTGTTCCAGGGATGCAAGGCTTATAAAATATTCACAAATCAATAAACATGATACATCACATAAACAAACTAAAAGACAAAAATCACATGATCATATCAATAGACACAGAGTAAACATTTGACAATATCCAACACTCATTTTAAAATATATATATATATTTTTATTGATTTTTTACAGAGGAAGGGAGAGGGATAGAAAGTTAGAAACATCAAAGAGAGAGAAACATCGCTCAGCTGCCTCCTGCACACCCCCTACTGGGGATGTACCTGCAATCAAGGTACACACCCTTGACGGGAATCAAACCTGGGACCCTTCTGTTCGTAGCCCAACGCTCTATCTACTGAGCCAAACCGGTTTCGGCGCCAACACTAATTTTTCACAAAAACTTTCAGAAAAATTGGAATAGAGGTAGCATATCTCAACATGATAAAAGCCATATATGACAAACCTACAGCCAACATCATACTCAATGGGCAAAAACTAAAACCATTTCTCCTAATAACAGGAACAAGACAGGGATGCCCAGTTTCACCACTCCTGTTCAAAATAGTACTGGAAATGCAAGCCATAGTGATCAGACAAGAAGAAATAAGAGACATTTAAATTGAGAAAAAGAAGTAAAACTTTCATTTGCGGGTGACATAATGGTACATAGAAAACCCCAAAGACTCCATCAAAAAACTACTAGACTTAATAAATGAATTCAGCAATGTAGCAGGGTACAAAATTAATACCCAGATATCTTTGGCATTTTTATACAACAAGAATGAACTCACAGGAAGATAAAGTAAACAAACAATCCCATTTACCATTGCAACAAAAAATTAAGATACCTCGGAATAAAGTTAACTAAGGAGGTAAAATACCTGTACTCTAAAAACTACGGGGCATTGTAAAAAGAGATAGAGGAATATATTTTTAAAAATGGAAGAATATACCATGTTCATGGATTGGTAGAATTAACATCATTAAAATGTCTATATTATGTAAAGCAATCTATAGATTCAATGAATTCCCAATTAAGATACCAACAGAATATTTAACAGACCTGAACAAACTCTAAAAATTCATCTGGAAAAATAAAAAAAAAAGATCTCGAATAGCTGCAGCAATCCTGAGAAAAAAGAGCAAAGTTAGAGGGATCACAATACCAGATATCAAGCTTACAAAGCCACTGTTCTCAAAACTGCCTGGTTCTGACACAAAAACAGACATATAGATCAATGGAACCAAACAGAAAACACAGAAATTGACCCAAGCCTTTATGCTCAATTAATATTTGAGAAAGGAGGCAAGAACATACAATGGAGTCAAGATAGTCTTTTCAATAAATAGTGTTGGGAAAATTAGACAGATACATGCAAAAAAATGAAATTAGAACAGCAACTTACACCAAAAACAAAAGTAAACTCAAAATGGCTAAGGGACTTAAATGTAAATTGTGAAATCATAAAAATCTTAGAAGAATCCCTAAGGAGCTAAATATCAGACACATCTAGTAGCAATATCTTTACCAATACAGCTCTTAGGACAATGGAAACTAAAGGGAGAATAAACAAATGAAACTACACCAAAATAAAAAGCTTCTTGCACAGCAAAAGAAACAAAACATCAAGAGATCCCACTGCATGGGAGAATATATTTGCCAATACTATCTCTGATAAGAGTGTAAATCCAAAATTTATAGGGAACTCATACAACTTAACAAAAGGAAGATGGACAATCCAATTAAAAAATGGGCAAAGGGCCTACATAGACACTTTTTGAAAAAAGACATAAAGAAGGCCAAGAGATATATGAAAATATGCTCAAAGTCACTAATCATCTGAGAGATGCAAATCAAAAAGACAATGAGATACCATTTAACACCTGTCAGAATGGCTATCATCAATAAATCAACAAATGATAGTGCTGGCAAGGATGTGGAGAAAAAGGAACCCTTGTGCACTGCTGGTGGAAATGCAGACTGGTGTAGCCATTTTGGAAAATAGTATAGGGTTTCCTCAAAAAAATAAAAATGGAATTCCCACTTGACCCAGTAATTCCACTTCTAAGAATATATTCCAAGAAAACAGAGATACCAATCAGAAACGATATATTCAACCCTATGTTCATAGCTGCACAATTTAAAATAGCTAAGATTTGGAAACAGTGGATGAATGGATTAAAAATCAGTGGACATATACACAATGTAATACTATGCTGTTGTAAAAGGGAAGGAACTCTTATCATTTGCAGTAGCATGGATGGACCTGTAGAGCATTATGTTAAGTAAAATAAGCCAGTCAGAGAAAGATAAATATTACATAATCTCACTTATTTATAAAACATAATGAACAACATAAACTAATGAACAAAAATTGGGCCTGAGGGAGAAAAGTATTTTAGAATATAATAGAAGTAATCTGTTATTTGCAGATTTTTAATATTTCCTATAACTTTTGTGATATCATACTATGTTAGTATAGTTTTGATAATATTATTATACTTAAAATCATTTTTACCTGAAATATGAATGTTTATTGCATGTAATATTATATAAAATTATTTTTCTTGAGATATTAATGTTTATTGCATGTATGATTATATTTAAGATAATTTTTAATATAAATGTTTATTGCATGTAACATTATTATATTTAAAATGAACTTTCTTGAAATAAAAAAAGCTCATCATTTTGGCACTAGAGGCCCCAATGCACAAAGATTCACGCAAGAATCGGCCTTTTTTTTCTGGCTGCCGGCACTGCCTTCGCTCTGGCTGGAGCTGCCTCTCCGCCTTCACACACTGGGCAGAGGCCCAGACTGGCTGGGGAGGTATGGAATGCCTGTGTCATTTCCATAGTGATGATGCAAGCAACTGGTCTGCCCCAGGCTGCTTGGTGCCTGCATATGCAAATTAACCCAACATCTTTGTTGGATTATTTATCATACTTACTCCTGATTGGCTGGTGGGCATTGCAAAGATAAAGTCAATTAGTATATTACTCTTTCATTTTTAATACTTTTATTTTGAATCTGGGTTTTATAAGTGATCTCTGAGAGGACATTGGGGGCATGGAACCTGGCTCATTTGATATCCAGACCCTTCTCTCCTTTCTGCCTCCTGTCCCCTTTCTGGGATTGGTTCTTCCCCTCCAGATGGAGGACAGAGATCAGCTTGTGTGGCTGGGAAAGTCCCCCATTTTGCTGTTGTGCTGCAGGGGAAAGAGCACAGCAGGCTGGGTGCTAAGGTGGCAGGTCAGGCACTCGCCCCAGGTCTGAGGCAGCCCATCCTGTCTGGCTGCTGCACTACTTACGCAGCGAGTTCCTCATCAGGTCCCTCTTGCCCACCTGCATACAGCTAGCAAGTAGGTCTAAGGTGCAAAGACTTCAAGCCTTGATGTCACCCATTGTCCCTGGGTAGCAGGGCTGGGCTGTGGGGAGGGAACATTGTTTTTCTGGATCCTGGTTGGGGCTCTGAACTTTTATTTTGTACTGGGCCCCACAAATCATTCAGCTGGTTCTGCCAACAGGTAGTTTGGATAAGGAACTTAAGGACAGACTCTGTTATTCCACCAGAGGTACCAAGAATATAATGGTCACCGTCAGTAGCAGTGAGGGAGTAAGGAAATGGGTCCTCTCTATGCTGCTGGAAGACTGTGGAACAGCATCTACAGTATTTTCCCCAAAATTTATGATAGCTCTTATGCTGCCTCATCAAACCCACTTTGGGGAATGTTTCAGACAGTAAATTAAGTCAATGCTATGCAATGTTACCATGTTAAGTCAAAATGAATAGTATTAAGTAAAAACAAATAGTATGAAGTCAAAATAAATTTTTAAGCTGTTAATTGCATAATCATTTATGGGGGAGAAATGAGCAAAATCTGCATTTTTGCCCAAAGAGGAACAGTGAAATTGGTTAATTTAAACTGTGAAAAACAGGAAATCTAATCAAATAAAATGAAGTATGTGTGGCCAGAATAGTCCAATGAAAAATGTCAATGTTGGTTAATATAACCCTATATTATAAAAATTTAACAAAAAGTAATACATATTTATATATAACTGTATTAATGAGGAAAATACACGAAATAATTTGTACTAACTTGACAATGATGATTAGGTGCATGGGTAAAAGGTAAAGCTTAGGAGGACAGAGGCTAGTTATTTAAAAACTCTATGTTATATATTCTGGCACTTAAATGGCAAATATATTTTACATTTATCTTTGTAAATTATATGAATGGAAATATATATATGTATGTATGTATGTATACACACACACACACACACACACATCCTATATAATAAAAGAGAAAAGTGCAAATTTGACTATACCTTCACTCCTGATTGGCTATGCTACCAGCCAATCAGGAGCAGGGGTGAGGCCAAGTGGCAGGAGCACTGTGCCCTTGGGGTGGAGATGAATCGGCAGTGGCGGCGAGCACCTAGCCCCTGGGTGCTGTGTGGGGAAGCAGAAGCAGCAGCAGTGGTGGTGGCAGTGGCAGGGAGTGCCCGGCTCTGGGTGTTGTGAGCGGAAGTTACAGCGAGCATCCAGCCCCTGGGGCCTGGTGGTCATAGGCAGCCAGGGCTGAGTTGAGCAGGGCAATGGCTGGGTGCCCAGAGGCTTTAGGCCTTGGGCAGGCTGGGGGTGAGCTATCAGTTGGACATCCCCTGAGGGCTCCCAGTGTGTGAGAGGAGGCAGGTTGAGTTGAGGGAACACCCACCCAGTGCACGAATTTCGTGCACCAGGCCCCTAGTATACATACAATTATGATGTACTTTCAAACATGTACAAAAGAAGTACAAAATCCTAGGAATCTAAAGATATTGTAATTGCATGGCAATTAAGGTTTGCACCTAAAACTATTATATTTTTTTTTGACAGCAAACCAATGACAGGAGTGAGTAAAGTATTAATAGTCTGTGTTTTGATGAATTCTATGATCAGATTTTAAATATTCAGCATAGCATCACTTTTAAGAAAACAAAGGAGGAATAGAGCCAAACACTTTTCTTATATCCCTCGCCTCAGACTTATGCTATTTATTTATTTATTTATTTATTTATTTATTTTTACTTTCTGGAAGAACATCTAGAGTTTCTTGACTTAGCTGCTTTTATACAGGTGTGCTGTATATATACTAACACAGTATCTTACATTCTGAGTCTCACTTGTTCCCCTGTTCTTGGCCTGGATTCTCAATTGATAAGCCCAGGAACATCATCCTCATTATGTTTTATAGTAGTGCTGTCTCAGACACATTTATCTTAAAAGAAATCTCTATTTTCCCAGTTTTGTTTCTAGCCTTTAATGTATTTGGCAACATTTCTTTCTTTTTTTGTTTTTTAATTACTGTTTTGCGGGACTCTTTTAGAGTCTTGCCAGGTAATTGCTAATTAAGCCATAAAACTAGGACTAGAAAAACAATATTTTTGTCTTAGGAGAAATAAAATAGCCCTATAAGTTCACCTCAGTTAGTTTAAAGGTGTGATGTTGCTTAGATTGATTTAGTGATACTCTTTTCTGTGTGTTAGTCCTTTACTAAAAGGGGGGATGAACTCCACTTGCACTACCCATCATCAGAGAAACTACCTCTTATAATGCAAAGTATTATTGAAATAAGAGTTATTGCTGGTAAAATTATAACATGTGACTTGAAGGCATGTGGAATAGATGTGTGGCCATCCTATTCTGAGCTCAGCATCATGCTGGTGAAATGACAAATTTTACATCCATGCCTATATTTTGCTTATGGTATAAATTTTGACATTACATCTAATAAAAGTATACACAGAAAGCAGAACACTGTTTGATTACCCACCACTCTATACCTTTGTATTAAATCACATAATGTCCAAAGCAGTAAAATCCTATCTAATAAAGCCCATCACGCCTTCACAATGTTGGCAACACCCATAGCCAATAAGGAGGGAATATGTCAAAGATAGTGGTGCCCCCAGCCACAAGATGGTGGTGCCCAGTCCCGTCAACCCTGCTGGTGCAGGCAAGGCCTAGGTGCAGAAAAGTTTTGAATGGCAGCTGTCCAGCTGCTCAAGGCCACCCAAGGCTCAGGTAACCAGGGCCAGCTAGGCTTGCACTCCTGGCAGTGTCAGCAGCAGAGGTGTGATGGTGGTGTCACCTTCCACTGATTGTCGGGTCCCCTCCTACCCTTGAGGGGTCCCGGACTGTGAGAGGGGGGCAGGCTGGCTTGAGGGACACTCCCTCCTGTGCATGAATTTTCAATCATTGGGCCTCTGGTAGTATATAATAAGGAAAACATGAATGCAATGGTGTCTTCAGATGCTCATACTGCTTACAGAGGAAATTTGAGTGTGCTTAAGTCAGAAGGACTCAGTGGGGCTCTCTCCCTTTCTGTCATGACATACATGGTAAAAGTAACTTGAAATCCCTTCTATTTTAGGTGCAATACTTAGGAGTGTTTTCAAAGAAAACTAAGCTTTGTATATGCCCAGAAATAATATTTATAGAAAGACATAACTTTTCTCTGAATACTTAGCCTTATTTGAGCAGGGAATGGGAATATATAACCTTCCTGTTTTGTTTTGTTTTTGTTGTTGTTGTTGTGATTTTGTATGTGTGTGTGTGTGTGTGTGTGTGTGTGTGTGTGTGTATGTGTGTGTGTGTGTGTGTGTGTGTGTGTGTGTGTGTGTATCCATTGTCCTCTGACATGGAATTTTTTAGAAGACATCTTTGATGTTTACTCTTTCCATTACTATGTAAATCACTATTCTGCATCTTGTCCTTTTAAGCTTGGTGAGTCACCACCGTTATTCACTTGCCCTGAATTCTCCTCCTTTTTTTCTCCATTTGATATTAACTGGAACCAGCTTTCTAATTCTGAGCAAGTAAAGGAGTATAGTTAATCTTTTTAGGAACTAAATATAAAATGACAAAGCAGTGGTAGCATCCTTTTAGCACTCCATTTATTCCAATGTGATTTCTGATGTAAGAAAAAAATTCCACAGTTCATTCAATGTATAAATCCAAGAGAGAATGAAAGCAGGGAAAAAAAAAACTCTCTTGCCCACAAAAATATAAAGTTTTCATCAAACTGTTTTAAGTGAAAGAAAAGAAGGCTTAGAGTATTCTATTGTTCAAAAATGATTTACAAGGAATGAGAGCTCCCTACCTACCCAGCTGTTGTTAACTCTGGACTGCTACAAACTTTTAAATTTCACAGTGAAAAGAAATTAGCACCCCAGCCTGTGTTGCCTGTATTGTCCAGTTGATTGGGCATTGTCCTATGCACTGAGAGGTCGCCAGTTCAATTCCAGGTCAAGGTACGTACACAGGTTGCAGGATCGGTCCCCCTGTGGGGGTGGGAGCAGGTGCACAACAGGCAGTCTTTTATTGATGTTTCTCTATCTCTCTCCCAACCTCTCTCTAAAATCAATGGAAAAATATCCTTGGGTGATGATTAACAACAACAACAAAAACCATAAATCAAAAATTCTTATCTTCTTTCCTCCACTCCCTTCTTTTTTCTCCCACTCCTTTTTCCCTTTAAATTTCTGTCTTCTCTTTTTATTTTATAGTCTCAAAAAATTACATTTTTTCTTAAGTTTATACAGAATGTGATTTAAAGTGAAAAACTTTTTGGCAAATATGGGTAAGAGTTAATAGATATGTAATATTATATTGATATCAGAGGCCCAGTGCACGAAATTCATACACAGGGTGAGGTGGAGGGGTGGGGGTGTCCCTTAGCCTGGCCTGCATCCTCTCTAATCTGGGAAGCCTGTGGGATTGGGCCTAAACTGGTAGTCGGATAACCCCCTTGCAGTCCAGGACTACTGGCTCCTAACTGCTCACCTGCCTGCCTGCTAGATCTCCCCTAACAACTATGCCTGCTGGCCTGCTTGTCCCAAATGCACCCCCTGCCAGCCTAATCACCCCTAACTGCCCTCCCCTCCTGGACTGATCACCTGTAACCACCTCTGCCTTGGCCCTGCCACCATGGCTTTGTCCGGAAGGAATTTGGAATGTCTCATGGTCTAATTAGCATATTACCCTTTTATTAATATAGGTAGGATATGATATACTGCCATAACTATAACATATCTACCAATATTACCTATGAGAATACGTACTTCATGAGATAGAAAGGCATCTAATACATCGTATTGTATATGTTGTAAGCAGTAGGAAATACAGTATTTGTAGCAATAATATACACCCTGTGACTTCCCTTCCTGATTTGGGAATGGTTCCCAGGTCTTTGAACATTTCCTGGCCCCTAATGTATTTTTTTTGTCATTCAATGTAACTTTATTTACTGTTTATTGCACATAATGTGAGGTCTTTAATTTCTAACCACTAAATATTCAAAGGACTATTTTTCCATGAATTTTAATATTAACATTAGTGAATTTGTGTATTCATGTGTTTTTATTGCAAACATCTGAATTATTCACAGATCCTGAACTCATAAGCGTGGACCATGCACAAGCTGGCAACAAACCAGGAAGCCACTCTGCAAGCAAACTGATACTCTGTATAAGGAGAAAAGTCATAGCATAACATATACTATCAGGGACTCAACTGATTGGTTGGTGATGGGGTTGATTATTGGGAGGATATTCTGAAGTAATTAAGGAGAGGGGGGCTCAATCTTTCTTCTTGGTTGCTTGCTCCTCCCCAGCACCTTCATCTCTTTGGGCAGCTTCTTGGGAAGCTTCTCGGGAAGCTTCTCCTTCACCTTTACCTACTTCTTCCTTTGCATCCTCAAATTCTTTCTTGGCATCTTCTTCCTCTTCTTCTCCTTCCTTTTCCTCAGCCTCTTCCTTCTCCTCCTCTTTAGCTTCTCTTTCAAAAGGGGGTTCTGGCCAGAAGCTGTCTGAGGGGTCCAGGCAGGGATAGTTTCCTCGGCTTTTGCAGCCTCCATGGTCTCTTCCACCTCAATCTTCTTCTCCTGGACATGGCAGGGGTATTAAGAAGGGAAGGAGGGAGCAGACATCAAGTAGGAGCTAGTCTGTAAACCACCGTAGGCAGATCACCAAAGACCTGGGAACTCTGGGAGTAGCCTCTGGCTATACTTCCCATACTGGTGAAACTGAGCAGGGTCTCCTCACCTCCCAAGAGTTTCCTGTAAGCTGCAAAGCCATCTTCACATTGAGGAGGTCCTGGTATTCTTTTAAATAGCTTGCCATTTCACTCTTTGTAGTTCTCAACTCATTTTCTAATTTGTTGATTGTATCCTGCATAGCATTAACATTAGAGTTTTGCTTATCTTCCAGCTCTTGCAGCTGCTTTCTCAGTGCTTTGTTCATGCATGTTTCCATCTCCAGGGTTTTGGCCTTGAGCTGGCACACACAGCATAGGTGTTCTTGGCAGAGCTCTCGGGCAGCATGGTGAAGTGGCTCTTGTAACATTCTTCAGCATTCTGCATGTTCTTGGCAGCCTGCTTCTTGTACTGGGCATGGATTCCTTGAGCATAGCAGAGAGGTCAGACTTGGAGAACATGTCCATTTCCACGGAGACCTGAGCATGCTGGATCTGCCTGCAGGTGATCTCTTTGTCTTGCACCTATTTCAGAATGGTGATTTTGTCCATCAGGCTGTAGATGCACTTTTCCACCTCAAAGCCTACAAGAGCTGCCTCATCTACACCTTTGCTCACCTCCATCAGCCATCCCTTTGCATCCTCATGATTCAGCACCTCTTCCTGGTATCACGCCTGAAGGTTGTTCCCAGCCACTTCAGAGCCCAGGTGCCTCCTAACTGCCCACTTCCCTCTCCTCTCCAGGGGCAGGGCATGGTGGGGCAGGACATAGGCATCCCATTTTCATTAAAATATTCAACCCAGGCCTGCTCCACCAGTGTCCTTAGGTGGCCCAGTGGCAGACAGTGATCATGGAGACACAGGCCACCCCTGCCTACTGACCCCCCAGCGACTTCAGGCACTGTCCATGCCACCTGCCCGATCCTGATCGCCTCCTGGACCTTTCAGACAGCTTCAGGAGCTTCCTGCTGGAACTGCCCAGTCCTGATCGCCCCCTGGACCCTGTGGGCAGCATCAGGACCTGCTTGCTGAAACTGCCTGGTCCTGATCACTGCCTGGACCCCATGGGCAGCATTAGGCACTGCCTGCTGGAACTGCCCAGTTCCAATTGCCACCTGGACTCTGCCGGGACGTCAGGCACTGTCCATGTCATATCTGCCCAGGTCCTCGATAGCTGCAAAGACCCTGAAGGCAACATCAGTAGCTTCCTGATGGAACTGCCTGGTCTGATTGCTGCCTGAATACCGTGGGCAGCGTCAGACACTGTCCATGCCACTTTTCCTGTTCCGATGGATGCTTGGACCCTGTGGGCAGTATCAGGCACTATCCATACCACCTGCCCAGTCCTAATCGATGGCTGGACTACATGGGCAACATCAGGGGCTGTTCCCTGGGCCTTCCTAGTCCAGATGCTGCCTGGAGCCCACGGGAAACATCGGGCACTATCTATGCTGCCTGCCCCATACAGATCACCTCCTGGACACGTGGGCGACATCAGGAGGTTCCTGCTGGAACTGCACAGTCCCTATCACTGCCTGGACATAGCAGGCAGCATCAGGCATTATCCATGCCACCTGCCCGGTCCCAGTTGCCCTAGACAGAGTCAGGTACTGCCTCCCAGGCCTGCCCAGTCCTGATCATAGCCTGGACCCGGCAGGCAGCTTCAGGCACTGCCTGACAAGCCTTCCTGGTCCCTATTGCCATCTTGACTCCCCAGGGACATCAGGCGCTGCTCACCAGGTCTGCCAGATCCATGGTGGCCTGGACCCCACAGGCTACATTAGGTGCTGCCTGCCCCACCAGCATGTGCAAATTTACTCACCCTGGGCACCCTGCTATCGCCCTGTTATCAGGGGCCCACCATCGCTGGCTGACACTGCCCTAACCTTGCCCCAGCCTGGGTTAGGCCCACCACCATGCTGCCATAGGAGGCCCGACATTGCTGGCTGGCCCCGCCCCCTGGGCACCTGACCATCGCCCTGCAATTGGATGGTGGGTGTGGCTTGTGGGCATGGCTTATTTGGTGTAGCAAAGGTATGGTCTATTTGCATATTACTCTTTTATTAGATAGGATACTAATCCATTGTTTACTCATATTTAGAATACAGTTCTTTTCCCAAGACTCTAAGCATTATAATCATTTTCATTTCATCTACAAAATGTTTAGGGTGAAATTATTTTTAGCTATAATCATTTGTCCTATTTGAAAATATTTTCAGATATTTGTGGGTTTTAATATGTGCAAGTTCAGTGGAAAAATTAAGGAACTTGAGTTAACACAGATGTTAAAGTGTTTAAAGTTCTCAAAATACCTTATCCAATATAATTCTGTAAAGGCTAAGGTTCTATTTAAATTTTCTCATATGATCAGATGTACTAACAGCAGTGTCAGTATTCAAATTACATTTAAGGAATAATCTTAGTCTTTGTCAATATATAGTTATATTAAATAATTATAGCCAGAATTTTGCCATTTAAGGAATTCACTCAGTGGTTATATTGTAATATATTTACCTATATTTTCTATGAAGCATGAGGACATTTTTATAAATTAATATCATATTAAAATAATATTCATATTAATAATTGAAATACAATAAAAATTGGAAAAGCTATAAGGAATTGTACTAGACATCATCTAGAATAAGATCTCAAGGCTCTCTAATCTGTAGAATGCTATTGTACTCTTACTTTATCTATATATAGTAATATACACTGAGTGGCCAGATTATTATGTTATTATGATCTCTGAAAGCATAATAATCTGGCCACTCAGTATATATATTAGAGGCCCAGTGCATGAATTTGTGCATAGGTGGAGTCTGGCCACCCTGGCCAGGGGGAGGGGACGAGGGCAATTGGCCAGCCTGCCTACTGATCAAACTCCTGGTTGAGGGGACAGTTTGCATATTAGCCTTTTATTATATAGAATTTACACTGAGTGACCAAATTATTATTCATTCAGAGATCATAATAATCTGGCCACTCAGTGTATACATGTACTATTGTCAGCCCTAACTTCTCTTTTTGAGTTTTAATTTAAAATTTATGAAAGTTTATTTGTTTTCTTTCTGAATGCAGTCTGGCCATTTTGTATATTCCCAATGGAAATCACTGTTATAGATATTGAATTTGACAAAATTTGAGTGTTTTTCTGCTAGCTAATTAATTGTAAAATGTACTTGGAAAAAAAGTTGTTTTTTGTCTCAAAATTCCTTGAACACATGGGGATATGTTTCTAATAAATTAAATATTTTCTTGTACTCTTATTACTAATTCAATAAATATATAACTTTCACTTATTGAATAACCATTATGTGCAAAAAATGTGAATCTAATTTTCCCATTTGTAGAGAACAACTTGAGGTCATCAAGTCTGGAGAATGTTTCTGTGTCCTTGATAGTAGGCTAGTAAAATCAAATTCAATATAAATAGATATGCTTTGTCACTGGATTTTAATCTAATAAGAATGGGAAGGTGAAAAAAAACAAAACAAAACAAAACAAAACAAAGAACTTCTAGAGTAGAAGGTCTATGACAAGGAGCCTTGGCAGTGAACCAATAAGAAATTTATAGGGCTTTTTGAGTCAAGGCTTTCTTTATTTAGTAGTTCATGCTAATTTATGTATTCATTCATTCAACAGCTACTTAATGAATGCCAGCTTTGTGATAGGCACTCTGTACTCATTGTTGTATGTATTTTTCAACTAAACAAATTTATTCTGACAATCTCATTGTATTTATTTCATTAAGGCTCAACGGGTCTGAGTTTTGCTTTTATATGAGGTGTAGGAGGAATATTTGAAATCAGAACAACACAAATTGTAAGGGTTTTTTTCTCTTTTCCATGTCCAGTGTGGATAGAGAGTGGGTCCAGTTTCTGAGTAGAGGAGCTGGGATTAAAAAATAAAATAATAGAAGAGAAGACACAGTAATAGAAATGATAGCTGGGGCTGGGTGGAATCTCTGTTATCTCTGATAGAGAGACAGGATATCAAACCTAACAGCAGCAGTTTATTTATATTCCAAAATACAAAGAGGTTACACCAAAAAACTTAGGATCAAAGTAGTTTCGGTGGGTCCAGGCCCTATTCATTCCCCCATTCCTGGGGCTAGCCTGGATTTACATTTCAAGGCCCTCTGCTGGATATCTGGGGCAAAGTTAAGAGTCAGTACTGAAAAGGCATGCAGCCTTCTTGGTGGATGTGTTTTCCAAGAGGTGGCTCTGCCTGGCGCCCTGGATTCAGCTGACAATGATTTAAAGAATTTCAGGTGTCTACCCTGGGGGCCCTCCATAGAAAATACAAGGTCAATGGATTTGAAATATTTTTTGGGAGAAAACAGCATCATCAGTAGGAAAATCAGAAAATTACAAAGAAAGAACACACACATCAAAACACAAAATAATATTCTGAGATAGAAAGACTACACTGATAATTTA